>OZ024813.1:89674445-89991945 GCA_964017055.1 Chloromyia formosa | reverse complement strand
TACTATATTTATTTTCATTCCGCATGAACGACCACTTTTCCCAGAATCGAGACAACAACAAACAAAATAACATTGGCGTCATTAACAAGCTTCACCACAATGTAACATACATACTATCATCGTATATGTGATTAACAACTTTTTTTTCACTCCACACTCGACTTTGTCAATCGTCATCGCACACACGTTGACGATTAGTAAGATTTATTTTAAATTAAGATTAAATACCCGGCCTTGGCTATAAATAGCACGAACTGTTCCAATCAATCGAAGAATTAGAACGTCATAAACGTTTTATTATCCGTCGTAACCGACGACCAATCAATTGATATAGTTGAACAAAATGAGAAAAAAAAATACTCTAAAAACATGTAAAGTCTTGGTGAGACGGTTAACTCTTATCTTACGGATACTGTGTTTCTTCATACTGTGTAAAGTATTGAAAAAAACATCGCATATGACGATAAGGATTTATATACATACTTACATTATACGTATTTAAGGGAGATTGCAGTTAGTAACCAAATCCTACATATTTATACTCGTAAGCAATGCGAAGATTTTTTAGAGAAGTGTTTTTTTTATGATCGAACGTTTACAACCGTGGGGATTATTTATCTGAAAGATATTGTTAACACGTCACGTAGGTACATACATATGTATTTCAATCATTATCTGTCAACTGCCTACGCTTCGAGTTTGTCAGTAAAAGACGGCTCAGAAAGGAGGTGCTAGCAACTGCACCATCCGAAAAAAAATATGTTATCGAAACATCAGTAAGGCATAATAATGCAAGAAATGCTGACGCGCCCATGCCCCTGGAGGGGTCAGGACAATCAACAAAAACAGCATCTGTCAACTATCATCCAAACATATTTTTTCTTTTTCAAAATTTCTTACATAATCGAATTCAGCTACATATGTATGTGTGTATTTGCATCCGACTTCTGAAATTTCTCTTATCTGACATGATTACTAAATTAAATTAAAGCCTACTGACTGATTAGTCGTTTTCAAATAGAGTAATAGATAATACAATAGTATAGTACCTTGATTGTAAGGCATAAAAAGATGTTATAGGGCATATTAACTTTGTCATGAAGTTTGCAACGCACAGAAGGAAGCATCTCCGACCATATAAACTATATAATTCTTGGTCAGTATGATGAGACGAGTTGATTAAGCTTTGTCCGTCTGTCCGTCTGTTTCTATGCAAACTAGTCCCTCAGTTTTAAAGCTATCGAGCTGAAACTTTGTACAAAGCCTTCTTTCTATTGCACGCTGTATATATGTCGGAACCAACGGAATCGGACTACTACGTCATATAGCTGTCATAGGAACGACCGGTTCAAAAATTCGTCTTTGTGAGAAAAACTTTTTTATTTATAAAGATATCGTTCTCAAATTTCACACTCATCAGTAGTATCTTTAGTCAAATCACATTCCTGAATTTAGTTGAAATCGGACTACTCCATCATATAGCTGTCCTAGGAACGACCGTTCCAAAAGTAAGTTTTTATCAGAAAAACTTTTTTTATTTCTGAAGATATCTTTATGAAATTGCATGTTACATATTTTCGTCGTGACAAAAACAATATACCCTATACTATAAGTCTAGGGTATAATGAAAGCCATAATTAATTGCAAATTTTTTTGCACTATTCCCAAATTTATTGGTTCTGCCGATCTCCAAGGATACCAGCTTATATGTACTCGTATATAGGAAGCACACCACATTTGGACACTCTGCACTATCCCCACTGGCACATATCTAATTCATATTGAATGCATAGTGAAAGTATTAAATATTTGCAAATTTGTTGCTCCATCCCGGAATTAAATGCTCCTGCCGACTTGCCAGGATATCGTTTTTATATGGTAGAGCTAGTATGACGTCACCCTAGCACCCTACTTCTAAATGCGGCATATCTCGGACTCAAATTCAATGCACATTGAAAGTAATAATCAATCGCTAATTTGTCGCCAAATTCCCAAATTTATTACTCCTGCCGATCTGCCAGGATTCCAAATTATATAAGAGAAGGACACTGTTGATTAATTAAAATCGAAATATTTAATTAGAAAAAAACGCAATGCAATTAATTAGTATTTATTGAATCAAAATTTTGGAGTAATAAAAATAAACATATTTGATTGCTTTTCATAAATAATGCAAAGTAATTAATTAGTATCTATTAAATTCGATTAACAACAGTAATTAAATTGAAAATTATTATTACTTTTCGGAAAGTAATTTAACCATACTCTGTAACACACATTGCATACGACGGGTACCATGCGTTGACATGATCTGCACTTGAGTTGCGCAATAGGCGGATCGTTGCATCGTATTTATTTTGCCTGACAAATAACCGCTTCTAAAAATATATCCTAACACTCACTTTGCAAAAAAAGGTTTCGTCCAACTGGAGTTCAAACAAAATCTTTGGGCGACCGGTAGCGCAATGTGTTGAGGTATCAGTCACATATTTTACTGCCGGCGTTTCGGGTTCGAATCCCGTCCACGACGACGTTCCTGGCCATGGATGTACAGGAGGTGCATGCTGGCAACTGCATTCTCCGATACTAGTTTATGCCGACGAAACGTCAACTGGGCCACATGGAACAGTTGACGCGCTATGCCCCACATGGGGTTATGGCAATTGAGAGAGAGAGAGAGAGAGAGACCGTTCTGAAATAATGAACACGAACAAGTTCCCGGTGAACCTTGTAGGTGCTAAACGCAGAAAATGTCGTCAACTTGTTGATTATGATTAAAAATTATACTGGGAAAATGTCAAATGTCACGAAGTTTCCCGTTGTTCGATCAATCCGCTTTTAAAATGCCGCATCTCTGAAAACGCATAATTCCCTGGGGATCTTGTTGGAAAGTTAAACAAAACACATACGATTGAATGGAGATTTTCCATGAACGCTTGCCAAAAGCCCAAGTTAATTGCCTTGATCCCTCCAGGGGCATGGATGCGTCAACATCTCTAGCATTTCTATGCCTTGTTGACGTTTCGATAGCATGTCTACTTTCCGGAAGTGCAGTTGCTGGCATGCACCTCCTATCCGCACCGTCTTTACACTGACATGCTCGGAGCACTATGAGAGCTTTACTAGTACCCACAGACAGTTTTTGATCGCGCCGAGATTTGAATTCCGAGCTCCAGATTAGTATCGTAGAGCGGCGACCGAACGACCACGGCTACCGAGCGCGACAACCAACCAATTGAAAACAAATAACGCGCAACAATCCAATTAATGGACCAATGAGCAATGAGGCATTGATGAGTTAGCATCATTTCATTTTCATGATCATGACGGTGAATTTAGAGGTGTGTGATCGACAACACGCTCAGCTCAGTTCTTTTCCCTGAATGGGTAGTCATTTTTATTTAGCAGCTGAATGGGCTCATAGTCCGACATGTTCCCTTTTATCGAAAACACTATTCTGAATTCGAACCAGAGGCCCAGAGCACATAACGAACATTTTAACCGTGTTATCCGGACTACAACAGATTGAACGTCCATGAGAAAGGGCACTTAGTAGTCCATTGGAAAAGGTTAAGTCAACATTTTTTGCCAAACTAAATCTCATTCTTGGTATTTATTTTACAACTGCTGTGTAGAAGTGAGTACACTCTCGTAGCTTAATAGCAGAGATAACAATTAATTGTCTTTTTTCGTTACTTTTTCTTATCATTTTCTGAAAAAAAGCCAGTTCAACGAAGCCGTCATTGCTGAGGGGAGATGTATGTAAATTTACTAGGAAGGACGATAAGGAAAAACACAATATTTATTATTTTGTGGTAAATTTTACATGTTTATATTTACTGCTGCTGCGGCCACTGCCCACATCTTTCTAGTATGTAGTCGTCTTAATCAGAAGACTTTTTGAAGCCGCGTCAAACTTGATAACAAAATGGACTTTGCATCATAGCAGCGCTAGACCATAGTCCGTTCGCACTGCCCTTCGGTAGGTTCTTCGCCATCATATGCCGTAATAAAAGCTGAAGTGAAAAGAGGACAATGTATTGTACCATATTTTTAGAATGGTCGATAACTTTGACGGAAATTGTTTGCCATTTTGCTACGGCGGTCTGTAAAACTATGCATTTTCGTTGTGTGACCGTAGACCCGTGAGTTACGTACCAAAAATGTTAGTTCATATCTTAGAACATAAAGTACATGAAATGGGCTTGTCCTGTATGTTTCTGCCTCCAACATTTGGCGAATAAGTCGACAGCCACCCTACTCAGTTGTTGTTTGATATTGACATACATACATATGTTGACTGTTCTGTCGAATTATGCATAAGCAAACGTCAATTCTTGTCAGATTATCGATGGACAGCCTACTCAGTTTGGCGGCTTTCACACGGAACGCACGATACACGGGATTCTAGCAGAAAGCACTAGTGGCAAGCGAGCTTTCATACGAGTGCAATTTAAAATTAATCATCGCACATACAAAGCTCGCTCGCCACTGGTGCTTTCTGCTAGAATCTCGTGTATCGTGCGTTCCGTGTGAAACCGGCCTTTATGTTTCGGTATTGACACAATGTTGACCACACTGTCGAATTGTGCATAAACAAAGGTCAATTCCTGTCAATATTTAAATTTCATAATTACTAAACGGTCTACTGAGTTAGCTGACTGTCGACTTAGTACCCAGAAATTGGAGCCACTGTTTCTGTGGAGATATACAAGACAGTTCATTCCATGTCTGTATGTTCTAAGGTTCATATAAAACCCAAAGAAGCTCTGGTATCTGGTTCTACGAGTACATTAAGTAGTTGCTGTGTGCGTCGTTCCTCTCTTGGCTCTTAGCCGATATTTGGTATAGAATTCCACAGACAAGGACCGCAAGTTGCCGGAGCCGCCGCGGTTTACAAATCTGCATTGAATTTATATGCAATCTAGTCGCTCAACAAGTACAAGTACGAATTCTGGCGGCATGGTTAGGATACCGCTAGATAGGAAGCACTCGCAGCTATCACGTACAAAAAAAAGCCGTCCAGGTATCTTTAAAATTGTGAACACAGGAGCCCAATGTTCGGGCTGTACTGGTTTTTGGCCTGTTTTCCCGGAAGCCCATTATATCTTAGGAAGTAGGCCCTCTAGCAGCAGGGTTAGAGTACCGTCAGATAGGTAGCACTCGCGGCTATCACGTGCAGAAAACCCCGTCCAGATATCCTTAAAATTGTGGGCACAGGAGCCCGATATTCGGGCCGTACCGGTTTTTGGCCTGTTTTCCTGGAAGCCCATGTAATAAACCAGTTTTTCTCAGGACCCTCTAGCGGTTGGGTACCGTTAGATAGGAGGTACTCATAACTATTACTGTTGAGCAGTTTGTTCCATTTAAATTCAATGTAAATTTGTAAGCCGCGGCGGCTCCCGTAGCCTAAGAAGTAGGACTCCCGGAAAGTTTGTTCACCATGTTGAGTGAACAGTTCAGTTGATTTACCACGAAATAACTTAAAATCTCCGTCAATTTATGTAAACAATTACCCTTTAAAATAAAAAATTTTATAAACACTTTTGCCTCCTTATTCAACCTGCCAAAACTGGCAGTATACTATATTTCTGTGACAAATCATTCGTCAGGACCCTATCCACACAAATATGATAGGTGGTGTCCTTTTATCCATTCTTTTGTTCTTGTTCATTTCATTTCCCCATACTTTTCAATCGTCCTTATAGGTGCGTGTTGAGGACGCAAAATATCCAAACATTTTGCTCAACGATAAACGAACAAACAACAAAAAGCAACACGATTCCAAACAATAAATCTTACACGGGAGACCGAAGATATGTTATTAGCGTTCGGCTTGCGCCGTTGTTCATGTCGGTTATTTGCTCATCGGATAATGGGAGAAATTTGTTTATATACTCGTACATATTTTACGGAGAGTAGTGACAACAAAGTTATTGTAACACTATGAAATGAAATAAATGACACACCGTTTTTGAAGTAAAACTGTTTTATCCGCTTTACAGGCTGGTGCAACACAATAAGTAGTACAAAAATTTAAACAAAAAAACAACAAAAATTTGCCCTCGGTGAAACGATACATGACAACCTACGACCTGTTGCATGAGTGGCACTGACGAATCCATCAGGTCGTAGCTGATGAAATACTTGATGAGAGTCACTGACGAATTCATCAGGTCGTAACTGATGAAATACTTAATGTCATTGTCATTGACGAATTCGTCAGGCGGTAGCTGGCGAAATACTCACTCATGTGCCCTAACCCCTAGTAGGGCATAGCGCGTCAACTACTCCATGTGGCTTAGCTGACGTTTCGTTGTCGTAAACCAGGTTCGGACGATGTACGTTCCCAGCATGCACCACATGCTCCCATTTAACCGTCTTCTTGTGAAAAGTCGAAAGATGTTGCGGCTTATTATTATGCTCCACCCCAGCGAGGGAAGACAACACAAACATCCATGGCCACGAACGCCGCGGATGGGACTTGAACCCGTAACGACCGTAGTCACATGAGACTGACGCCTCTATGCACTGAGCTACCGGTCGCCCCATTTCGCAATTCATCAGGCGGTAGCTAATGTAATACTTGATGAAAGTTTTTGATGAATACATCATTCCGTAACTGATGAAATACTTGATGAAAGTCATTAAGAATCATCAGGCCGTAGTTCGTGAAATACTTGATGATTGTCATTGTTAAACTTATCGGGCCGTAATCAGTTTATTCGCTGATGATTTTTTTTTTCATTTTTTATCGAGACACTCATCGAGGGTTTTAATTATTGTTCAATTAGCAGTCTTCTTCTGAATGACTGCTGTGCTAGCTTAATGGGTAGAGAGTCGATCTTATATTCGTGCGATCTCGGATTCGAGGTCCGCCACAAGCAAATATTTTTTTTTTTCAACCTTGGTGACTTTGCAAATGACAGGCTGATGTTTTTTCGTTGCATTTAATTGGCTATCCATGATCCAGGCGGCCAAGGCCCGACGTCGGGCTGTCGCGCCACGATGATGATGAATTGGCTATGGCTTGATGAATTGGTTAATGATACTTATCAAGCATTTCATTAGGTACTGTCTGGTGAATTTGTCAATGACTTTCGTCAAGTATTTCATCAGCAAGGGCCTGGTGAATTCGTCAATGACTTTCATCAAGTACTTCATAAGCTACGATTTGATGAGTTCATTAATGACTTTCATAAATTATTTCATCAGCTACGTGCCTGATGAATTCGTCAACGACTCTTATCAAGTATTTCATTAGGTTCCGCCTGATGAATTTATCGATGACTTTCATCAAGTATTTTATTAGCTACGGCCTAATAAATTCGTCAATGACTCTCATCAAGTATTTCGTCAACTACGGTCTGATGTATTCGTCAGGAGGTCAGGTATCGGGCCGACGAAAGGTGTGTGTTGCACACTCTACAAACCAAACTTCAGCCTGTGAAGTATGCAACGCACCAAATTCATCCTCTCTAGTACAAGTTTTTCCAACGGTAACCTATCAATATATCCGCCAATATTGTTTGTCGACATTGTTAAATTCTACTTTTGCACAATAAAAAGAATACAAATAGCATGCAATCTTATTACTTCCTCCTTTATTCAAAACTGTTTCAAATATTTTTGCCGACTTGGATACGTATAAGAAATTTACGTAATTTAGCGGAAGTTCACACCAAGTGACTTCCATGGCCTTAATTAGCTATCTTCGAACCTGCCAGCTGCCACATGTGGTCATTTTTCACGAAAGTTATTCCCAAACATTTTTAATAATACGCAAAAAACGCGCCCATTGTTTAATTCTGGGAACTACTGGGGTCGGGTCATGAAATCCACATTTTGAGCTTTGATACACTTTTTATTAATCGGGCTCTGTGATTGGCGACCTAATCCTGCTGCTATATCCCTCTAAAGCCGCGATTTCGCATACAACAGAATTCATTCCATTATTCCATAATTTTGTAACAGAGTACACGACGGAAAATGGTTGTTTTGCCGATAGCACAGAAACAATGCATGATTGCATTCATGATTGCATTGTTTCTGTTCTGATTGCAACTATTTCATTATGTTTTGCCGCATACAACAGAACGAGGAACAGTACAGAATTTTTTTTCTGTAGTCAATTCTGTTGTTAATTTTGTCGCTATAGAAACGAGAACAGAATTATAATTCTGTTCCTATCGCAAATGTACTGAATTCTGTTTCTGTTCCTAATTCTGTTGTATGCTAAATTGCCGCTTAAGGCATCGTTTCTCTATCTGGTTTCTCTACTGCGTTTAGGTATAAGTGGAAGCAATCTTCCCCAAAAAATAAGACCTGTATACAAAACATTCTTTTGTTGAATCACAAATCCTCTTATTAAGTTACAAAATTAAATGCATGCCAGCTTTCAAATTGCATTGCTCTCCGCAAATCTATTTTCCCCATCAATGACAGTGAGTTTCTCATCATCTTGTTTGTGGTGAATACAAGCAGCAAGCACAAAGCTCTGAAATGTTCGCCTCATGAAACAATGCCATACGGCGCAACGTCCCTTGTCGATCAACACGGCGAATTTTCGATTTTATATGAACGATCAAAGGAAAAACAATTGATTGCGTTGAATGAAATTGAAACCAAATGAGTTCAATTGGAATCATGGCTGCCCCTCATCCTGTGATAATGCCCAAATACAATTACGTCGTTAGTCCGTCGCGTACATCCGTCTACATATACATAATTCGGCTTTAAGTAAGAAGTGGCAACCGTAGCGTTTTTTTTTAGAAGTCTTCACACCACTCAGATGGGTTCATCTGGAGAGTACATAAGTGACATTAGTCCCGTTGAAATCGTCGTGATGACTTTCATCCAGGGCTACATAATGAGCGCATTGATGTCTTCATCATGAATTGGTTAGCAGGGAGGAACATGGAGAATTTGCAAAACGGTACCTAATAATGAAAATGAAAAATATGTAAAATATATGGTTTGGCGACAAATATGATAAATTATTGTGAAATTTTGTAAAGATATCTTTGAAAGTGAACAAGTTTTTCTAACAAAAACTTTCTTTTGAACAGGTCATTCTTATGACAGCTGTATGATATAGTAGTCCAATTTCAACCAATTTCGGAAATGAATGATAGTTTGTTAATAGATACCATTGAAAAATATGAAATTTGGTTACGATATGTTTAGAAACAAAACAGTTTATCTCACTTAACACAGACTTTTGGACTGGTCGTTCATATGGCGGCTATATGACACAGTGGTCCGATTCCGACATATGTATATACAGCGTGCAATAGGCTGTGTATAAAATTTCAGCTCGATAACTATAAAACTAAGAGACTAGTTTGCATAGAACCAGACGGCCAGACAGACAGACGGACAAAGCTTAATCGACTCATCTCGTTATACTGACCAAAAATATATGTAGTTTATATGGTCGGAGATGCTTCCTTATGTGCGTTGCAAACTTTATGGCAAAGTTAATACAGTAGTCTCCCGGCAACGTGAACAAACGTTAACGTGAACATACCGATACTGTGAACAGTAACTATTTTCTATTGACTAATCTACAACGTGATCAAAAATGATACGTCTAACGTGAACAAAATCAGTGTACAATAGATTCCAGTGATCAATGCCGGCAAATGAATGCGTTTCGTCAAATCTAGTGACAACTTATCTATAAAAAGTTGCAACTTACACTTCAAATTCAATCTGAAATCTTTTACTGTCTAAAATTGCGTTTGATTTTATACTTTCACTAACACTCCCGCTAGTGTGAATGGTCCGATTTTATTCTGTTCGTTTTACCGGGAGAGTACTGTATACCATATCACATTGGTGAAGGGTATAAAAAATAAAAAGTATTCAAAACCAAAAGTACCAAAAATTTGTAAGGGACGGTTTGGTGTGCATCCGAAGATGCACGTGGGGACGGAGCCTAAGGTAGCAAAGTGACCGTGAAAGTCGGGCCGTGCCATCTGGCAAAGAAAAAGGCCCCTTAACGAGCTAAGCAGCGGCCTATGCCTTCTGTAGCTCAGTTCAGGAGACGTGGGCGGGGTTTTCGCCGCTAGTTGTCCCTGTCCTTTACGTATTATTAAAAATTCATAGGCCTGGGGAAAACAAAATAAACAGGCGAGGTAAAAATGGGGAATGATATAAAAATGAGTCGATAAGGATGGAATGGTTGGCGGACGGCGCCAATTCCTTCGCGTTCACATCAGGGTCTAGGCGTAATGGGACCCGCGGCCTCTGGTTTCGTACCAGCGTCATATCAATATTCATCAGGTCCTGCCATAGATCTGCCGGTGGAAGCAGCACTACCAGGATATGGTCCATTGCAGGTGGTTCATTACAAATTCTAAAACTGCGACCAGCATCTGCCTATTTAGATTCTCGAAGCGGCTGACACTGACTGTATCTCGACGGACAATAGTCTACAATTCAGTTTGCAAATTGTTCAGTAAGACACCATGAAATTAGCCATTTGGAAATTAGCCATTAATGGACAATTTTGGCTGAAACCGAAAGTGGCCATGCATGGACATTGGCTAGATATTGGTTCCGTCGCTGCACCATTAATGTTGGTGCTATGGAGCATATGCACAGTTTAATTCTAAAGCGAAATTGTGCATAGACAAAAAGAAAATGGTGGATGCAGATATGCTAAGACGAATAGGATGCTGGTATATGTAGAGCGAGTTGAGCGAGCATACTGGGGGTCGGAGCCCCTTAAGTGCGGAGCTAGCCTAGCTTGTTCCTTGTGTGGGCCCCACGCTTAAGGGATCACAACCCTAGGTACCGCACAAACATGAACGTTCGCTTTGTTCGCTCTGGGTGCCACAATCTCTTGTGTGGGCTCCGCTCGTTACACTCGCTCCGCGCTTAAGGGATCAGAACTGTTAGTTTCGCAAAACACAAAAACGCTCGCTCTGGGTGCAACAGTCTTTTATGTTGGCTCCACTCGCAACGGTCTCTCCACGCTTAATTGAGCACAACCTTCAGTATCGCACAAACATGAAGACTCGCTTCGCTCGCTCTGGGTGCAAGGGCGGCAATCTACACAATTGTCAATTTGGTATTTTTTCCATGGACACTGCATGACTATGTTCGTTTTTTTTGCATGCCGTATTTCGATTTGAAACCGATATTGTCCATGCATGTCTTATTTCGTTTATTTTCCGATGGACACTTTCGGTTCAAAACGTAAGTGTCTATATGGATTGTTTCGGATGACCATTTTCGCCATGGCAAATTTCAGTGCTCCGTTCAATAATACAGAAGCTATCATTTTAATCGAGGATGTAGTATATATGTATGTATATCTTTATTTATTCCCACGTTGCTATATCAACAATTCAGTATGTAAATATTTTTCGGCAAAAATCGTCGCTCTGTACCGAATTGTGCGATACCGGAGAAAAGGTAAGAATGAGCATATACGAGTATTCTATTCTTGTTGTGAACTGAAGAAGTCAGACTCAAACATCTGAAATCCGCCCGCTAGAACAGAAATAAACATTTATTTAATTCTGGGCACACAACAAAGGAAACTTCACAATACATTGAAGCTCTCCTACGTCAACATACGAACGAACCACAGGCGCGTTCCATGAGTGAGTGAGTATCTGAACATCTTTCCTACATTCTAGCAGCTAGCCGCACTCACTGTAGACCTGCGACAAATAACATTTGCGAGTTATTTTCAATTTGTTGAACAAAACCACTCAGTCGGTAGTTTAGTATCTTATCGGTTGGACGTATCTTTTTTCTACTGTGTAACGAAAGTGTTCGATATTAAGAAAATTTCTAGTTGGTTTTTTTTTTTAACACAGATATTTAAATAAAGCATTTAGTGAATTTTAATACTTTTAACGTGTGTTTTTTGTGTGCTCTAAAAAAGTATCCTTTTCCGTGGTGATGTACGCGGTTGTGTGAAAAAATAGAATTGAGAAGGTTTAAAGATCAGAACACACGAGGCTACCAAATACCATCAAACAACCTCCCCAAATCATCCGAAAGCAAAGTGTTGTAAAGTGGTATCTAGTATGTTGTTCTTTATTTCAGTGTTACGTGAATACCACATACCATAAGAGTATGCATCATGCCTTGTGAGCCAGAGCCAGTAAAGTGAATACTAGATCGAAAAGGGAGAAATACGAGTTTAGTGTATTTGATAATGTGAGTGATGTTAGTAACTTAAAAAGTAGTGCAAATTTGATTAAAAATAAATTGAGGAACTCAAGGAAAATTTTCAAATATAAAAATATTCCAAACAGTGATAACGAGCTGAATGCGCGTAGTTCCACCAAGTTCCAGTAAATATATTCAATAAATAAATCATCGTGTAGATAAATGTATGTATGTATGTATGTATGTATATAAAGGTGCCCTCTGATACATACTAATACAGATACGAAAGAGCATGTGTAATATAAACAAGTGTTTGATAAAGTGTCTAAAAATAGTTTGGTATTATGGAAAGGAAGAAAAATACATATGTGCGATAATGAATTTCAAAACTGGGAATGATAATTGTGAGATCCGCCTTATCATGAATACACAAGCTGAGAGTTCTTTCGATACATATTTGCAATTTTTCAACTTAAAATTTTATGATATGTAAATGTGATTGAGCGGTAGATGCAACGACCTGCTATCTACATAAAATAGAATATGTATCATTAACATCTTAATTTTGTTTCTTTGACCGTAAGTTAAAGTTCCCATAACTGATTGTCGAACCAAATCGCGGTCGAAGATATTCCCGTATACTTTTTCCAGTTATCAAAGATCTCATTTTTTGTTATTTCTATAGATAAAGTGCCACAAGTGACATTCTAGTCACCACTTCCGAAATTTTCGACGCGTTCGGTGGCTGTGTTCGTTCGGTCACCGCTCTACAATCTAGAGAAAAGAAGTTCAATGCTCGGCGTGAACAAAAACTGCCGGTGGGTACTAATAGAACTCCCACCGCGCTCCGAGATTGTCAGTATAAAGACCACACGGATAGGAGGTGCATTCTATAGGAAATGCACGTCCGGGAAGTAGCTATCGAAACGTCAAGTCATAGAAATGCAAGAGGTGTTGACGCGCCCATGCCCCCGGAGGGGTCAAGACAACTAACAACAACTTCTAAATTTCGAAGTGGAAATTTAGGGTTTTATTTTCTATACACTCCGATTGCATACAAATCCTCAATGAATAACAATTTTTAATGAGAATTTCGTTCCACAAAAACACCATATATGTACATAATTGTTAACAATCATGCTCGTGCTTATTTTGTTGAATTTACAGTGAAGACAGCGAAAAGCGCATCTAAATTAAACGCACGAGTAGGAAAAAAATGGGAAATACACAAATCGGAGAATTCCCCATTGTCTTTAAAAAAATTGTTTCTTGGAAATTATTCTGAGATTGTTGTTTGGGAATTTTTTTTACTGCTTATGGGCGCTTTATTAGGTTGTTTTCTTGCCTCGAAAACCTTTCTCCTTATCACATCTCCACCAAAATCATGGATCTGTCCGCAATTACGTTATATCTTGAGAGGGAGGCAAGCAAGGTTGGGCTAAAGATTCATACCAACAAGACCGAGGTTCTTAGCCAGCTATTGCGAAAAATAAATCCTATTGCTAACAATATTAATGAGCAGCCTGTAGAGAAGGTGGACAACTTCGTCTACCTGGGTCGCATTTTTTCCGAAAATGGTGGTACGAAGCAGGACATCGCTCGTCGTATCAACCAGGTGAAATGCGTATGTATATTTGGAAATCTGACAGAGCAGTTACATCAGCATCAAGACCAAGCTGGGTCTGTTTCGCTTCCTGCTACTGTATGTGCTTTTGTATGGAAGCAGTATATGGAAAGTTTCCGTTAGTATCACCATACACTGTCGAACTCGATTTTCGAACTTTGTGTGGCCGGTTTTCTTCACGTTTATGTGAAGTGTGTGTGTGTGTCTTGAGCTATTCAGAGGACATTTGTACCATTAGTACCAAACCAAAATTCACCTCGTAGTGTCCGTTTCTGTGAAATATGTCAATAATAATAATAAATCCCACCAAGCGAGGTACGCGCTATCATAAGGTTCCTTCTCGCGGCAGGAAAAACGCTGACAGCAGCACAATACTGTGAGACCCTAAAATACGTCAAGAGAGCAATTTAAAACCAAAGAGGGGGGGGGGGGATGTTGACGAAGGGAGTGTGTTTGTTGCACGACAACGCCCGCCCGCATATGCCCAACTCCACTAAGGCGCTTCTGAATTCGTTTGGTTGGAACATTTTGAACCATCCTGCATACTCCCCTGATTTGGCGCCTGCAGATTTTCATCTTTTCACCTTCCTGAAGAATGGGTGGAAAAAAAATTTTCAACTGATGAGGAGATGAAACAAGAGCTCTTGAAGTGGAGGAAAGAGTTCTATGAGGAGGGAATCAAAAATCTTGTGCCACGGTTTAAAACCTGTATAGAACGTGAAGGCGACTACGTGGAAAAATAAGTAACATATATGTATACATACCTTCAATGTCATGTAATTTTTTTTTAATAAATGTTTTTTTTATACCCTAGACTTTTAGTATAGGGTATATTGTTTTTGTCACGACGGAAATATGTAACACCTTAAAGGAGGCTCCGGAGGTATAGCAATGTATATATATAAATGATCAGGGTCACCTCCTGATTCGATTTAGCCATGTCTGTCTGTCTGTCTGTCTGTCTGTCTGTCTGTCTGTCTGTCCGTCTGTCTGTCTGTCTGTCTGTCTGTCTGTCTGTCTGTCTGTCTGTCTGTCTGTCTGTCTGTCTGTCTGTCTGTCTGTCTGTCTGTCTGTCTGTCTGTCTGTCTGTCTGTCTGTCTGTCTGTCTGTCTGTCTGTCTGTCTGTCTGTCTGTCTGTCTGTCTGTCTGTCTGTCTGTCTGTCTGTCTGTCTGTCTGTCTGTCTGTCTGTCTGTCTGTCTGTCTGTCTGTCTGTCTGTCTGTCTGTCTGTCTGTCTGTCTGTCTGTCTGTCTGTCTGTCTGTCTGTCTGTCTGTCTGTCTGTCTGTCTGTCTGTCTGTCTGTCTGTCTGTCTGTCTGTCTGTCTGTCTGTCTGTCTGTCTGTCTGTCTGTCTGTCTGTCTGTCTGTCTGTCTGTCTGTCTGTCTGTCTGTCTGTCTGTCTGTCTGTCTGTCTGTCTGTCTGTCTGTCTGTCTGTCTGTCTGTCTGTCTGTCTGTCTGTCTGTCTGTCTGTCTGTCTGTCTGTCTGTCTGTCTGTCTGTCTGTCTGTCTGTCTGTCTGTCTGTCTGTCTGTCTGTCTGTCTGTCTGTCTGTCTGTCTGTCTGTCTGTCTGTCTGTCTGTCTGTCTGTCTGTCTGTCTGTCTGTCTGTCTGTCTGTCTGTCTGTCTGTCTGTCTGTCTGTCTGTCTGTCTGTCTGTCTGTCTGTCTGTCTGTCTGTCTGTCTGTCTGTCTGTCTGTCTGTCTGTCTGTCTGTCTGTCTGTCTGTCTGTCTGTCTGTCTGTCTGTCTGTCTGTCTGTCTGTCTGTCTGTCTGTCTGTCTGTCTGTCTGTCTGTCTGTCTGTCTGTCTGTCTGTCTGTCTGTCTGTCTGTCTGTCTGTCTGTCTGTCTGTCTGTCTGTCTGTCTGTCTGTCTGTCTGTCTGTCTGTCTGTCTGTCTGTCTGTCTGTCTGTCTGTCTGTCTGTCTGTCTGTCTGTCTGTCTGTCTGTCTGTCTGTCTGTCTGTCTGTCTGTCTGTCTGTCTGTCTGTCTGTCTGTCTGTCTGTCTGTCTGTCTGTCTGTCTGTCTGTCTGTCTGTCTGTCTGTCTGTCTGTCTGTCTGTCTGTCTGTCTGTCTGTCTGTCTGTCTGTCTGTCTGTCTGTCTGTCTGTCTGTCTGTCTGTCTGTCTGTCTGTCTGTCTGTCTGTCTGTCTGTCTGTCTGTCTGTCTGTCTGTCTGTCTGTCTGTCTGTCTGTCTGTCTGTCTGTCTGTCTGTCTGTCTGTCTGTCTGTCTGTCTGTCTGTCTGTCTGTCTGTCTGTCTGTCTGTCTGTCTGTCTGTCTGTCTGTCTGTCTGTCTGTCTGTCTGTCTGTCTGTCTGTCTGTCTGTCTGTCTGTCTGTCTGTCTGTCTGTCTGTCTGTCTGTCTGTCTGTCTGTCTGTCTGTCTGTCTGTCTGTCTGTCTGTCTGTCTGTCTGTCTGTCTGTCTGTCTGTCTGTCTGTCTGTCTGTCTGTCTGTCTGTCTGTCTGTCTGTCTGTCTGTCTGTCTGTCTGTCTGTCTGTCTGTCTGTCTGTCTGTCTGTCTGTCTGTCTGTCTGTCTGTCTGTCTGTCTGTCTGTCTGTCTGTCTGTCTGTCTGTCTGTCTGTCTGTCTGTCTGTCTGTCTGTCTGTCTGTCTGTCTGTCTGTCTGTCTGTCTGTCTGTCTGTCTGTCTGTCTGTCTGTCTGTCTGTCTGTCTGTCTGTCTGTCTGTCTGTCTGTCTGTCTGTCTGTCTGTCTGTCTGTCTGTCTGTCTGTCTGTCTGTCTGTCTGTCTGTCTGTCTGTCTGTCTGTCTGTCTGTCTGTCTGTCTGTCTGTCTGTCTGTCTGTCTGTCTGTCTGTCTGTCTGTCTGTCTGTCTGTCTGTCTGTCTGTCTGTCTGTCTGTCTGTCTGTCTGTCTGTCTGTCTGTCTGTCTGTCTGTCTGTCTGTCTGTCTGTCTGTCTGTCTGTCTGTCTGTCTGTCTGTCTGTCTGTCTGTCTGTCTGTCTGTCTGTCTGTCTGTCTGTCTGTCTGTCTGTCTGTCTGTCTGTCTGTCTGTCTGTCTGTCTGTCTGTCTGTCTGTCTGTCTGTCTGTCTGTCTGTCTGTCTGTCTGTCTGTCTGTCTGTCTGTCTGTCTGTCTGTCTGTCTGTCTGTCTGTCTGTCTGTCTGTCTGTCTGTCTGTCTGTCTGTCTGTCTGTCTGTCTGTCTGTCTGTCTGTCTGTCTGTCTGTCTGTCTGTCTGTCTGTCTGTCTGTCTGTCTGTCTGTCTGTCTGTCTGTCTGTCTGTCTTTCGATAGAATAAAGCTAGAGCCTTGAAATTTTGGTCAAATATTGGTAGTGTAATCTAGTTGGATGGTATTGAAAATGGGCATGATCAGGCCAAGAGAACGCCTACCTCCCCTACATATGTAAAATACATAAATGTATCTATAACTCCTGATTAAATAAACGTGAAAAGCTCTAGCTTAGGTAGATTACTCATGAGGGTAATCTTATACTCTCCTGGGAAAATAAAATCGATCAGTTGGAAACTAACGGTATTTTTCTTACAAAGAACCCCGTACTACCCTAATTTTCAGGTTTTTTGTATATAACTCCTGAACCAATTGACGTAGGCACCTGATTTTTGGCATGTAACCTTGAAGTGAGAAGCTGCTTAAGGTTTTGTAAGTTGGGCATAATCAGATCAAAGGAACGCCTACCTCCCCTACAAATTTCAAAAAATTAAATATTCCCTTAATTACGATAACTTTCGAAAAAATTATACTAGCAAGTTGAAAATTTGACAAAATGTTGCCAGTAAGACCTACTTTGTTGGTATTGAAAATGGGCAAGATCCGACTCAAGGAACCCCCACCTCCCCTACAAATGAAACTTCAAATAAGCGATAACTTTTGATAGAATGAAGCCAGCAACTTGAAATTTTGGTCAAATGTTTAAAATGAGATTGAGTTAGTTGGCATTAAAGATGGGTAAGATCCGACTTAAGGAACCCCTACCTCCCCTAGAAATGAAACTTAAAATAAGCGATAACTTAACGACAAAATAAAGCTATCGACTTGAAATTTTGGTCAAATGTTTGTAGTATGATCCAGTTGGCTAATATTGAAAATACGTAAAATCCGACCAACGAAACCCCTACTTCTCCTACAAATGAAACTTCAAATAAGCGATAACTTTCGATAGAGTGAAGCTTGAGACTTGAAATTTTTTTTAAATGTTTGTAGGGGGATCTAATTGGTTGGTGGCAATGATGGGCAAGATCCGACCCAAGGAACCCCTACCTCCCCTACAAGTGAAACTTCAAATAAGCGTTAACTTTCGATAGGATGAAGCTAGCAACTTGAAAACTGCGACAAATATTTGTAGTATGGGTCAGTTAATTGATTTTGAGAATGGTCAAGATCCCACTGAATGAGTGCCAAACTCCCCTATGAACTGGCCATATAGGAGACCCACTTCTAGTAGATATGGTCGTTGCCAATTGGGACTTTTGGTATCACCACTAGGTCTGTACAAGTCTAGGGTATATACGCTTCGGACTGGTTTTTTTATAAAATAGAAATATGTATCTTACTTTCTGGGCATGCATCGTAACTCGAACACCAATTTCCCAATCTCAAAAATCATCAAGGATTTACTTCGAATGAACAATTTCGTATTCAATACTCGATGATTATTGAAATGTAGAAACTAGTTTTTTATTTATGCTAGGTACTAAGATCAGTTTTTCGTGCGATATCTCATACAAAAACTGTTAAAAGTTGCGTTCGCACGAACAATTTTCGCTCTCCCAGTACTAACATATTTTACTCCAAGAAAAAAGTCTCCACATCGTTATGAGCAATTTTCACGCGAAAACAATTACTTTGCACTTTATTTCGCTTGAAAACCGGTCTTTTGAGTAGGAGTGAAGTTCACGTGTCGTGTAGAGCGCCGCGGTAATGCACTGTGTGCAAGTCTACACTGTCACTTTTTCGTGGGAGAGATAAATGCAACATTTTCGCACGAAGAGGTAAGTACCAGCCTTTACATGGTACGATTTTCATCCTTTCGAAAGCAATTCAATTCGATGATAGGGCTGTTTTCGTCTCATTTACCATTCCCCATTAACTGTTTCGTATCATTTCTTTCCTGCTAATACTGTTCTTTCCTAGTTGCAAGGAATATGATTGGTACCCGCATGTCCGTGCAATGATTAAAATATCCCATCTCAAAAAACATGGACAATTTTCTCCTTTTTTCTTTGTGTGTATCTTACAAAGTTGTATCCCTCAAGATAAAATTGCCATACATCTCAAATAATGCACGTAAGAATTCCTAGATTTAGATTTCCATATCTTAAAAACTATTTTATGCATAATGAGAATGGTTGTTCACAGCTGAGAGTATGAAGCACGTATTGAAGAGAGGCTATCACCACACACAACGAATACATGTTTTGAACACATTTTTTTTTTCATCGCCCACCTTCTTCTATCCCTCGTTTGTCAAATTATCTGACTGAAAGTTGCAATTTGCGTCGGTTTTTTTACAATAATTTTTTTCATTGCCTACTTTCTCCTATCAGCTAGTGCTTCCTCGGTCGCGGTATGATTGAAAATCACTACAAATTATTTGACAGCCGGGGGAATTTTTTTGTAGTGTGTATAATATGTCAGTGTGTAAACGGGTACCAAAAATTTAAGCTGATTTCCGTTCTTTATATAGTCTTCATACTGTCAGAGTCACGGTATGTAAAGGATGATCTCATATAAAGTAAATAAACCTGTTCCACTTCACCGAAAAAAAAGAATACAATGATGAAACACACCTAAGCAGCTTGTCCTTTGTGTCATTTATGGTTTACGTATCACAATGAAATTGTGATGAATTTGATAGATATCTTTAAGGGGATCACCCACTTGAACATTCGTAAACCAATCCTCCTCTAGAACAAACAGATGAGCTAGCGCTACACTTAATGACGGGACTGCAAAAGCAGGGTTCAAACTAGCATACATTGCGACTACGTCGCCAAACTTTCCATGTATCTGATCAATAACATGAACGTTTATATTTTGTTCTCAGAAAAGATATGCCAACCCAAAAGGAAGAGATGGCTGCAGAGAGAATTTACTGTGGTCTCTATAATAATACGAAAATATCTTGCCACGCTACTGATGCTAAATTTAATTTTAGGCCAATAAATGACAAAAATACCCACCACTTGTAGACCTTTCAACCGATCGCCATGTGTTTTATTAATATCTTTTCTTGTTGTCGTTGTTTGGATGCTGTGCAAATAAAACGTTGCCACAAAACGTACAGTGTATGTACGGAGACCCGATTTTCGGATAGGAGCTGCATGTTGGGAGAGGGTATTTTGAAACAGGTTCATCATGTTTCCGCGTAATACTGTTGATATTCCTCTTTTTTAGAAGACAAAGATACAGTTTTTTTTTAAATAGCAAATGTTAGATTAGACGCCCAATGTCGTCGTCCCGGTCTCTTCTAACGCCAACTTTTACGTTATTTTCATATCTCCCAACTCCGTCCTCCATTTTCGAGTGTATTTTTATCGAGATGACGTTTTTGCTGTTTTTTATGAGGTAGACACAAATAGATTTAATGCAACGATGTGTCTTTGTGATTTGAAATGGCCAAATCCATGTTTTTTAAAGTTGGAGAAAAATATTTGGTATGTAAGTGTTTTTTTTTACATCTGTTGTTGTTTAGATACACATATAAGTGAATTCTGTTTTGTTTTAAATATTGCTTGTCACATTGGACCCAGAAAAGGCTAGATCACTTGATCTGAAACTGTAAGATATGTATGTACCAACAGAAATGCGACGTGTCTGATAAATTAATCCGACGAATCAAGTGATTTGACCGCTAGTGTGAACCTAATGTAAAAGTCGTTAATTAATACAAATTCCTTTTTACCTGCATTGAAATTATAATACACTAGACGTAAACCTGTCAGGTGCATGAAATCTACGATATCCATCCCGTGTAAACAGTAAACGGGTTTACGATAACGCATAACTTATTACCTGACGACGGGCCCCGACGGGTACTCATCAGCCGTTGATGAGGCGATGAATCCAACAACAAACACATTAAAAAGGGTGATTTCGGTACTCGCACATATGCTGTCGAATCGTAAACACATCTCGTGTAAACACAACGACGTGCGCATTATTTCCGCGTCAGTAAAATTCGCTTCGATACCCATTTCTAACGTTTCGTCCTCGTAAACCCGACTTACGTGTAAACACTAGTCGCGTTTACGCGACTCGGGTAAAAATCACGCGATATATCAGCTTCTGATATACGGGACGCGTAATTTTCACCCGTGTCGCGTAAACGCGAGTATGTTACTGTTTACACGTTAGTCTCTCTCTGGATCCTGTCAACCCCTTGTGGGGCACAGGACATTAACCACGCCGACTTTCCACCTCGTCCTGTTTGCCGCCATCGCCTTCAACTCTCCCCACGTTTTGCCTAATGACTTACCCTCGTCCTCAACTGATCTTCTCCAGGTGTTTCTAGGTCGTCCAACGCGGCGACTTGCATCGGTTCCCTGTGGGTTCCAATCGAGGGCCTGTTTTGTAATGTTTTCCGGCCCCTTTCGAAGTGTGTGACCTATCCATTGCCACTTTCGCCTTTTTATAGAGGTCCTGTCCTGGCCAGTAATGTACAGGAGATCATCGTTAGAAATGACCTCCGGCCAGTGTATGTGGAGGATGCGTCGTAGACACTGGTTCACGAAAGTTTGCAATCTAGTTGTTATCTTCCTGGTCACCTTCCAAGTTGAACAGCCATAAAGAAGCACAGATTTTATATTGGTTTCGAAAATCTTGAGTTTGGTACGTCTGGAGATGTTGTTTTGCCAGAAAGGAGTTAAACTGAAAAAAGCTGCCCGAGCCTTATTGATGCGAGACTGTACATCAGCATCCGCCCCACCATCTGCTGTAACTACGCTTCCGAGGTAGCAAAAATTGTCCACTTTTTCCACCGTCTGCCCCGAAACACAAATTTCGCTCTGTCTTCCTGGATCCAAGCTCAAGTATTTAGTTTTGGTAGCATTGATTTTAAGCCCCGCATTGCCACTTTCGCGGTGCAGGGCATCCGTCATTTGAACTAGATGATCCGATATATTTGAGAGAAGACAAATATCGTCAGCGTAATCCAGGTGTTGAAGGTATTCAAACAGGTTCCATCTGATACCTTTGCTCTGGTGTTCACGAAGCGCACTGCAGAGTACGTCGTTAATGGCAATCAAAAACAATATAGGTGACAAAATGCAGCCTTGTCTCACTCCGCTATGTACCTCGAAGGGATCTGAAAGCTTACCCTTGTGTAAGACGTGACATTGGGCTCCGCTATAGGACTCCTTGATGATGGATATGATTTTATCTGGTATACCTCTCCTACGTAAAGCCTTCCAGATGTATTCCCGGTCAACGCTGTCAAACGCCTTCTCGAAATCGATGAACATGAGATGTAATGGGGATCTCCACTCTGCGGATTGTTCAATAATAATTCGGAGGGTGTTGATGTGGTCTCTACATGAAAAGCCCTTGCGAAAACCAACCTGTTCATCGTTCAGTGTGCGGTCAACTGTTTGCTTGATCCGGTTTAAGACTATTTTTGCCATCAGTTTGAAGACTGCGGGCAGGAGGCAAATTTCACGCCAATTATTACAATCCTTCAGGTTACCTTTTTTCGGGATCTTAATAATGATGCCCTTTTTCCATTCTTTAGGGAGAGCTTCGGTTTCCCATAACACTCTTGGATAAGGGGGAGAAGAATATCCGCAGTAGCGTTGATATCCGCCTTAAAGAGCTCCACCGGAATTCCATCTATCCCCGGGGCTTTACTCGCTTCCATCGATTTAATAGCCACAGTTAATTCCTGTTTAGATGGTGGATTGGTATCAACTCTGGCTATTTGCGGAATATTTTCTGCTTCTAGTGAAGATGAGTTCGAATGTCCAAAGGTGTTGTTGAGGACTTTCCACTGTCACCACGGTAAGCCGCTTCCTCTGCCTTCTCCGCTAATGCATTGATGTTGTTTCGTTTGTCCCGTCTTACGCTTCTTTGTACGCCTTTCTGAAGAGAACGGTATTCAGCTCTAAGTTGGTCTTTGACTGCGTCGTCAGTGGCTGAGTTGATTTGTTCTTTAATTCTCTTGCGTGCCGTAATTAGAGACCATGTAGAGTCACTAATGAATGGCCTTCTACCGCGCTCCAATCTGCCCGCAAAAGTTACACGTTAGTCAGGTGAGCGCATTTATACCGAAGCACCCGTCGTCGTCTAAAATGCTACGAACTGTCGTGTACCAGTTTACTGTTTACACGGAACAGGTATCGTGGATTTGTCACGCACGCCATTTACGCGTCTCGTGTATCAGAAGCTTTAAAGTACAAACCGGAGGGTGCGTAGTGCTCGACAGGTTTCACTCTTGTGTTTTGTTGTTTTCTGTTAGTTAGTCTCGGTTGGGTAATCTTGAGCAACTAAGAACTGAACTAAAAGCCCTGACAATTGACTAGACAATTCAGTTCAATAATTATTCAACCATATATAGCAAGTATAGTGTACAATGCAATTAATATTGTTAACAGTAAGTGATTGAGCAATGCTTTTCAACTTTAATGATTATTGTGTAGTGATAAACAAACAAATTATGTAGAGGAAAACTAGAAACTGACCTAAGAGGAAAACTGGTTAAAAAGCTCTTATTCGTACATTTAACTAAAACTTAATACCTAACTTAAAAAACTACCGATAAAACTTATAGACCAGACTGTACTCAGTATAGTGAAAATAATAACATCATTATGATGATGTACAAAGATTAGTTAGGCGGTGCCAAGTAACTAGAGACAGGGTTGGAGGAGTTGGCACATGACATATTAAAATTAATTAAGATATGTGTAATTTTAGAATATATTGGATTGTCCGCAAAGTCATTTCGTTTTTTTTTTCATGATTTTCAAACTTCTTTTATTAATAACAAGTAACAAGTGAAAACAATGGAAAAAGTGTTGGTGGACTACCTGGAGAACACCACGCTAATGTATAGTCCTCTGAGTAGGTGCCAACATGCTTATAGAGCAGGCAGATCTACGGAAACCGCTCTACACGAACTTGTTAGAGTTGCAGAGAGAGAAATTAACAATGGCGGGATCGCTATGTCTACTTTTATGGATATAGAGGGTGCTTTTGATAAAATCTCCTTTACCAAACTAAGGAACGCCCTGACTGAGCGGGGGGTTGATTATATTATAATTAAATGGATCGACTCTATGCTTAAGCAGAGGGCGGTAAATCTTAGCAGTGGATGTGACAGAATTCGGGGTAAGGTAGTCCGAGGATGCCCACAAGGAGGTATTCTTTCGCCTCTACTGTTGAACATCACCGTGGACAGTCTTCTCTGGAAGCTGGACTCGATGGTCGTACACACTGTAGGATACGCCGATGACTTGGCACTTACGGTCAGTGGAAAGTTCATGGACACAATTCTAGGTTGCATGGGACAAGCTCTCAAAGTAACCGAAGAATGGTGTAATGAGCAAGAGCTAACCATAAACGCTAGTAAATCAAACACTATGATTTTTACTCGTAAGAGGAAAGACATAGAGACAACTCCCTTACGGCTTTTTGGTTCGGAAATTAAGGTGTCCAAGCAAGTGAAGCATCTAGGAGTTACCTTAGATGCGAAACTAACTTGGAATGTTCACGTTGATGAAAAGATCCAAAAAGCGAAAAGGATTTTGCATCAATGTAAGTGAGTGTGTGCTCGTAGGTGGGGAATTTCACCTAAAGCGACACACTGGATTTACACAATGATGGTAAGACCCATTCTAGCCTACGCATCAGTGGTATGGTGGCCAAAAGCCATGCAGAATACCACAAAGCAGAAGCTGGATGGGGTACAAAGGATAGCTTGCGTAAGCATATGTGGTGCAATGCGCACCACACCAACGCGAGCAATGGAGGCATTGCTGGGACTGCCGCCGTTGGACTTATTTATAAAGAAAACGGCGGCGCTTTCGGCAATACGCATGGAAAGGGATGCCATGTGGCATCGCTTTGGAACTAGCAGCAGTCATAAGAGCATCCTAGACATTATTCATGATGAGGTCAGGGAGACTCTAATGCCGGTAGAAGGCATGAGTAGACGTAGGGTAGTTGAAAGACTACACAAGACTCACATTGCAGATGGAAACATACACAATGAGTGTATGTACAATGACATCAGCATTTTTACTGATGGCTCTTTAATGGACTGTAAAGCGGGGGCGGGGGTTTACTCTGAAGAGCTAAACCTAGCATGTGCGCTTAGTCTAGGAGAGTATGTGTCCGTATACCAGGCAGAGATGCTTGGCTTGTTGCATGCTTTGGACCACCTGCTTGAAGGTCAGGTGCGGGGGAAGAAAATCCTTATTGCACTGGACAACCAATCGGTGATCAGACGCATGCAGCAGACGAACATAAACTCTAAACTGGTACTAGAGTGTGTCCGGAAGCTCAACACGTGTGCCTCAGAAAATGAGGTTACGCTGATGTGGGTAAAAGGACACATAGGTACAACAGGAAATGAGGCGGCGGATGCCCTAGCAAAACAGGGATCTGCGGCAACTTTCATTGGCCCAGAACCCAGAGTTGCTCTGGGGAACGGCATGATTGGAGCGAAGGTTGGGGAGTGGATGGACTCCATGCATCAACAAAGATGGCAGGAGCTGGCACGTTAGTGGTCTGCTTCGGCTATCCCCCAAAATATAATAATAAATAATACAAGTAACAAACATTAATCAATTATATATTGGCCATTTTGTTCGATAACCTTTTGCCATTTTTCAGTGTGGTCTTTAGAAGCAAAGTCAGGGCTATACGATGGATGAGGCATGACTTCCCAGCCTAAGGCCAATAATTTTTTACGAGTGACCAAAGATGTATGGGGTCTGGCGTTGTCTTCATGGAAGATGACACCCTTACGATTTGCCAGTTATGGTCGTTTCTCCTTGATTTCTTTATTCACTAGCTGGCGACAGTGTGCACATCTGAATTGATAGTTTGGTTCCTTGGGAGCAGCTCAAAATAAACAACACCTTTGAAATCCCACCAAACGGACAGCATAACTTTTTTTGGTGGATATCTGCTTTTGATGTCGATTGTGCAGGTTCATCTCGCTTACCCCAAGATCGTTTTGGCACGACGTTGTCGTAAACAGCCCATTTTTCATCGCCTGTTATGAATCGCTTAAAAAATAGATCGATTTCGTTACGTTTCAGTAGCAAATCGCAAACGTTAATTCGTTTGGTGAGGTGAATTTCCTTCAATTCGTGTGGAACTCAAATATCGAGCTTGCTAACGTATCCCAGCTTCTGTAAATGTTCGTGAACGGTTGATTTGGATAAGTTGAGTTTTTCCGCTATCTCTCGTGTCATACTGCGCCGATTAACTTCGATCATTGCCGTTATTTTGTCGTCATCGACAGCTGTTGGACGACCAGAGTGTGGTGCATGACTGACATCAAAATTTCCGGAACGAAAACGAGCGAACTAATTCTGACACAGGCGTTCTGTTAATGAGTCTTCACCATAAACATCACACAACTTATTCCGCGCTTGCATTGCGTTTTTGCCTTTTCGGTAGTAAAAAAGCAAAATATGTCGAAAATGTTCACTTTTATTTTCCATTTTCAAGTCGATGCCAAATAAAGACTTGTAAACAGAGGACCACCAATTTGTGACTTATAGCTTGAAATGTCAGTTGTCAAATGGCAAAAAAAAATTTTTTTAGGCTAACGCCAGCATAATTTTTTTTTCAAACAGCGCCATCCCTTGAAAGGTAGGGAAATAACTTTCCGGACAACCCAATATTAAACATGCCCTTTGAAACTGAATGAAGTGTTGATGTCGAAAAATAAAATGGTAGATCCAGTATTAGCTTTAGAATTCTGTTTTGTTTAATTTGGAGTTTTTTAATGTGGGACACAGCGCATGATCGCCAGGCAGCGGCTGCATATAGTAAGACCGGTTGGAATATACAGTGAAAACTCTCTTGGGCGGACACTCACCGTCAGCCAGTTTTTGTCCGCCCAAGAGAGGTGTCCGCTCAATAGGGGGGGATGTGGATGTTTTTTTTTTGTTTTTTTTTTTTTGTATTTCAATGTTACCAAATATACAAATTTTGAATATTTATTATATGTTTGCATTTAAAAAAAAAAGAAACATTGATAATTCACGTTATTCATTAGACATGTACGTATGTAACTATCATAAAATAAATATTGTACACGCATATTTCAAAAATGTAAAAAAATACAAAAATTATTATGGAACAACCTGGAAGAAATCTGAAATTGACGATTGGCGAAGTTTTGGTTGATTTTCTTTTAATAATCTATCTTGCATATGACTTTCCAAATTTTTAAGGTGCTCAAAAGCGATGAAGTCATCTTTGCAAAATCGCTTCAAATGACCAATATGAATCAACGCTGTTCGTACTGAATCTACCTCTTGGTATTCTTCTGTTGTAATTTCTGGGTCACTATCATTACTATCATGAATTTCTTCGACAACCTCAATATCGCCATAATCAATTTCTGGATTTTCTGTTAACAAATTTGCATCTATCGTCAGAAATTCGTCACAATTCGTAGAACATTCACCAAAACATCCAGGGAGTTGCAATATCGAAGCCAACGTTGTCAGGGGCAAGTCGTCCTCAGCGTCGAAATCAGGTGGTTCAATCTCGGAGTTTTTGTTAAAGCCCGCTTTTTTGAAGCAGTTTTTTATGACCTCTGGTTGAACATTAATCCAGGCCGCTTGGATAAAATTGAATGGCCTCCAAGACATTTAATGATGTCATTGTCAAACACGTCTCGATATTTGCCAAACTATGTTTGACAAGATGGCTGCGATAGTGGACTTTAAAGTTTCGGATAACACCTTGGTCTAAAGGCTGGCAAACTGATGTAGTGTTACTGGGAAGGAATATAATTTTTATATGTTCGAGTCGCAAGTCACGGGGGTGGGACGTGGCGTTGTCTAAGAACAATATTATTTTTCTGTTTTGCTGGCCAATCCTGCGATCAAAGTCCATGAGCCACTCCGCCATTATTTCGCGTGTCATCCACGCCTTTTTGTTTGACTGCCAATCTATTGGAAGCCGTTTAATATCAACAGACTGAAATGCTCTGGGACGTGCGGCTTTTCCAATAACCAGTGGCTTCTCTTTTTCTCCTGCCATATTTACGCAAAAAAAGGACTGTAAGTCTGTCTTTGGAAAATTTTCCACCGTGACACGTTTCATTCTTGAGTGCAAATGTTATATTCGGCAAAGCTCTAAAGAACAGACCCGTCTTATCGGCATTGAAGATGTCATTCGGACTGTAGCCTATCAGCATTGATGGCAGCTTCTCCAAAAATTGCTCCACGTCCAAAGGGTTTACTGCGGCCGCTCCGCCAGTCACACACCGAAAAGTAATGTTGTGCCTCTTACGCCACCTTTGCAACCATCCATTAGATGCCGCAAAATCATGTATCCCGATTTTGTCAGCAATTTCCTTAGCCTTTGCTTGGATGATTGGCCCAGATACGGGAATTTTCTGATTTCTCACTTACGAAAACCACTCAAAGCACATGGAATCAATTTTGTTACCATCTGTATTTAAAAAGCTTCTTTTTCGATTGATGTTTCCACCGGCCATCCAGCTTGAACGGATTTCCTCTTTTTGGCGAACGATGAGTGCAGCTTGTGTTTTTCCAATTTTAAACCTTTAAATTTAAAAATGCTCACTCGTGATTTTGTTTATAATGTCTTTTAATACATTACCTATTTGCTAATTCACGCACCAGTAGATTTTCTTTCTCACTTGCATTAATAATTTCCATTTTTTCTTTCAAAGAGAGTATTCTTCGGACCATTGTGATAACTTTTGAACTAGTTTTCGAAAACCTGACTGAAACAAGATAAACGAACACAGCACAAATACCATATACGTGAAATCCCCCATTTTATTCCCAATATGGTATGTACATACCAAATTTTGTCCGTTCAAGAGGAGTCCGTGTCCGGCCAAGAGGGGTATTTTGACCGATTTCATGGAAATGTGTTGTCCGCGTCCGGGTTAGAGGGGGTCCGCCCAAGAGGGGTTACTTTGTATGGAAAAGTCATTCTAAAAGCTGCGTTTTGAAAAAATGTCCGCCCAAGAGGGGTGTCCGCTCAAGAGGGGTGTCCGCGAGGCGAGTTTTCACTGTACATACTTTTAAATAGCAAAATTGTATTTTCTGTCGACAAAGGCGATTTTCTATTAACTAAAGGATAAAGTGATTTGATTAAGGAATCCAATTTTTTCAATAAAGCATTCGTGTTTGCTTTGAAAGTTAATTTCTTATCGAGAAAAACTCCTAAATATTTAATAAATTCTGGGTTCCAGTTGATTGTACTATTTCCTAATTGCAAAGGCTGATTGGGAATCTCGCTGGCTTTTCGTTTTCTTGTGAAGAAAATTGCTTACATTTTTAATTTGTAATTGAAGATACAATACAATTTGGTTAGGGGATATCACCGCTGCAAAGTAGGGCGGTGTCATCCGCAAAAAGACAGATTTCACAGTTTTCGAGAACTAGCATGTCACCAGCAAATATATTGTAAAGTAGTGGACTAAGAGTAGATCCTTGAGGAACGCCAGCTGGCAGAGTGAAAGATGTACATTTTGAACCATTTATATTAGGCGTGTTTTTTTTTGCGTAACCGTGTAGGGTCCCTGCCCTGGTTGCGCAACAAACCGCTCTAGGGCAGCATCCAGGTTAAATTCCGAATCGTGAAGTTGTCTACACTGACGTCAAGTGGTGCGCCTCAGATGTGGTGAAAATAAATTAAAAATTCGCATGAAATTTCAGTTTGATTGTCGGATCGTCTATTTATTGGGACGGTGGACGTTTATAAACTTGGCGTGCCGCTCTAACCTAACAAACATCATTCAAACGAGTTATTTATCAGTGACAGCTACAAGTGAAACTCTATCCAAATGGGTCGCGGGTTCGATCCCCAGCAAATTCTTTTTTTTTTTTCCTGTTTTTTGTTCCATAGATATTTTTATTAATCCTATTGAAAATGTATTATTTAATAATAGGCATGGGCCCATCAGAGCAAGACGTAATATTAGTTTACCAATGAATTTGGCTGAGTGACAGAAACACAAGCGTGCCAACATCGACATATTACGTTCTACACGACACCAGAGCCATCTGTTGTGTTTTGTATGTGGAATTTATTGAGGGGTTATAGCGTGTAGGGCAGCCACCCAAATAATCTATCCCGGTTAATGTTGTTGGTGTAACGCGTGTGTTATTTTACCCTACACGCGATAAATTCCCAAAAAACAGCCTATTGTCGTTAAAGGAACAGTCTTTGAGAAAATTTTGAATAAGTTTTGTTAGGTAAAGTGGAAAGCCTTGGCTGTGCATTTTGGAAATAAGTCCATCATGCCAGACGCAGTCGAGAGCTTTTTCAATGTCCAATGTCACCATACCTGTGGACCGTTTTAGCTCGAATTTTGGTTGCACTATCCTTTTTCCGCGCAATTTGGTGTGCCTGTGCCGTACTGTGTTTGCCTCGGAATCCAAATTGTTCGTTAGGCAAAATATTTTGTTCATTTAGTACCTTCACTATTTGAGTTTTTATTTTATGAGACGTTCAAACATTTTCCCTATATTACTTAATAAACTTATTTGTCGATAGCTGTTAGTTAATGATTTTTGTTTATTAGGTTTCGGAATGCAAATGACGGATGCATTTTTCCAAGCTTTGGGGAAGTATGAATACCTTACGCAGGCATTGAATATTTTGCAAAGGAATATAGTTGTTTTTTATGCATATTTTTAATAAATGACATTGGGATGGAGTCGGCGGGACCTGGTGATTTGTTTGTCTTAGATGATTTTATTATATTCCTTATAGAAGATAGTAAAAAATAGGGAAAGTTTAAGCTATTTGAATTGTTGATTTGACTAATGGTCTTATTGATTGAGTTTTCAGTCTCTTGATCTGCGAAATTGATAGTACTTCTCCTTAGATGCTACCTATGAAAATGTTCCCCAAAAGCTTGACATTTTTTAGCATCAGTTATAAGTGTTGAGTTTGCTTCTTTCATTGGTGGGAGACAGGTGCGACGCTTTTTAAAAGCTTTTGTGGAATTCCAAAATGCTTTGCTGCCCTTATCTAGCGATTTTAATTCGTTGTTCCAGTGTAGGTTTCTAATTTTAAGTATTTCAGCAACAATTTTCGATTTAAGCCGATTGGCCATTTGTTTATATATTATAAGTCTATTACGTTGCCAGCGTCTTCGAATGAAAATTTTCTCGGCTATTACATAGCTTTTCGATGTGCGGCGTAAGTTTAAACTGATTAGATACTGACGAGGGAGATTTTTGCGGGATTGACGCCCTCGCAGCTTCCCAGAGTATATCATTGAATTTCTCTAAGTGATTATCTATCTCATCTTTAGAAGTAATGCTAAGATTTTAATTATTAAGGTTTGGCAGATAGCCGGTTTTTTGAGTAAATCGACTTCAATTAGCCTTATGAAACAGAAATTTTGTTGACTTTTCAGTTTCAATAGACTAATCATTTACCTTGAACAACACTGGCAAACGATCGGAGGAACGGTCAGTGCGTGTGGAGGGAAGTGAGAGGTACTGAACAGAGTTCGTTAAAATAATGTCTAAAGTTGAGGGATGACCTCTCCCTAACTTGAAAACTATATTGTAATAACTAGTTGTAATTTAATGATGAAGCAGCTTGCCCCCAACGGATTCATATTCTTTTTATAAAGATATTTCTTATTTGAATTTGAGTTACTTCAAGGAAAGTACGCTGCAACTATAATGAATGTGTTGTTACATATATAAATATCAACACTTAATGTTATACACAATGATAAATATTTTCCAAAATTGCGGTAGCAACCGCACCACCTCTGTTGTAATTTCGATCGGCTCTATAAATTTTATAGTTAGGATCATTTAGTGCACTATTCTCTTTCAACCATGTTTCAGTTATAATAGCCGCTTTCGATTCATTAGCCCGGCTTCACAGACCGAAAAGAATACCACGGCTCTGCGACGAGCGAACTTAAACAGCCACCATACAGATACTTCACCCTCGTGAGGAAGAATTGCGGACTCAGTACACATTTAGATGGAGGCGAAAGAAGTTGATGTTCAATCAATTTGCTTTCAACTTTGCTCCGATGAGATCCCATATGAGACCTGGATTAAAACCGGTCTGTCGTTTAGTATGAAAATGATCTAAATTTTGGTTGAATCGAAAGCGGCTATTATCTACTAATATCGATCGAAGTTTCGCAAATGTAGCGAAAGACACTAACACAACCTCTAATGACTTATTCGATTCCTCAGAATTAATGAATTTAACTAACGATATGCTGCTTAATTTAAAAAATTGTAGAACTAAAGAGGAACAATTTAGAGTTATTGCGGAATTGGCTGTAAAATATTTATATAATGGCAAATAATCCTCATTATGGTAATATTGTATTATGGAACGCGCAAAGCTTAGGTCCAATGGCAAAAAGAATTGAGTTCTTTTCTTTCCTAAAGAACAATAAAATAAATGTAGCTAATGTCGGAATGAATACGTTCGTTGCATTCGGTAGTGCCGGAAAGCTATTTGGATTTGATATATTTGGTAGTCGATGTTCATTGTGATTATTAGTGCGCTTCTCTCTCAATCGTTGGAAAAGAGTAATATAATTAAGTCTCACAGGGCAGTTGGAATAGCTTGCAACATGCTCTCCCGAACAATTGGCGTTTGGGATCTCTTTTGTAGTGCATTCCGTCGTTTTGTGTGGACCCGCACATAAATTACAAATTGTCTTCAAATGGCAGCCACTGATGGCGTGTTTGGCAATTAAAGCAACGTACGAGTATTAGTCCGACGTTACATTTTTTCTGAAGTGATTGAATTGCACTATAGTGTGAAACAAATCCTTCACATTATTTGGTAGATCACTTAATTTTGTTACTGGTGAATTTGATCAAATAGTCCTTGATGTTGAGGGTTTTCAGTTCTTGTGATGTCGATGATTGTTATTGGCGGCATATTACGCCGTACCACGGGAGGGATTTCGGTAACGTCATCTTCAGTTGACAGTTGACTGAGTGGTGCAAACCGATTAGAGCTAGTGCTAGCTCCAGGCATGAATTGCACTTTCTTGGATTTCGCCATTACTGCGCTGTGTACATTGTCCGCATATTATATTATATTATATATATATTATCACTAATGCTATGAAGGCAACTTAAGACAAAATTAAACTTGGGAACAGGTTACAAAATTAAGAAATCAAAGGAAAAAATTTCCGACGACTATACATTAGTTGTATCGAGCATTGATACTAGAACAAGACTGAATTGACTATACCTAGTCTAGCCGTAAATATTGTTACAAGGTTTGGCAACCCTGCAGAAAGGAACCGTTATATTGCATTTCTTAAAAATTGAGCTAATCGCTATAGTACGCTTGTGCTTGATGCATTTGTCATCATTTGAGTTTAATTTTTAGTGTAGTGAACATGGATTGGGGTGACAAAGAAAATAGAATTGCTGTGATTGCACTTCATGAAGTAGGAATGCAACCAAGTGATATTTTTAAGACTCTGCATACCCTTGGTATAAGCCGAATGTTTGTATATCGGGCTATTGAAAGATTTAATGATACGTCTGGAGTAAGTGACCGTGAAAGAAGTGGCCGTCCGCGAACTACTCGAACACCTCAAGCGGTTAAAGCCGTGCGCGAGAGAATTCGCCGTAATCCTCTTCGGAAACAAAAAATTTTATCGCGTGAGATGAAAATACCCCAAAGAACAATTTCACGTATCATCAAAAGTGACTTGGGGTTGGGTGCTTATCGTAGATCTACCGGGCATTTACTAACAGATTCGTTAAAAAAAATAGAGTGTTTACGGACGAAAAAATTTTTACTGTCGAAGAAACATTTAATAAACAAAACGATAGGGTTTATGCTCGCAGTGCCAGAGAAGCTTCTCAAGTTGCCCAAAAGGTTCAAAGAGGTCATCATCCAGCCTCAGTAATGGTTTGGTGGGGTGTTAGCTACAACGGGGTGACAAAGTTGCATTTTTGTGAGAAGGGCGTCAAAACGTCTGCCAAAATTTATCAAGAAAGTGTCCTTGAAAGTGTAGTGAAACCTCTCAATACGTCATTATTCAAAAATCAGCCTTGGAGTTTCCATAAGGCGAAGTCAACCCAAAAATGGCTTGAAGAAAATGTTCCAGATTTTATTAAAGCTGAAGATTGGCCATCCTCTAGCCCAGACCTGAATCCGCTGGATTACGAATTATGGTCTGTCTTAGAGCAAATGACGTGCTCTAAAAGACATTCTAATATCGAATCCTTAAAGAAGTCTCTTACACATGCAGTCGCCAACTTTCCGATTGAAGTCGTGCGTGCTTCCATAGATAAGTGGCCAGCTCGATTAAAGGCTTGTGTAAAGGCAAAAGGCAATCACTTCGAATAACTTGTTGCAATTTCCGTTGTTGACAATGCATTTAATAAATAAACAATGATCTCTTAACATATAACACCTCTTTTATTGAACAGTGCTTCAAAAAGTTTGTAACAGTATTTATGGCTAGACTAGGTACATATGTAATTATATCTGCAAGTGGAAAAATGGTATACTGCAACGTGTATGGCCTATCTAATGCGCTTGTTACAATCTTTTTCTTATTCAATGATTCATGAGTCATTATTATTTCCAAGAAGATAAAAATACATAAACTTAACATAAAGATGAATCTCTCTTTGTTTTTGTACAATATATTCCACCCGCAAGATTATTAACCTCAATAATCTTTTCTCACATAGATATGAGCACCATCCCCCTCTTATTGAGAGATAACCAAGAGATAACCAACGCCTTCTCAATTCTTAATTTGTACTGATGATATACATACATGTGTTGCGGCTCTGACGCATTTGCGAATACCGGAAATTTTGAATATCATGTAACATTATGTACATTTTTATCTATTAGTATGTATAAAGAAAAATTTGTGTTAAAAATGGCCATCGACATCATGAGATAAATATTTCAAATATTATTTTACGGTACGATGCGGCATTTTCCAACTTTTTAGTCAGTTTAAAAAGAAATTCGCGGATATATTTTGGATCCATTTCATTTTAGTCAATATGCAAAATTAAGATAATTTAAATAGAGTAAACATTGAATCTCCAAAATGAGTTGGGGAGAAGGATATACAAAAGTCCAATTCAGTTTATTAGACAGAAGGACATGGAGCACCAAGACGTACGTACGTAAGCCAGGGGGTCTCAATATTTCTGCCATCGCGACCCTCTTAGAGAGATATAAATGCGACCCTCCGGGTACGATCATAGACTTAAAATACCGAAAAAGTGGTGATTACATTACTACTCCCAACTTGTTGCAGGTAGGCGGCTAAATGGGGGAGCAGCAGGTGCGTGTTAGCAACTGCATTCTCCGAAACTAGCGTATGCCAACGAAACGTCAACTGGGCCACATGGAACAGTTGACGCGCTATGCCTCACAAGGAGTTAGGGCCATTGAGTAGTTAGATAATATGCTTAATTTTGCATACCCGTTCCTTTTGACCTTCTAAAAATAGGGTAAGAAGTGCCCACCAATTAGGCGAGTTTGGATCAGCTAGCTTCTTCCAGTATTTTGCCCACAAAATTTTGCCGTTATATTGCTGTAACATTTAAATGGGTTGATGAATTTTGCTGAAATTAAGTAGCGGCCTACTCCTTACTAACGGCCACCAATTAGACACTTCACTTAGCTAGCTTTTTCCGTTATAGAAAAATTTTGATAATAGAATTTTGTCATTATATAGCCTTTGAACAAATCGAAGGATTTGGCTGAAATTGAATATGAGCCTTGTCCTAACTAACGCCCACCAATTTGACAGCTTCTTCTGTTACCGATTTCTTTTCAAAACCCAGTTGAAACTCGATTTTTTCTACTTTACCGTGAAATATCTTAAGATGCGTACACTTGATTTTATGTAGCTTTTTACTCTAAAAAGGAACGTGTATGCAAAAATTCAGCTTATTATCTTACATTCCGAGGTTTACCCATTTTATACCCTCCACGAATGTGATAAGGTATACTAACTTTGTCATGCATGAAGTTTGCAATGCACAGAACGAAGCATCTTCGACCATATAAGGTATATACATATATTCTTGGTCAGTATGCCGAGGTGAGTCGACTAAGTTTTGTTCGTCTGTCTGCCTGTCTGTCTGTCTGGTGCTATGCAAACTAATCCCTCAGTTTTGAAGCTGTCGAGCTGATATTTTGTGCAGGGACTTCTTTCTATTGCACACTATAAATATGTCGGAACCAACAGAATCGAACCACTACGTCATATAACTACCATAGGAACGACTGGCCCAAAAGTCCGTCTTTCTGAGAATTTTTCTTTTATTTCTAAAGGTAGATATCTTTCTTAAATTTCATGTTATTCAATAGTATTTTTTGCCAAATCAGATTCCCGAATTTGGTTGAAATTGTTGAAATTGGACTACTCTATCATATCGCTGTGATAGGAAGGACCGTTCCAAAAGCAAGTTTTTGTCAGAGAAACTTTTTTAATTCTGAAAATATCTTTACCAAGTTTCATATTATTTAATCATATTTACCGCCAGACCACATTCCTATATTTGGTTGAAATCGGCCCACTATTTCATATACCTCTGATAGGAACAGTGAAATCGGAACAAGTTTTACTACTAACTTCAAAGTAACAAATGCACCATAAATCAGGCTAGCTTGTTAGGTCTCCCGAATTCGGTTGAAATTGGATTACCCTATCATAATAGCTGTGATAGGAACGGCCGTCCCAAAATCAAGTTTTTTCAGAAAAACTTTTTCAGTTCTGAAGATATCTTTACCAAGTTTCATATTATTCAATCATATTTACCGCCAGACCACATTCCTATATTTGGTTGAAATCGGCCCAGTATTTCATATATTGTACCTCTGATTGGAACAGTGAAATCAGAATAAGTTTTACTACTAATTTCAAAGTGGCAAATACACCATAAATCAGGCTAGCTTGTTGGGTTTGGTTAGGCTTATTAGCTCATTGTACACATATACATATATATTTATCACAAATAAAAGACTTTCTTTAGATGCAATGTCCAAGATTGTTTTTCTGCGCATGTACGAGTACATCTGAAGCAAAAATATCAAAAGTTTCTCTAAATAAATACGATCTAACATAAGCAATGCCTAATCACAGATTTTAAAATAAAATGTTATTAAGTAATCATTATAAGGTGTGATCCTCAGTACTATACTATTTTATATGTACAAATAATAACACAATTATCTTTTTCCACCCCTTTGTAGATGCATAGCAAAGTAAAGGTGTAAAAAATATGTGATAATGATAATAAAGGACTGGGGAAAAGCATATGAACAACATATGAAATGACAATAAAAGTGTAGATAAGTGGTTAAATCAAATGTTTCATGCGTATAAACATTTATCCTACAATAAAAAAGCTAAGTTTTACAATATTGTTTATAAATATCTAACAAAGCATGTTAGATGTTTTCGCGCATTCATACAAGCTAACGTAACGTAATAGCCATATAACTAAATCAAGAACCTCTTGAAAGGTCCTAAAATTTGGAAAATTGGCATGTGCAATTGATTCGAAACATTTTGTTCCGATGGTGGATAAACAACAATAAATTTTCTATGGCACGATGCATGTGCTAAAAATAGGTAAGTTATTGTTATATTTCTTAATCCGTTCTCATGCTCAAAAATCCTATTATTTTTTTTTTAATTTCAATTCGTCAAATCCATCTGATGCTTTATGTTTGCTCTTTAAATGTGAAGACTGAAAACTATTCAAATGCGATACACGCAATGAACCCGAAACTAAAATATCAAGAGAAAAATGCGATTTCTCTCGGTCTGAACTCAAGCACTTCACATGAATCAAAAAAAAACTGTTTAAACCAGGGCACACTTATTCGAATACCACTTGTCAATTTTTCAGCTGATGATGCCAGGAACATGACAACGTGAAAAACACATTGATATTCAATATGTTTTAAAACATCAACGTTCAAATATGAAAATAATCATAATTTTCTACTTCTTCAGGCGCCGAACCTAAAACTACATAAAATTTCATATAAAATAACTTTTTTTCCGATTGCGAAAATCACCGTTACTTTAAAGATACAACTATCCACACTTGAAAATTTTGTAGCGGCACTTCGAAGTGGCATATCTGCAAATCTAACAAAACTTGGCTTTCCAACAATATTATTTTTCCGATACATTTGGATTGGAAAATTTTAAAATAATTCACTTTGAAGATAGTGCATGTTTGACATCTTAACTTTGAATCAATGCAATTGAAAACAGTAAATTAACACATTGCAAAAGAAAATTCCGCTGATAAACCACTGTGCGGCGCGTCGTTAAGGGTTCGAGTCCAGCGGCAACGGCAACTAGTATACATACATACGTCAAAATCATAGATGCTTATTAAAGATTGACTCTGCTGACCCATCTCTATTCCCTACTCATACATACCTATATAGGTATATATGAGTAGGGAATAGATATATACCTAGTCTAGCCATAAATATTGTTACAAGGTTTGGCAACCCTGAAGAAAGGAACCGTTACATTGCATTTCTTAAAAATTGAGCTAATCGCTATAGTACGCTTGTGCTTGATGCATTTGTCATCATTTGAGTTTAATTTTTAGTGTAGTGAACATGGATTGGGGTGACAAAGAAAATAGAATTGCTGTGATTGCACTTCATAAAGTAGGAATGCAACCAAGTGATATTTTTAAGACTCTGCATACCCTTGGTATAAGCCGAATGTTTGTATATCGGGCTATTGAAAGATTTAATGATACGTCTGGAGTAAGTGACCGTGAAAGAAGTGGCCGTCCGCGAACTACTCGAACACCTCAGGCGGTTAAAGCCGTGCGCGAGAGAATTCGCCGTAATCCTCTTCGGAAACAAAAAATTTTATCGCGTGAGATGAAAATACCCCAAAGAACAATTTCACGTATCATCAAAAGTGACTTGGGGTTGGGTGCTTATCGTAGATCTACCGGGCATTTACTAACAGATTCGTTAAAAAAAATAGAGCGGAAAAATCAAAACGATTACTTTGCCGGTACGCAAACCAAGAACACCGTACAATTTTGTTTACGGACGAAAAAAATTTTACTGTCGAAGAAACATTTAATAAACAAAACGATAGGGTTTATGCTCGCAGTGCCAGAGAAGCTTCTCAAGTTGCCCAAAAGGTTCAAAGAGGTCATCATCCAGCCTCAGTAATGGTTTGGTGGGGTGTTAGCTACAACGGGGTGACAAAGTTGCATTTTTGTGAGAAGGGCGTCAAAACGTCTGCCAAAATTTATCAAGAAAGTGTCCTTGAAAGTGTAGTGAAACCTTTCAACACGTCATTATTCAAAAATCAGCCTTGGAGTTTCCAGCAAGATTCTGCACCAGGTCATAAGGCGAAGTCAACCCAAAAATGGCTTGAAGAAAATGTTCCAGATTTTATTAAAGCTGAAGATTGGCCTTCCTTTAGCCCAGATCTGAATCCGCTGGATTACGAATTATGGTCTGTCTTAGAGCAAATGATGTGCTTTAAAAGACATTCTAATATCGAATTCTTAAAGAAGTCTCTTACACATGCAGTCGCCAACTATTCGATTGAAGTCGTGCGTGCTTCCATAGATAAGTGGCCAGCTCGATTAAAGGCTTGTGTAAAGGCAAAAGGCAATCACTTCGAATAACTTGTTGCAATTTCCGTTGTTGACAATGCATTTAATAAATAAACAATGATTTCTTAACATATAACACCTCTTTTATTGAACAGTGCTTCAAAAAGTTTGTAACAGTATTTATGGCTAGACTAGGTATTATATTGTCGGTATGACAAAATGAATCGATTAGGCTTTGTTCGTTTGTCTGTCCTTCTGTTTCTATACAAACTAGGCTCTCAGTTTTAAAGCACAGTCTTCAGTCTTCTTTCTATTGCACACTGTGTATACGTCGGGACCAGCGGAATCGTACCACTGCGTCATATAGCTACCATAGGAACGACCGGTCCATAAATCTGTGTTCTTGAGAATTTTTTTTTGTTTCTAAAGATATCGTATCATTGGTATCTATTGCCAAACTACAATTGAAATTGAACTACTATATCATAAAACAGCTGTCATAGGAACGATCGGTTACCGCCAAATCCCATTTCTAAATTTAGGTAAAATCGATCCGCTATTTCATATACCTCGCATAGGAACAGTGGAATCGGAACAAATTTTACTACTAATTTCAAACTGGTAAGTGCAGAATGATTGATTGATTATGCATTTACCATTTAAAGCAACACAGACTATTGAATTGGGCATCATACCTTCCTTAGTGATGAGCCGGTTGTATAGTAGAATAGTATACTTCATCGAAATGGATCTTAATGTACGTATAGGGTATGACAAGACTCAAAGAATGTTAACTTAAACCCGATGGAGGTGGACCGCCTCAATTAGATCAAGATTTTGATTCGAGAGTTTGAATACTAATGGTTTAACTTTGACTGTCAGTGATACTACCCAACTGAGCTACAGCCAGTAGTATTTGCCTTTTCCAGCTTTTCGATCAGTTCAATATACAAATTTAACCATAAAACCTATGCTATAATGCTATTCTACTCGCAGTTTAGTTATTGATTGAGCGATGACAGTCCCACTGAAGTCGTTCTCTTCATCTCACCTTGTCATCCTTGACGTCTCCAAACCTAATTACTCACAGTAAAATATTCTTATAATTTCCATGATATAGAAAACACAAAATTCAAATTAAGCGTGTGTCCTGCGATGTCGGTTGGAGTATATGTATTTTTAAAATATTAATAGAGACTAATTGATACAGAATCGCCAAAACATTCCTTTTTTTATGTTGTATGTATACTTTAATAATCATTCGAATGACGACAACCAGAACAACCATTATATTACATATAATACACTGCTAGACTATACTACAATAATAAGTACATATACGCTTAGCGACATTAGAACACATGCAAGATGGCTCGAATGTAGGTGAGTTGGATTTGTAGGCAAACGTTGAGCGAATTTATAAATAACCAGCACTCCTATCGCCGTGGCATTGAGTTTATCGATCGGTGGCTATTTTTAGAGCTTTTCCACTCTACCTGTGTAGGAGAGCGTTTTTCATTTGGCTCATCCACTCATCAGAACGTTGTTGCTGCTTGCCGCATTCGAAATTCTTTTATGCTTGTTTCTTTTTCTAAATATACACACCTTGTTGATTTGATTTTATTTCAATGTATACTTCTTGGAGCCCTCCATAGAAACCAAGCCACCACCACTTCATCTTCATAGCAGACCTTCTATAAGAATTTCCAGCATCCAGTTAGGACTATTATGCCGGCAAATACGCGCAAGCAAGCAAGCATCCGACATTGGGTCAGGCAAGGGGCATGTAGCTAACAAACAAATAAACAGAAGCATGCCAGCAACAAGGATTTACGAAAATGTATCCATTTGTGGATATACACATTTTCTCTATGGCTACATGTTTGAGAATTACGAAGTTTGCCACTACTATTACTTTTTGGCATTTTTGCTGCTGCTATTGCCATTATTTTTGTTGCCCAGCCAGTTACAGTCTATTTTTGAGACATGAAACAATGGTCAGGGCTGTATAATTAAATGCAGAATAAAACAAAAAGCCGGGGGTCCGAAGCGTATATACCCTAGACTTGTACAGACCTAGTGGTGATACCAAAAGTACCAATTGGCAACTACCATATGCATTAAAAGTGAGTTTCCTATATGGCCAGTTTATAGGGGAGGTTGGCTGGCACCCTATCAGGAGGATCTTGAGCATTGTCAAAATTAATTAACTAACCCATTCTACAAATATTTGTCGAATTTCTCAAGTCGCTAGCTTCATTCTATCGAAAGTTATTGCTTATTTGAAGTGTCACTTGTAGGGGGTAGGGGTTCCTTGGGTCGATCTTGCCCATCATTGCCACCAACCAATTAGATCGCCCTACAAACATTTAAACAACATTTCAAGTCTCTAGCTTCACTTTATCGAAAGTTATCGCTTATTTAAAGTTTCATTTGTAAGGGAGGTAGGGGTTTCTCAGGTCGGATCTGGCCTATCTTCTATCAAGCAGCTTCATCAGGGTTACATGCCAAAAATTAGGTGTCTAGGTCAATTGGTTCAAGAGTTATAGACAAAAAACCTGAAAAGTAAGGTAGTACGGGGCTCTTGTAAGAAAATTACCGTTAGTTTTCAACTGATCGATTTTATTTTTCCAGGAGAGTATAGGATTGTCCTCACGAGCAATCTGCCAAAGCTAGAGCTTTTCATTATTTAATCGATAGTTATAGATATGTACATTTATGTATTTTACATATGTAGGGGAGTTAGGCGTTCTCTTGGCCTGATCATACCCATTTTCAATACCAACCAACTAGATCATACTGCCAACATTTGACCAAAAATTTCAAGGCTCTAGCTTCATTCTATCGAAAGTTATCTTTTGAACGGACAGACAGACGGACAGACAGACATCGCTAAATCGAATCAGGAGATGACCCTGATCATTTATATATATACATTGCTATAGCCTCCTTTCAGGTGTTACATTATGTATGTAACTTACATATTTCCGTCGTGACAAAAACAATATACCCTATACTAAAAGTCTAGGGTATAAAAATTGGAAATTTGACGGGGAGAGAGAAAACATACGTTGTTTGTGTAGTGAAAGTAGAAAGGGATTATTATACCTTAGACACACGATGCCCTCGAATGATTATCCCATTTGAATGATAATTCGATTTCATGTGTGTCTTGCGAATGATCATTCGAAAATCGTCCGAATGATAATTCGCGAATTACAATTGGCAGAGCAAAGGTAATTCCTTCTTTGTGTATGCAGTGCCACCTATCCGACAAATTGTCATTGAGTAGCAAAAATATTCACTCGTTGCTATACAATAGAAATAATATTTACGCATTGCTAAGCGATATATTCGTTGCTAACCTAAATAAACAATATTTATTCGAAAAAATCACGTATGTCCAAGGTATTATAATATTGATTTGCGTAAGCAAAACTTCGATGTTTCTCATTCTTTTAGACATGGGTATTACTAGGAAGCATTGGTTTATTTCGATATTTCTAGGAAAACTTGACAGTCCTGAGTTTAGGGATTGTCTGATGAAGCTCTTCGAAACTGAGAATGGAGAAAAGAAAAAGTTTCCCTTATACTGTAGATTATTTATCTAATAATCTAATAAATAATCTACAGTATAAGGGAAACTTTTTCTTTTCTTCTTTTAAATTAATATTGACCGACTGTAGAAAACAAAGGAACTAATACGAAACTATTTATTGAGAATGGAGGTTCGGTCCTCGGCAGGAACAAAAACTGCCTGTGGGTACTAATAGGACACCCACTGCGCTCCGAGCTTATCAGACGGCGCAGATAGGTGGTACATACTAGCAACTGGTCCGAAAAATAGATATACTATCGAAACGTTGACGCGCTAATGCCCCTAGAGGGGCTTACAGTTTACAAAAAAACTGTTCAGGTCTGGCCTTTCAGATCTCGCCAGAGATGAAGACGGATAATTGGCAAACAAAAAATGACGAATAGTAAATGATCCGTATGTAAAATACAGTCCGTTTTTTATCATACAGGATCCGAAAATACCGAATTTCTGTGGCCGCCTTTATCGATTTCTCATTTAGGTTTTATCCAAGTCATATGAAATGACACAAAACGCACGATGTTCATCGGCACTTTAGGCGCATCCTCTGCAAAAACATTTTGATTTTGAACCACTTGCTTTCAAGTTGTCTATGATTTGCTTTGAAAAATATTCATCCTTAAGTAAATGTGCCTTTGACATAACTTTGAGTTGTCTTCGAGGACATTATGTATTTCGGTTCATTATGTCCTTTATATCCTATATGTCCCTTACATCGAGATGATGTTTGCTAGGTTTGGTTTATGTTTCAATTCATACCCAAAACAGTTGCTGTTTCACTGACCAAAAAAATACCATCATTAGTAGTGTGCTGCATTCGCCCCATTACCCCCAGTCATACGAAAGCCATCTTGCCTAGATATTACTTCATTGCCAAGAATGTCCTTTTATCCTCAACAATGGACTCAAAATACGAGGGCAAGATGAAAAGTTCTCGGCCTGACACAGAAATACGGTTACAATCAGCAAAAATTTGTTTCCTGCCTGGATGTACGTGTCATTAGTTCGTATGACAAGTTTCAACTTGTTCTCTCAAGTAGTTTGCTTACACGAATTTTTGCAGTAGACGTCTTATGTGTTTTTCGTTGAAATGGAGAAACTTGAATATCGTGCGGTTATAAAATTCTTCGTTTTGGATGGATTATCCCCTGAGGAAATTCATCCGAAGTTAACAAAAGTTTACGGGGACTCTCCTCCTTGACATCGAAGTCAACCGTTAAAAAATGGGCAGCTGAGTTTAAACGTGGTCGCACGTCCCTCGAAGACGACCCACGTGAATGACGGCCAAAAACCGCAATCACACCGGAAACCATCGAAAAAGTGCATGATATCGTATTGTAGTACGATAGGCGAACGAAAGTGAGTAATATTGCTGAGGCTGTGGGGATGTCGGAAGAAAGGCTGCGAAACATTTTGCACAAAGAATTAGGGATGCGAAAGCTCTGCGTATGATACAAACGTTTTTCGCAGCAATCTTTGTACCGATTCAATCTGGATCCGACGGATGGATGAGACTTGGGTCCATCACTACACGCCAGAAACGAAACAGCAGTCGAAGCAGTGGGTGGAAGCCGGTGGTTCAGCGCCAAAGAAAGCGAACTCTTTCGCATCTACCGGAAAGGTCATGGTCAGCGTGTTTTGGGATGCGAAAGGGATCCTGTTAATTGATTACCTTAAAAACGGCAGAACAATAACAGGCGAATATTACTTCAAACTTCCTGACCAGCTGGATGCCAAAATTTGCGAGACGAGGCCTGGCTTTAAGAAGAAAAGACACCTGGCGCAGTGAAGCCAGAGGAACTGATTTTTGATCTGGGCTAATTCGGGATAATTTATGAGTTTATGTATAATTAAATTATGGGTGTCATACTTAACTGCAGTTGTTAGTACCAGGTGCAGCTGCAGAATTATGTATTTCGATATGCAGGCGATATTTTCAGATGATGAAACTATTTAACTGTTCGTATGATTTTACTAGATGAATTTGTCACCGGTTTCATTTTAAGCTACATCAACTAAACGCCTTTCGTGTAGGTAAATTTTTGAATTTATCACCGGTTTCATTTTAAGCTTTATCAACTAAATGCCTTTCGTGTAGGTAAATTTTTGCTTATTACATTTGCTTTTATATTACTGTAACCTTTCGACCGTGGCGTGGATTTTCCTCACTACCTTTCACCAATTGGACAAGTTTCGCTCAACTAGCTTTTTCCGTTATAAATTGTGTTTTCAAAATTTTGCTGTTATATAGCAGTAACTCTGAAACTGACTCATTGATGTTGCTGAAATTAAATATCGCTCTCCAATTAGAAAGGTTTCATTCAGCTAGCTCCTTCCATTATGGAGTTATTTTGCTTAGAAAATTATATAGCTGTAACTTTTGTACCGTTTGATGCGTCTTTCCGAAATCATAGAGGAGCCCATTCCTTCTTAACATCAACCAACTGAATAAGTTTCGCCAACCTAGTTTTATCTATTATGCAGTTATTTCGTTTATAAAATTATGCCGTTATATAGCTGTAAATTCTTAACCGCTTGATGGATGTTTGCCGAAATTCAATAATAGGCTAGTTCTTATTATTGACGTCTACCTACTGGACAAGTTTGGTCTGGTTATCTTTTTTCGTTATTGAGTTATTAGGCTTGGTCCTTTTGCCGTTATATAGCTGTAACTTTTTAACCGCTTTATCGCTACTGCTGGATTTCAATAGCAGCCGGCTCCTCACTGACACATACAACTGGAAAAGTTTCATTTCGCTTACGACTTCCGTTCGACTGTTATCATGTCCACAACATTTTGCGGATATGTGTATAAGTATATATAAATGACAGTAAAATAATCTGATGATGCCAATCGATTCCTGGGGTCATGAAACGTAAAGAAAACCAACTCCGGGGTCGAAACTCGTTATTGAGGGAGGGTCGAATAATTGATTTTTTCTTCAAAAATCAGTTAAAAATCATCTTTCACCAGGACAACGCACCTGTACACAATTGTGCGTTGGGAAAACTGCAGGGTTTGGGGTACGATTTCCTCGACCATCCCCCCTATTCTCCTGATTTGGTACCCTCAGACTTCCATCTGTTCCCAAACTTGAAGAAATTTGTTTCTAGGAAGCGCTTTGCATCTAATGAAGGAGTCGGGAGGGCCCTAGATTAATATTTTCACAGCCTTCCAGACTCTCACTTCCGGGAAGGAATACTGATGTTGCAGAAACGCTGGACCAAGTGTGTTGAAATCAAGGGAGATTATGTAGAAAAATAAAATAATTTTTTTAACTGAAAATCGCAATCAATCCAGTGCATTCGCCTCAGTCATATAATATCTATCTTGCCTAAATATTACTTCATTGTCAAGAATTTGCTTTTGCCAGAGCAAAGGACTTGAAATCTCCCTTCGTAGTTTAGTCTAGTAGTCTAGTGCATTCGCCTCATTCATGACCCCCAGTCATATGATAGCCATATTGCCAAAATATCACTTCATTGCCAAGAATGTCCTTTTTTCCTAATCAAAGGATTAAAATGGCATCAGTGCCGACCAAAGAACTTAAAATACCTTGAACAATACTGAAATATGTTGATCTCGTCACCCGGAATCAAGAGATACCCATATCTAATTGGTTTGGTTTCTGTTTCATTTCATGATCAAGAGAGTCCTTTTGTCCTGACGTGTGGTACTTATAGTAATCGAAAGAAGCTACGTACCGACTTTGATTGAAATCGGACCACGGGAAATGCCTGAAGGGGCGATCTTAGAAAAGACTTAAGCGAGTAAGTTTGGTTTGAACACAACAGAATTTACCGTTATTCCAGTTGTTGATCAAAATTGCGGTCTCCGATTTGTGCTCAGGGTGACGCTAGGAATCTACATATCAAATCTGGTTAAGATCAGAACACGGGAACTGTCCAGATAAACGAACTAACGAACAAACAGCATGCATCAGACTATATGCCCGTCAATTATATGTATATATTTGGGAACATAAGAAAACTATTGGAATAAACCCCATAAATTTGATTTGATAGTCGATGTGTATAATTAAAAGGTAGTTTCTTCACGGTTTACTCTGGTTGACTGAATTTATTTTCACAGCCAAACAAAGCAAAATACAGATGTACCGATTGACAGTACTTCATGTCATATATTCACTAGTCAGATTCAATACTTACCCCTTTTCAAATTCTACATTTTTCACCCGTTTAACTGACGTGAAGGATGCGAGGCTCGAGGTCACTTAGCAATCGTCAGACTGTCAATGAAATATGGCAAAATTCATCTACCATTCACTATCGTGTACGGTCTGGTGTTTTTCCAAAGGTACGTATGCCTTTTTGAATCTCAGTCGGCTGATTCAATCTAACAGCTCAACTAACCTGGAATTGCTTACACCCCACGACTTGAATCAACTGTGGAGCGACACCCACTGACAACTCACCTATTTTCTAAGGCATGCTGGTCCGTGATGCTCTTTGCTCTGATCCGAGGTGCTAAGATATACCGGATATTGTGGAGGAAAATGAAGCCTTACATGAATCGTACATCGACATGTCCCGAATCGTCCACCACGAGTAGATCTACATATATTAGATATTAGAACCTGGATAAATTCAAAAATTGTTCTGCTTGCTTACTTACCTAAGTAACGAAGATCCAAGGTAAAATTCCTCAACTCGTCACGATGACGTCTATTTTGGGAGGATGAGTTCCCAGTTTCATTGCCACAATGGGCCACTAGCTAAACACGAGAAGTGGCATGTTTGTTTACCTGTTATCTGGTAACTTTTGGCAAATATCTTCTTCTCTTCTTTTATATTGTCAAATGGATTAGTCCGATTCACATGTACGAGTATTTGCACTAGAAAAGCATTGCTTTATATAATGTTTATGCTTCAGATTCGTGATCAGCGACACGAAAAGAAACTGTAACAATTTTTTCAAGCATGGTTGGTCGTGTTTAAAAAAATGGGATGCCGTTCGGGATCTCCTTTTGTTTTTGTTTTTTTTTTGCCAATTTTCAAGTCAAATCCCCTACCAGTTTTTTTCAGCAAGATCGGCCGTGTTTATAAAAAAAAGTTTTGGAATTTTGGACCCCACTTTGTTTTTTACAATTTTGACTTCAGATTCGTGTGATCACCGACCGTGGCCGTGTTTTAAAAAAAGGGTTGCCGTTCAGGATCTCCTTTTGTTTTTTATTTTTGCCAATTTTGACTTCAGATTCGTATTCAGCGACCTAAACGACCCCCTGCCAGTTTTTTTCCAGCAAGATTAGTCGTTTTTATAAAAGAAAGTGTTGCCATTCTGTTTATTTTGCAGTTTTGACTTCAGATTCGCGATCAGCAATCTAAACAACCCCTTACCAGTTTTTTTCCAGCAAAATTGAAGGTAGATTTTCTTAAAAAAAAAATCAGTCAATAATTTTTTGACATATTAAATCCAAGAATATCTAATCTACCCATTCCCAGACCTACTCCTGATGCTTTGTTCTTTCAAAACCCTCCTTCTGATTCCTTCCCCATGGCTCATGTACAATATATTTTCTTTAAGGTGGCTTATCTAGGATCAGGATGCTTCGGCTCTCAAAATCCAAGACCTACGCTGGTCTAGCCGGGACCTGTGCCACCGAGCCAAAAGTACCCTGGTCAATATAAATTTTTGTTGCAGTGACGGCGGCTCGACACAAAGCCGTAGTTTGCAACATATGCTCGCCCGCAAGCCGAGTGTCACTTGAGATTATCATCCTACTTCACCGGAGAATTCTGTGAATGCGACAGTGTCGAGATCTACGGAATGTCATTGAAACATTAATTAAGTGGACAATGAACATCCGGGTGGTCTCGCTCGGTGCATTCTTGGCCATTTTGACACCAAGAAACGTCGCGAAAGAAGACGACAATTTTTGTTCACATTTGCCGCAAGACAGAATATGGTAGTCCTGGTCGCGCCGTGACTGCTTTTATAGTCGGGGTGTGGCCAAGTTCAACATTTTCATCGTAACAAGACCTCTTTTAAGAGTCTTTACGAGAAATAAATTTGCAGCTTCGGTATTCCAGTGGCGTCGGGTCATATCGACATCTTCAGAATCCCAGGTATTTAGCTGGTTGGCGAGGAACGCCGTAAATGTGTTGTTCTTTTTGTAATTTGGTGTTAAATTTTTTTTCATGCAGAACTTGTAGCCTGTTAGGGCAATTGTTTTTTTGGTGTTCGTCATTTGTTCGCTATGCAAATTATGCAGAAAAATTAGATGTTTAGTCAGATATTTGCCACAGAATAAATAGTTGCTGTGCCCGTTGAATCGTAAAGGCATTTTTATGTTGTGCTCGTCCTGTAGCGCCGCGGATCTGTAGTTTTTTCATAATTGTATAGTATGTTTGTCTATAATGAAGAGAAAAAAGAAACAACAATAATACATAGTTAAATCAAAGAATAGAGATTGTTAACAAGAAGTGAGACTCCATACGAATTAAGAGTTCCTGCCTAGTAGTTGCATATGTGTTGGATTCCATCAGTAGGTACACGAAGGGGTAATGCGGCATAACAAGCATGTTACTCATACGATGAAACGTACTAGGCAGTTGGCATTTGAAGAGCTTTTTAAAGTGTTGTCGTCCCTATCCCTCCAAAGGCAACATCCTTTTTTTTGTGTTTTTATATTAATTAAATAAAAAAATAGTGGTTAAATTCTAACAGTCTTTTTTTTGTCTCTTTATATTAATTCAATCTAGAAAAATTTAATAGTTAAATTCTAAACGTAAAATTGTTAGTGTTATGGTTACTTCTATTCAATTCAGAGAAACCCTCACCCTCCTCCCAAACTTTCTCTCAGTCCTGAGCTGCCCACCAAGCAGATGTCTAGCTTTCGTTCACTATGTTATAAAACATCAATGTTCCCAAATCGATGCATTACTGTAGCTTAAAAATATTCCTATCGAAACTCATCTTTTGAAATGCACAGAACGCACCAGTTCACCAAAGTCACGCATTATGACAAGACGAAAATAGAACAATTCTGATTCGCAAATGATAAAATTTTGTACAATTCATGATTCATCTAAAAATAGCCAGTAACCCAGACACTGTTCTTGTGTTCGAAATAAATTTTCAGTTAAAACACAATTTAGTGTACCTGGATACACGAATATATGCGTTTATTTTTATTTGTATACAACGTTCTTAAGCTGCTTTGATTTTTTTTTATTTATATTTTAATAATATTAAAGCTCAAACTAATACAAATTGGGAGATAACGAAAATAGGTGGGAATCGCGTAAAAAAGTCAGGAAGAAATTTTTCGGAGCAATAGCAGTTATTTGGATGACATTGAGTTTATTATATTTTGTTTAATTCTTCGGAAAATATATGTATAATCAGGCCAGGCTGATGCACTGAACAAAATTGCGGAGCCTTTCTTTTTTACATACATATGTAAATATTAAATGAACATGGAAGTTACTCCATTTGACTTGTAATGTTCAGTTAAAATTTTACAGAAATTTACAATATTCATTTTGTTAGAAATTGAATTACTATATAAAGGAAAAATAAATATGTGCATAGAGAGTGTCGAATCCTTTTAATTACTGGTAGACCTGTAAGCCGTATTGCTTGCGGATGTGAACCCTACACACATGTACAGGTGTTCTGTCATTTGAATTTGACACCTGGAAATGGGCAGTTATGAGAGAAATTATATAACGCAAGGGAAACTGATTTTAGAAATGATTTTGCCCGAGCCGATTTCTGAAATACACTTTTTTATATTGAAGAAAGCAACATTCGTGTGGCGCGCTGTCGTGTTGAAATTTTAAAGATGATAGCTGGAATCTTTGTTCGTAAATATAAAAATTGCAGTTGGTGGTTTCATAGGCGCCGACTATTGGGGCGACCGGTAGCGCAGTGTGTTGAGGTATCAGTCTCATGTTTGACTACCGTTGTTTCGGGTTCGAATCCCGTCCACGACGACGTTCGTGGCCATGAATGTGCTGGAGGTGCATGCTGGCAACTGCATTCTCCGAAACCAGTTTATGCTGTCGAAACGTCAACTGGGCCACATGGAACAGTTGATGCGCTATACTCTACAAGGGCTTAGGGCAATTGAGAGAGAGATAGTGCCACGATGCCCCTTAATCCAAATATTAGGGGGGAGGGTAATAAAAGCGATCTTCACTCAACTTCTTTGTGCAAACAATTAAACATTTATTTTGCTATGACTCATACGGGAGGAAAGCTTCTTCAGGCATCAATGATTGTACCATTGAAACTTGTGCCAGCGAAAGAAAACTCCCAACTTAAAGAGCCATCAATCCTCCGTGCCCCGGGTCATGAAAACCTGTGAAGCTATCACTTTGCTTTGATCTTAAGACGTGGACGAATATTTGTCTGCCTTAAGACGTTGACTTTTTTAGCTAGGGCTATTGGGCCATTGAGTTCCTGGACCCATCATCAGTCAATTAGGTTTAAGTGCAGGAGATAAAAATTCCCCGAAGGGGACCGAAACGGTTTCGAACACTAGTGAGAAGCACTTCTCATCAGACACTTTCGCATCGTACCTCGAATTAGAGTGAGAGGTGTGACCGGGACCGACCTGGCCGATGTTGTTTTGCCTTGGATAGGCCGACCAACACAACGTGGGTACGAATTATTTCTTAACAAAAAAAAACACTATTGACATTGACATTATTACTTAACGATATGATAATTATCCTGGCTAGCTGTCAGAGGCATCTATACGCAGAGATTTGATCGGGTGGCAGCCATCGATGGCATACATCTTATATGGGTCTAAACATGTGCCATCCTTATCGTATATTGTTATTTCCTTCAAGAAAGGATCCGTTTACTTTTAAAACACCATCGCAAAAAGTTTACACAACAAGTCAGTCTGACAACCATTTAAAAATTTGAATAAAAACCAAAAGGCTGCGTAATCTCCTTTCAAGAGAGCCGAATTCTGATCGGGGTGCGAAACTGAAAACAGTGCATTGTATCGACTGACACAAATCGCTACCAAAACTTCCTGAAACAATATATTCTAACAAAAAAAATGTAATATAAAATGTTCTTTTGTAGTCAGTTTTTAACTCAAAATACATTCAGTAAATACACTCGTTCAACTCAAGAGTTTTTTTTTCATACTCCATATTTAATAAACAATTAGCGAATCAACATTCTTCAACCAGATATTTGTTAAAAATAAATCGATGAATATTTTCCATCCATCTAAAAATAGGTGTATCATTCCTTAATTATTGCTATGGAATCGTGGCGCCATTTTCTTTCTTTTGCGAAAAAATAAGAACTGATATAAAGAAGCATGTGTGTAATTTCTATAATATTTACCGGAAACTTTATTTATAGATTTACATATTAAAAACGTCAATATACTCGTATATATAGTACATACATTAACGTCAGTTATTTTCGTTACAAGCAGTGTTGCAGCACCGGCTGCGATTAACCATATACCACGTACAACAGAAAAGAAACGTACTTAACTTAAAAACTGAACAAAAAGCTTCTACCCAGATTAAAGTTGCCTAAGTTTATTCGATCGAGAGCTATAATAGATAATGTAGTGGACGGTTTGGTGAGCATCCGAAGATGCCCGTGGGGACGGAGCCTAGTGACCGTGAAGGTCGGGCCGTGCCATTTGGCGAAGAAAAAGGCCCCTCGACGAGCTAAGCAGTGGCCTATACTTGCTGTAGCTCAGTTCTGGAGACGTAGGCGGGGTTTTCGCCGCTCGTTGCCCCTGTCCTTTACGTATAAATATAGGTAAGAAAAAATTGGGGTGTTAAGGATGGCTCGCATCGGGGTCCGGGTGTAGTGGGACCTTCGGCCTCTAGTTTCATACCACCGACATATCACTACTAACCAGGTGCTGCCTTCGATCTGCCGTTGGAAGCAGCACTACCAAAATGTGGTTCATTACAATACATTTAATTATTTTTCATTTGTAGGGGAGGAAAACGTTCCTTTAAGCTTTTTCACTTGATCTAGATGAGGATCTCAAATGAAGTCCGCATACCAATCGATCTTATTTTTACAGGAGAGTACAATATGGTACTAAGTAGTCATCTAACTCAGGGGTCGGATGACTCCGACCCGCCTCAGATTTTTATCCGGCCCGCGAGTCAATATTGTTTTTGGCATAAAAAATTATAAAAAAAAACCATCCGAACGATCCCGACTCCGAAGCGTATATATTGTACATACCCTGGGGTACGGTTATGTTGGAGTTTCGAGCAGGTCAGCGCTGATAGTGAGGCGGTGGAAATGGATTCGTGCTTTTACATAGAACTATTTATGTTTGAGCTACGATAAACGTTTAGGTTGTAAAAAAGAGAGATCAAATGCGTTGTTCCAACATAACAGCTCTATCTCTATGTAAAAGCACGAATCCATTTCCATTGCTTCACTATCAGCGCTGCTCTTATCCTTTGTCGGATCTCCAACATAACCGCACCCCTACACCTGTGCAGATCTAGTGGTGTCATCAAAGTTTCTAGTAGTCAACACCCATATAAAATACATTAAAAGTGTTACCCAGCGTATTTCAATCCCAGATTCATGTCATTGTGTCATGTGCCAGGAAATTCAGAGGCTTCGTAGAGTTTGCATTGCTATCTGCACAAATAAATGGGTAGCTATTACGTAGTACACTCTCGTCTAACAAGCTCTCATCGAGGCTGATGAAACTGTACTTCGAGGTGTTCATTGTCTGGCGTTCTCAAACCAAGTCACTCTGCGAACTGATATGGGTCAGAACCCAGGGGATGGCCTTAGCTTGTTGTCAGCCTGAACACAGGACTGAACTGGGACAATCGCACTAATTAGTTTCTTGCATTTTAACGACGCTACCCGTAAAGTTGATTGGAGGTTGCCAGTGGGATACTTATCAGGACAACATTTGGTAACTCCAGATGGGTCTGTCCAACGAAACGAAATTGTAATAATAATGTAAAAAAAAAAAAAAAAAAAAGGTAACAACTCTTTCCCTGCTGGGAGAATGGAGTATGTGATTGCCATCGGGGAATGGTTTTCCGTTGTGAATTTTCGTGTCAGACGACACACATACACGATGATTGCTCCAGTTATGTCCAAGAAGAATGAGTTTGGTTTTTTTTTTGAGATGGGTTGATGACGAGTGGGTCGGAGTAGAGAAAAGAACACGATCCGTTTAGTTTTTGGTCACGTAGGCTTTGGATTATGGTCGTTAGAATTGGTCAGGAGTTGGAATAGAGAGGATCGCGGATGGAAGCTGGTCATTTTTGGTGTGGGTTGATTTTGTGCGGTGGATAGGCGTGCAATTGATGGTGGGAGTGATGTTTAAAGTTGATGATCGAATTATATTGTGGATTAAATTTGAGATCCAGTTGAATAATTTGGATTTATTTTGTGAACCTGATAATAGGGTTTAAATATTGCCCATTCTGCATCAGTGATGTTAAACATTGAAAGTTTGTGTAGTCAGATCATTTTGTGGATTAAATTTGAGATACAGTTGAATAATTTGGATTTATTTTGTGAACCTGATAATAGGGTTTAAATATTGCCCATTCTGCATCAGTGATGTTAAACATTGAAAGTTTGTGTAGTCAGATCATTTTGTGGATTAAATTTGAGATCCAGTTGAATAATTTGGATTTATTTTGTGAACCTGATAATAGGGTTTAAATATTGCCCATTCTGCATCAGTGATGTTAAACATTGAAAGTTTGTGTAGTCAGATCATTTTGTGGATTAAATTTGAGATACAGTTGAATAATTTGGATTTATTTTGTGAACCTGATAATAGGGTTTAAATATTGCCCATTCTGCATCAGTGATGTTAAACATTGAAAGTTTGTGTAGTCAGATCATTTTGTGGATTAAATTTGAGATCCAGTTGAATAATTTGGATTTATTTTGTGAACCTGATAATGGGTTTTATATATTGCCCATTCTGCATCAGTGATGTTAAACATTGAAAGTTTGTGTAGTCAGATCATTTTGTGGATTAAATTTGTAATACAGTCGAATAGTTTGGATTTATTTTGTGTGAACCTGATAATTTGGTTTAAATATTGCCCATTTCGCATCAGTGATGTTAAACATTGAAAAGAAAAACTATTAGAATAAGTAATAATATTTTTTTGTATGATTCAGTCATTCAGAATCTAATTTTTTATTTATGTAAATGCGCATAAAAGTTAAATTTATAATAAACGTAATGCACGAATGTTCGATTTTTGACAGAAGTTCGGTTGGTCACAAAAATAAAAAAAAAATAATAATAATGTATCTAAATGTTTTCTTTAATTTATTTATTTAAAATGTAGGTCAATATGAGAATGGGGGAATTCCGGATGAATGGGAGGGAGTGAGTGTATGATGATGTGATGACGATGAATTATTTTTCAAGCCCCACCCCAAGTAGCTGTCCTGGCCGGGACGTAAAAGGATGTTTTTTTTTTTTTTTTTGTCGGCCATTAAGCCGACTAATGTTGCAAAGGGGCCATCTCCCGGTCCCCTGCTGCGATGTGACATATATACATATATATGGATATTTGTATATACTTTCACATTTATTAGACTTCCCCTGAAGATCTGAAAAGCCTTCAGGAGGGGTCGCAACAAATGGCGCCCAAATTTTGTGGCCTGAGCTTGTAGCTCACTTAAGTGGATTTGTTTTGATTGTCACAGTTGGTAGCGTATTCGGGAATTTTGTGGTAGGGTTCAGTAGCTTTCACGGCTAGAGTGAAAGTTCACATCGTGGCTGGCGCCCAATATTTTTGTATGAGCAACATATAACTTCGTCATTGAAAATCTTTTTACGGAAACGTAACACGTCATATCGGCCTTTATTCGACTAAAACGTTTTGATTTAAGGAGTTATTAAACTAAATAATTTGTAATTCGTCAAATTGAAGAGGTATATTCGACGCGAGACGTTTTGACTCCTTTTCATTTTTTTTGATTGGAATAAGTTATTTGAAAGTGTTGTTTCTGCTGGAAGGATTGGAAATGGACCTATTACATCCAGTTTTTTTTTGTGTTTTGTTGAATACTCCTCGCATCTCGTTCATCCGGGATTCTCTTGTCTCTGTAATTTGAAGTTTGCATATAAAAAAAAAAAAAAAAAAAGTAAAATACAATACATATCTGTCTTCTTTTATTACTTAAATAATTTACATTTGTTATTGTTCATTATTTCAATTAATAACTTTATCAAATATATTTACTAATCAGAAAAAAAAAATTTTAAACCATAGATTTCGTCTGATCAAGTTTTCACGTTTGCTGCTTCTGGACTCAACTTCGCATCCATATCGTAAAACAATCTGCGCACGTGTATCCACTGGTTTCAAGTTTGTTAACTTCATCAGTTTGATAAATTCTTCTAGATATCAATAGCATTTTTGTTGATAGTTTTTCTGGTATATACTCGTAGGTTAAAACCAATATTAATGTTGTCTCGGTTAGTATGTTCATTTTTTTTTTTTCTTCTATAGTCTCTATTTTATAACGTAGTTCATCTGATTCTAACTATTAAATATAATATAAAATACCAAATTATGGCCTGGCATTCGCGTAGAAGCCCGTGTGATTTTGGACCTGAATTCGCTTCTACTCCTGCTATAAATAATCCTAAAGTCATGGATACTCCTAAAAGAAACGCTCGTGAAACTAGAGATACTGGTTTAGGTTCTTCAGCTGGAAATCAACCTGCAGTGTCTGCCGATAATCATAATATTTCCCATAACCCTTTCGTTAATAATGTTCCACCCGAAGTAGTTTCAGTTAACGTTCCCTGTATTGAAAACCAACAACAGTTTGAGGTTCATATTCCAGATTCTGAATTTTTGTCTTCACGTGTAAATAGTAATTATAGGTCTAGACAATCTGGTTTGCCTGTGTCTAAATGGGGTATATACTTTGATGGATCGAATAATAGTATTCCAGTTAATTCTTTTATTTATCGGATACTGGTATTGGCAAATACCCATAATGTGAGTTTGTCTGAATTGGCAGGACATTTCCATCTACTAGTGCGTGGCTATGCCAGTGACTGGTATTGGAAGTTCCATGAACTAAACTCACCCAATATTTCATGGTCTAAGCTGAAGGAAGCTTTAACGGATAGATTTGGTTCTACACAATCAGATGTAGATATTCGTAGGCGAATTGATTCTCGTTTGCAAAAAGCCAATGAATCATTCATAGAATTTTATGATAGTATAGAAACTATGTCTTTGGAATTGCGGCATAGTTTTCATGATTATGACATGCAATGTATTCTTTTTAGAAATATGTCGAAACGTTTACGTGAACATCTGGCTGGTCGGCAATTTGTCAACACAAGAGAGCTAGTTCAATGTTGTATTTCGGTAGAGGCTGTTTGGAATTTGGACCAGCCCACGGAACGTCCCTCTTATATACGAAAACCTGTCCACGAGATTGAATGTTCAGAGTCTTTCGCTCCTATGGCACATGTTAATGTTCTGGGAAATAAGGCTCCTTTAGGAAATACTTCACGTAATTTTGTACCGAATTCCGAATTAAATGTTCCAAATTATAACATTTGCTGGAATTGTCAGGATTTGGGTCATAACTTTTATAATTGTCCTCTCCCAATAAGGCATATTTTCTGTTTCGGGTGTGGTGCCAAGGACACTTTGAAGCCGAAATGTGGCAAGTGTTCGGGAAACGTGATGAGGAATGTGAGGAACCCGGGGAATCATCACATTCCTTCACCAAAATTGTTTCTGCCCCCGGTATCAAAGACAGTGGATGCGGCCACGAATGTGGACCCAGAGCTGCATCATCAGCGTTAAACTCCGCAACATATAGTTCTGATTATGTGAAGTCTTCATTAAAAATGTGTCACAAATCAGTTCAAACAATGAAGTCAGTAGATGTTGATACTCAAAATGATATATTAACCACATTCGAGGATAGTTCGGAGGAGTTTGAAATTACCAGTTCATCTTCAGATTTTTCTAAAATTAGTAACACTCCTCTCTATGGCTCTAGTCATTCTAGTAATCGTGCTAAAAACCGTCGTACCCGATCAAATCGTTATTTTCATGACATTCGTCTTTTGTACAAGAGTGCAATTAGTTCCATTATTACGTCATCTGTCCCGGGAGATTCTCGCCCGCATTGTGAGATTTTTATTGGGGATCGTGGGATTGTTGGTCTTTTGGATAGTGGGGCTAGCATTAGTGTTTTTGGAAGAGAGGCTTTGTCTATATTGGATGAACTTGGGTTGTCCTCTCGTTTATACAATTTTCGAACAAATGTAAGTACAGCATCCGGACAAAAAGTCACAGCTTTGGGCTATATAGACCTTGAGGTTAGTTTTAAGGATTCTATCAGGTCTGTACGATTTTTGGTTGTGCCAGAGTTATCAGGTACCTTATATTTAGGTATTAATTTCTGGAGAGCTTTCAACATTGTGCCTTATCAAAATCCAACAGTCTGCGAAGTGGTGCCCTCACAATCTCTTGACGGTCCTACGTTTTCTAATTTATCTCCGGAGGATAATTTTAGACTACAGGAAATAATAAAAGGATTTCCTTCTTATAATTCTCTTGGATTGGGAAAAACCAATCTGTTATCTCACCACATTGATACTGGTCAGGCCAAACCTATCAAACAGCGTCATTATGCTGTATCCCCGATAATACAGAAACAGATATATGAGGAATTAGACAGAATGTTGGCACTCGGTGTAATAGAGGAGAGTCATAGTTCGTGGAGTGCTCCTGTCACTTTAGTGCGTAAGCCTGGCAAAGTGCGCCTGTGCCTAGATGCACGCAGGCTAAATGAAGTGACGATAAAAGATGCATATCCTCTCCCTCTTATAGATGGATTGTTATCCCGTTTGCAATCAACTCGTTTTATATCAAGCCTCGATCTCAAGGACGCCTTTTGGCAAATTCCTTTAGACGATGAGTCTAAGGAAAAAACTGCCTTCACTGTGCCAGGGCGTCCTCTTTATCATTTTAAGGTAATGCCATTCGGTCTGTGTAACTCGCCACAGTCCATGTGTCGTCTTATGCATAAAGTGATACCGCATGAGTTACATGACAAAATATTTGTGTATCTTGATGATTTACTTATCACAAGCTCTACATTGGAGGAACATTTTGAATTATTGATAAAAGTGGCTCATTTACTTAAAGATGCTGGTCTTACCATTAATGTACAAAAGAGCAGGTTCCTTCAATCTGAAATTAAATATCTGGGTTACATAGTAAGCGATGGTATTCTCAAGCCCGATCCGAACAAGATTTCTAGTGTGGTAGACTATCCTACTCCTAAGTCTGCAAAAGATATCCGTCGTTTTATGGGAATGGCGGGCTGGTACCGCAGATTCATAGCTCGTTTTGCCACAATTGCAGCTCCTCTTACAGATTTATTAAAAGGAAAGAAAAAATTTAAATGGACTGACGCAGCTGAAAATGCATTTCAGCAACTAAAACAAGCACTTGTGTCCGCTCCTGTTTTGGTCAATCCAGATTTTTCTAAGCGATTTTTTATCCAATGTGACGCTAGCAGTACCGGAATCGGTAGTGTCCTTTTCCAAAAGGATGAAAATAATAAAGAGCACCCAGTGGCTTTCATGTCTGCTAAACTTACTTCCGCTCAGCAGAAATACACTATTACAGAATTGGAATGCTTGGCAGCCGTACAGAGCATTAAGCGTTTTCGTGCTTATATCGAAGGTTTGCCCTTCACAGTTATTACTGACCATGCCAGCCTTAAATGGCTGATGTCTCAGCAAGATCTTTCGGGTAGATTGGCTCGGTGGAGCTTAAAGCTTCAAAGCTTTGATTTTGCAATTCAGCATTGTAAAGGGATCAACAATTTAGTACCAGACGCGTTATCACGTATGTTCAAGGAGTCTGAAGTTGTTGCATCTGTCAGTGTGGTTTGTAATCGATCTTGTCATTCTCTTGCATTTTTACCTGAACATTTGCACTTGGATGAAATCTTACCGGATACAGCGTTTACTGAACCATCGTATTTGGAACTTATTATGAAGGTCAGTCAAGCGCCTAATCGGTTTCAAAATTTGTGGATTCGAGATGGTCGCCTGTATATTAATACCGGTTCACGTCCTAATGATGTGGATATACCAGTTACCAAACTTTGGGTGCCTGAGAGTCAAAGGTTGAAATTGATTTTTAATTCACATGACTCACCAACTTCGTCGCACTTTGGGATTCGCAAAACAATCGAGCTTTTGCAGCGCTATTATTATTGGCCGACTTTACGAAAGGACGTTACAAAGTATATTTCTGAGTGCATGACATGTAAGAGAATTAAACCAGCCAATTGTGTAATGAAACCTCCTATGGGAAAAATGCGAACATCCGAAAGGCCTATGCAAAGACTGTTTATAGACTTTTTAGGTCCTTATCCCCGTTCAAAGGCAGGGAACACCCAACTGTTAGTGATTTTGGACCATTTTTCTAAGTTCATATGGTTGAAAGCTGTGCCTAGAGCCACGGCAGATTCAGTCGTCAAGTTTCTTAAGGATTTGATTTTTCACACGTTTGGTGTGCCTGAATTTTTGCACTCGGACAATGGAGTGCAGTTTACTTCGAAGGCACTTGAAACTTTGTTGATTGAATATGGGGTTACACACATATTCACGCCACGTTACTCTCCGCAATCTAATGCGTCAGAGCGTGTTAATCAATCAATTTTAGCATCTATTAGGGCATATGTGGAGGAAGATCACCGAAATTGGGATGTTCATCTTAGTGATGCCGCAGCTGCTTTTAGGAACGTTGTTCATGAGTCCACGGGTTGTTCCCCATATTTTCTTATGTTTGGTTATCAAAGTATTCATCACGGTTCTCAATACCAATTATTGAGACAACTCAATGCCTTTGAGGATGGAGCAGTTGAATTATCGCCTCATATAGAGCGTTTACGTCTTATTCAAGATCAAGTTAAAGCCAAACTGACGGAGGCTTATTTTAAAGGTGCTCGCCGTTATAATCTTCGGAGTCGACCACGATCTTTTCAAATTGGCCAAAAGGTTTTGGTGCGCAATCATGTGCAAAGCTCAGCTGTGGATTATTTCGCCAGCAAATTAGCCCCGAAATTCATTGATGGAGTTATAGTACGACCTAACGGCAATGTTGCCTATGAGGTGGCCGATTCCTCAGGAAAATCATTAGGTATATATCATGCTCAAGACATTCGCACCTGAGTCTGGTTGCAACTTATATTCATTTCAGGTGATAGGTTCATATTAAATTTTGCTTTCGTAACCATCCTGAGAAGCACCACCGCTATTTGGAATTCACTTATCAAATAGTTGCAGGTCTATTAAAGTAGAGTTCATAAAATTTAGCTATCTGGTGTACACCTTCTGTGTAAACTTTGTATTGCATTTCCGTAATTCGGCTTCCAAAAATTTATTAGCGTAGTACATTAATTCATAGTATTAGTATATAAGATAAGGAATTATTAATTATTTTCGTTAAAGGATTATTTTTGGATTCAGGAGGATTTGGGGATTGATCAAGAATCAATACTGTTCCATTTTACTCTTTGTTTATTGTAATTTTGTAAGCATTGAAAAATGCTCTTTTTTTTTAAATTTAGCATTGATAAATGCTGTCGGTTAGCATGTAGCAACACGAGACTGGTTTGAGATCCTTCCGCTGAGGTATACTGAATTTGTGAGAGCAGAGATATTTTCGTTTTTTTTTATTGAATCTGGTGACGTATTGGTGACTATAATTGTGGAAAAAGAAAAAAAAATTATATGTAAAGATACATCGTAGAAGTGAATTTATTGTAGGTTTGGAAACATTTTTTTTTGTATATTTGCCCGGCTTTTATTTAGGAGACTCTTCCTCAGGGATGGGTCGGCCCCTCGTTTGTAATAATAATGTAAAAAAAAAAAAAAAAAAAAAAAAAAAAAAAAAAAAAAAAAAAGGTAACAACTCTTTCCCTGCTGGGAGAATGGAGTATGTGATTGCCATCGGGGAATGGTTTTCCGTTGTGAATTTTCGTGTCAGACGACACACATACACGATGATTGCTCCAGTTATGTCCAAGAAGAATGAGTTTGGTTTTTTTTTTGAGATGGGTTGATGACGAGTGGGTCGGAGTAGAGAAAAGAACACGATCCGTTTAGTTTTTGGTCACGTAGGCTTTGGATTATGGTCGTTAGAATTGGTCAGGAGTTGGAATAGAGAGGATCGCGGATGGAAGCTGGTCATTTTTGGTGTGGGTTGATTTTGTGCGGTGGATAGGCGTGCAATTGATGGTGGGAGTGATGTTTAAAGTTGATGATCGAATTATATTGTGGATTAAATTTGAGATCCAGTTGAATAATTTGGATTTATTTTGTGAACCTGATAATAGGGTTTAAATATTGCCCATTCTGCATCAGTGATGTTAAACATTGAAAGTTTGTGTAGTCAGATCATTTTGTGGATTAAATTTGAGATACAGTTGAATAATTTGGATTTATTTTGTGAACCTGATAATAGGGTTTAAATATTGCCCATTCTGCATCAGTGATGTTAAACATTGAAAGTTTGTGTAGTCAGATCATTTTGTGGATTAAATTTGAGATCCAGTTGAATAATTTGGATTTATTTTGTGAACCTGATAATAGGGTTTAAATATTGCCCATTCTGCATCAGTGATGTTAAACATTGAAAGTTTGTGTAGTCAGATCATTTTGTGGATTAAATTTGAGATACAGTTGAATAATTTGGATTTATTTTGTGAACCTGATAATAGGGTTTAAATATTGCCCATTCTGCATCAGTGATGTTAAACATTGAAAGTTTGTGTAGTCAGATCATTTTGTGGATTAAATTTGAGATCCAGTTGAATAATTTGGATTTATTTTGTGAACCTGATAATGGGTTTTATATATTGCCCATTCTGCATCAGTGATGTTAAACATTGAAAGTTTGTGTAGTCAGATCATTTTGTGGATTAAATTTGTAATACAGTCGAATAGTTTGGATTTATTTTGTGTGAACCTGATAATTTGGTTTAAATATTGCCCATTTCGCATCAGTGATGTTAAACATTGAAAAGAAAAACTATTAGAATAAGTAATAATATTTTTTTGTATGATTCAGTCATTCAGAATCTAATTTTTTATTTATGTAAATGCGCATAAAAGTTAAATTTATAATAAACGTAATGCACGGATGTTCGATTTTTGACAGAAGTTCGGTTGGTCACAAAAATAAAAAAAAAAAATAATAATAATGTATCTAAATGTTTTCTTTAATTTATTTATTTAAAATGTAGGTCAATATGAGAATGGGGGAATTCCGGATGAATGGGAGGGAGTGAGTGTATGATGATGTGATGACGATGAATTATTTTTCAAGCCCCACCCCAAGTAGCTGTCCTGGCCGGGACGTAAAAGGATGTTTTTTTTTTTTTTTTGTCGGCCATTAAGCCGACTAATGTTGCAAAGGGGCCATCTCCCGGTCCCCTGCTGCGATGTGACATATATACATATATATGGATATTTGTATATACTTTCACATTTATTAGACTTCCCCTGAAGATCTGAAAAGCCTTCAGGAGGGGTCGCAACAAAATGTTTGAATATTTCACATGCTTCAATACGAATATGGGTTCGATCGCCGGTGCGTCAATAAAAACTGCGTGTGGGTATTATTAAAACTCGCATAGCGCTCCAAGCTCGTCAGTAAAAGAAGAGTCCGATAGGAGGTGCATGCTAGCAACTGTACAATCCGAAATCTATATGAAACGTCAACAAGGAATAGTAATGCAAGAGGTGTTGACGCGCCCATGCCCCTGGAGGGTGTAATGTGCAAGGTGGTCACCAGATGGTGTTTTGGGGACTGAGCCGAAAGTTTGCCGAAGGTGACCGTGAAGGTCCGGCGGCGCTAGAAGCGAATGCTCCACAACGAGCTGAGCTGCGGCACATGCTCGTTCCAGCTCAGTTCGGGAGATGTGGGTGGGGTTTTTGGCCGCTCGTTGCCCCAACCATTACATAGATAAGATGTATCATGTGCCTTGGGGTAGACGAAACAACAAAGGATAAAGTTGGGTCCCACAGACCCAGAAAACTTAATGAAAAAGATGGCAGTGACCGTCGACCGGCTCATGCACACACGCTCCGGGCTCAGCTGTTAAGGACCCTTGGCCTCTAAACCCATGGCATAAACCTAACCAATGAGGTCCCATGGCCGGCGAAAATGTCGGGACCTCCCAAGCGGAACACCTCATGTCACAACCAACCTGAACGGGAAATTGGAGAGGGTTCTTTCAGTTAAAACCATCATTTTCAAATTCAATACATTTTAAATTGTACAATTTATTCCGATTTTAGAAAAAACCAGGCCCGGAGTCCGAAGCCTATATACCCTAGACTTGTACAGACCTAGCGTGGTACCAAAACTACCAAATGGCAACGACCAAATGCATTAAAAGTGAGTTTCCTATATGGCCAGTTTATAGGGGAGGTTGGCACACATTCATAAGGATCTTGGCCATTCTAAAACTCAATGAACTAACCCATTCTACAAATATTTGTCGAATTTTTCAAGTCGCTAGCTTCACTTTATCAAAAGTTATCGCTTATTTGAAGTCTCATTTGTAGGGGAAGCGGGGGTTTCATTGGTCGGATTTTACGTATTTTCAGTATTAGCCAACTGGATCCTACTACAAACATTTGACCAAAATTTCAAGTTGCTAGCTTTATTTTGTCGTAAGTTATCGCTAATTTAAAATTGCATTTCTAGGGGAGGTAGGGGTTCCTTAGGTCGGATCTAATCCATCCTTAATGCCAACTAACTCAATCTCACTTCAAACATTTGACCAAATTTCAAGTCGCTGGCTTCATTCTATCAAAGGTTATCGCTTATTTGAAGTTTCATTTGTAGGGAAGGTAGGGGTTCCTTGGGTCGGATCTTGCCCATTTTCAATACCAACTAACAAGATATAACTACCAACGTTCTGCCAAATTTTCAACTCGCTAGTGTTATTCTATCGAAAGTTATCGTAATTAAAGTAATATTTAATTTTTTAAATTTTGTAGGGGAGGCAGGCGTTCCTTTGATCTGATTATGTCCAACTTACTAAAACCAAAGCAGCTTCTCACTTCAGGGTTACATGCCGAAAATCAGATGTCTACGTCAATTTGTTCAAGAGTTATGGACAAAAAACCTGAAAAGTAGGGTAGTACGGGGCTCTTTGTAAGAAAATTGCCGTTAGTTTTCAACTGATCGATTTTATTTTTCCAGGGGAGTATAAGATTACCCTCACAAGCAATCTACCAAAGCTAGAGCTCTTCATGTTTATTTAATCGGGAGTTATAAATACATTTATTTATTTTACATATGTAGGGGAGGTAGGCGTTCTCTTGGCCTGATCATGCCCATTTTCAATACCAACCAACTAGATCATACTTCCAACATCTGACCAGAATTTCAAGGCTCTAGCTTTATTCTATCGAAAGTTATCGTGCGAACGGACAGACAGACGGACAGACAGACAGACATGGCTAAATCGAATCAGGAGGTGACCCTGATCATTTATATATATATACATTGCTATACCTCCGGAGCCTCCTTTAAGGTGTTACATATTTCCGTCGTGACAAAAACAATATACCCTATACTAAAAGTCTAGGGTATAAAAATAGTAATGTTACAAGGAAAATCGCAAAATTAACCAAAACTCAATAAAGAAAATAATTTATAAAATAAAACAAAATCAGAAAACGGACAGAATGAATTTGGTAAAAAAAGGAAATTAAGTATTTCAATGAAATAAAACTGTTAAACTATTAATAAGAACACAGTACACTTACCCGAAATCTAGATGGTCATCACGAAACGGGAGTGGCTGTAATTTAATTTGAGATTAAATAAACAAAATTTAACGAAAGCAAATATCCAAAAACACAAATAAAGAAAAAATTTCATAGCAAAGCAGATCCTTGGAAATCGTAAAGCGGCAACCTCACTCTCAAACATCTGTCGCACTCTGGCACAATGGAACCTCAACTGTACTTTGTTGTTGTTTGTGCAAACTTGCTGCATCGATATGCATTGATATTATTTCCGTTGAGCCGTCAATCTGCACAACCGTATAACTCGTGGATGGCAATGCTGTAATAGCCACTATCTGTCAGGACATCGTGCGAATCTCGCACATCTTTTGGGCCGAACAGGAAAGCACTAGCACAACATTCCGTCAATCTCTCCCCGACCGTGGTAAAATCGTCGCGAATCGGCGCGACACAATTATGTACCAGACTAATGTCGCTCTAAATCAACGTTTTTCATCGGCGAAGATAGAAATATTGGATTTGGACAATTTAATCAATAAATCACCCCCGTCAACAATCCAACGAATCCGCGACACGGTGGTCGGTATTAGGCGGTTACAAACTCCGATCTCTGTGGTTTCTTTTGAAGCCCGAAATTAAGAGTCCCGCCAATGGCGTTGGCGGGTGTTATTCTTCCCAATTTCCGCGTCTACACACGAAAACCCAGCCGATGGCGGGTGTTACGCAACTCCTCATATGACGGCTGTCAAAAGTGACCATTACAAGGGGTCAAGGCAATTAACAACACCCGGTTATTTCTGCTGCTGGTATTGACTATCCATGTAATGATCCTACACACTTTGGTTATTAAATTGCTATACTTGCCTTTAACAATCCTCGTATATATGTACCTATACGTACGATACGTGTACGCACATATCACAAATTACATATATGTACATAAGTTTAACTTGGATTGTAACTAATCTTTTGGCATCGGTCCTATTGCCAAGGAAACGACTTTCCCTTCTACAAATGTTGCTAAGGTATTATATTCTTTGAAATTATATTATCCTGCCATTTAAGGGCGGGAATGATTTCAGACGAGATTTGTTTATATTATAAGAATTCGATGTCCTTCAATGTCCAGCGACCATCAACCGAGTCAACATCCATCGGGTGCCGGGTCACCGTCCTATTGATGAAAATGATGTACCCGATGAACAGGGCTCAGACTCGAAATTCTATGAGCCAGGGGGAGCGTAGACTATATTGTCATAATAAAGGTTAGAATAAACTGTTCTCCGTGGCATTGGCTATCATTTGGGTGTAGTGTAGCCTGAGCTGTTTATTCAGCAAGCTATTCTTCATTAATATTTATATAATTTTTGTATCAGTAGCTTTACTGGTATTCTTAGAGATCTATATATATATGGTATATTTCGATACGTAAATTCCGTTAATGGAAGACTACCGCATTCAGTACTGGGGCCCAGTGCATAGAAGGGGTACATGCTAACCGTTGCGCCATCCGGACTACTATTATGTACTCGTATATTATGACGAGGGCAAAAATGCTCTTTCATAGTCCTCCTCGTGGGCGCCTCGTGAAATGGCAGTGGTCGTCGACCATTGCTAATCAAGTCAAGCCACCAGTAATGTTGGTGCGATGATTTGGTTGAAGTAAACACCCCCCCTGTGGTGTGGGATGTAGGAATAATACCACGGCCTTTCCTTTTGCCGGCCTATCGTAGAAATCGACAAACAAAGGACAGAATGTGTATGCCAGCAACATGCACTATTCGGAACCTTCGAGACGAAACGTCAACTATGCCTCGGATAAGGACTGACTCAACTGTTACGACTTTTGTCTATCGCACAATGACAAAGATTGGTTTCTGGCATGTGCTTATTCTCCTGGACAATTGATCAGAAAAACGCACGATTTTTCAATTAGAGAGTGAATTTCTGCGGTATAAATTAAAAATCTTAGGAGTTAGTGAGATATGATGGTGGAACAGCGGAGAATTTATCTTTCCAGTGGGTAGCACTGTAATGTTATAGTCCAGTAGAGCTATCGGTAGTGGACGTCAGTCAGGTGTGGGACTCCTTTTAACCAGAGCCGCACGAAACTGTCTCTTATCCAGGTATCCGGTCTCCGACAGAATTATGACCCCCAGATTCGGGACCAAAATGAGGAGCATCACAGTAATACGAGTACAATGTTGTGCTTCAAATGGACCCGACAATGTCTTGGGGAAAGACTCCTTCTACAAACAACTAAACGCCGAACAAAGCGGAACACCTAAAGGTGACATTATAATGGTTATGGGGGATATGAATGCGAAAGTTGGCGCTGATAATTATGGGTTCAGACTATTGATGGGGAGACACGATCTTGAGGATCGTAACGACTACGGTGAACGATTTGTTGAGTTCTACAACTTTCACAGTTTCCTCATCAGTGGTACTATGTTTGACCATAAGGACCACCACAAAATCAGTTGGTTGGGCTGTTGATCGGCATAAAAGGTTCAAGAATTGCCTTCTGGACGTGCGAAATAAGAAGGACGCCGATATTGGGATGGAAAGAGACCATTATCTTTTGATCGATAATGTTCGATTGCGTATTGCAGCCGTGCGTCATCGTAGCGACGAAATATCCAGACGCCGCAAATTTAACATCGCTCGTCTAAAAAATGCAACTGTCTTACAACAGTATAACGACCATCTTGTGCAAATAGCAGCCAAAATAACTAAATACTAATAACTAATAACTAAATAAATGGAAACTGGGATACCATAACAAATGCGTACATTGACCTACCATCCATACCAGATACCATCTTTGGCACAAACCCGGATTGCCGAAATAAGCCCAGGATGTCCGACGCTTCATGGCAGCAGACTGTTGAAAGAAAAGAGCTGAAGGTACGTTTGGCTGCAGCATCAGATGACAATCGAAGCAGCATCGAACTCCTTTACCGTCAGAAAGCTCAAAAAGTTCAGCGTAGTGTGCAATGCGATAACAGAGATTATGAAAATTTCCTTCGCTGCAGGAAGCAACAACTTAAACGGCGTATATGGTGTCATCGAGGAGTTTACAGGTGGTCGTAACTCCTTTCAACATCCGGTGAAGGATAGTGATGGAAAGCTACTTATCCTGGAGGAAGATTAAATGAGGCGGTGGGAAGAATACTTCGCCGCGGTCTTGAACCGTGTAACCTCTGATAAAGTTCCCCCTCATATAGATAATTTAGCTAACCATCAAAACGTGCGTAAACGGTCCACTGCTCCGACTAAAGAGGAATTAGTCGCTGCAATTATTGCACTAAAACGAGAAAAGGGCGCCGGACTCGACGGTATCCCTGCCGAACTTTATCAAGCAGCGCCAAGTGTAACTGCCGAGTTGTTGCACCCACTTATTGGTGAAGTGTGGAGTGCAGAGACTTTTACCACTGACTGGAAGGAAGGTTTAATCATCAAACTTCCGAAGAAGGGTAGCCTTACAGACTGTAATAATTGGAGAGGTATTTGTGTGCTTCCTGCCGTTGCTAAGATAATAGCTAATATCGTACTGGAAAGACTAAAGGTTCACTTAGAAAGCACAATTGATGAAGAGCAGGCTGGCTTTCGATCCGGATTCTCGATCGCACTAACACCTTGCGAATCATCATCGAGCAATGCACTGAGTACGATTCTCCGCCTCACTTGCTTTTCATCGATTTCCAGAAGGTTTTCGATAGTGTGAACCAGGATTCTATATGGACGGCCTTGTGCAGGGGAGGCATCCCTTGTGGCTATTATTAAAGCAACCTATGACAACGCGAAATATCGCGTTCTGCACAAAGATAAGGTGTCGAGGGGCTTTGAAATTCGCAGTGGTGCATCATCTCATCGATCCCTATCCGGACTAGACAGAAGAATTCAATGGACCCTTACATCTTATCTACAATATCTGGACTACGCTGACGACATATGCTTAATCAAGCAAGGTTCGACTAAAGATTAATACCAACAAGACCAAGGCTCTTAAGCCGCCATTGCGAAGAAGATATCCTACATCTATTGCCATCAATATTAATGGGCATCCTGTGGTGAAGGTGGACAATTTCGTCTACCTGGGTAGCATTGTTGTCGGAAATGATTGTACAGAGCAGTACATCGCTCGTCGTATCAACCAGATTAAATGCGCATACGTCATGCTGTTCAAAATCTGGTAGAGCAGTTATCTCAGCATTAAGACCAAGCTGAGGCTGTTGCGCTCCCTGCTACTGTCTGTGCTTTTGTATGGGACCAAGTCTACGGAAAGCTTACGTAAGTGTTAGAAGAAAGCTACAAGTTTTCGTAAGCTCATGTCTTCGTCGAATTTAAGAATTTTCCGGCCCGAAACAATATCAAATGAAAAGCTAAGTCGGCGTACGGGTCAGGTGCCAGTCGGTGAATTGATACGCAGGTGAAAATGGCAGTGGATAGGTCACACATTGCGGAAGAGTGATAAGTGCATTGCTTTTTTACATGCTATGAAATGGACCAACCCAAGCAGACCAAAAGGGGTTCTACGATCACATGGCGTCGGTCTGTGGTAAAATAGTGTAAGGCGCTGGGTAAAGGTCTAAACATACAGTCCCCGTTCCAGGGCAGCGCCGTAGCCGCCCGTATACCGGGGAAATGACCACACATTGCAAGCGAAACCACATACTACCCGTGCCGCCCACCCAACCGTATGTTCCCGTGTGCCTGTTTAGCGACCGTGTTGTGAAATCAAACATTTCCATTCAAGCAGGCCATGCGATGCAAACGTGTGAACTAGCAGATTGTTCAACATTGTACATTTTCTTCACCGTATAATGGCTTCACAACGACCCGCCCATTGCCGAGGCGGCTGGCTGTGTGTTCCGACCACAGAAGAGAGAATCAAAGGAAATGAAAAAGAGCGAGAGAAATGAAGTAATTCGGCACAAGTGAGGAAGTAGGAAGGGGGATGGAAATTTGATATCTCTTTTGCTTCTATACCTTTTTTCGTTCAAATTAACAAATTTGCGAATCAAAATAATAAATTTATGAATCAAATTGACAAATTTGAAATTCAAATTAACAATTTTACGAATCAAGTAAACAAGTTTGTCAATCAAACGAACATATATTTCCTCCAACGATTTTATGGTTTCAAAGATTGCATTTTTTTATGTTAATAACTATGGGGTAACGCATTGCACGTGTATTTAAAATGAAGAAGAAAAATTCCTTATAAGATTCGTAGAAATAAAATTCCAGTAAAAACATTTATAAGTTACTTAATATTTATTTATGTTTCTAGCTTAATTTCAACTATTTCACAAATGTTTCGAAACCAAAAAAAACCATGTTGCTTATTTCCGGTTTGAATAGGATATGTGGGGAACATAGAAATTGGAACCATGCATGTTGTATACATACGTGTCGTTTTTTTCGCAACAGTGTTCAGTATTCTTCAGAAATATTTGAAGGTATGTTTACTAAAGGATAAACCCAGGTTCTGTTTCTATTTATTTTTGAATTACAAGTATGAATCATGAGCCCCAAAAAGGATTCCAGTCAATATAGCCTCGCAAAAAATATGTGGAAGAAAATACTGAATTTCTAAAACTAAATCTTTGCCAGAAACGCTTGTGCTGAAAATATGAGAGTAATTGATAGCTGAAGATAACAGTAAAGTTATTATTTCCATACTCCTGAATTATATTTGATCTCGAAATTACATTATCCTGGCTTGTTTGTAACAAAGTTGTCTGATTACTTTAAGCAAATTTAACTTTACAGCGTACGTTTTATTTTACTGGTTTTTTTGCGCATTTTGACTATAACGACTATGCAGTCGGCATTTAACCATTGGTTGATATGAATGTTAATTTCTTCCCTAAATGTATTATTTTGGTTCGAAAATTTGTTAATTTAATTCGCAAATTTGTTACTTTGATTCGCAAATTTGTTAATTTCATTCACAAATTTGTTAATTTGATTCGCAAATTTGTTAATTCCATCCGCAAGTTTGTTAATTTCATTTGCAAATTTGTTAATTTGAACGAAAAAAAGTGTATATGAACCGGGCGGGTGTTCCGCAGTAGAGAGGCAAAATGGAATGTTATTGTTCACAAAGGAGAAATAGGAGAGGGGATGACATCTCATTTGCTTCCTGTGCTTCTATATGGACTGCGCGGGTGTTGCGCAGTGGAGGGCATGGGTCTCTCTGTTTACTTTACTTTACTGTTTACTTTTTACTAGTTCGTATGTGGTGGAATTATACGTCCAGAATTTAGTGTACAGTAAATGGTGGTTTCATCTCCTTCTATATGTCTCTGTGGTTCCGAATTTCTTTCCGTTCGGCACAGTGGACGAGAAAAATTAAACGACACTAGACGGGCACGTTGTGATGTGTAGGTGACTGTCTGTTGTCCGTGTGCGTAAGTGTGAACTAGCAGACTGTTTTATATTGTACAATTCGCCTACCGTAGATCGGCAGTGGCGACTACGGGGCTGGCCTGATAAGAAGACTGTATGTTTAGACCTTAAGTCGTTTGGCGACTTGCGCCTCATAGCCCAGAATAGAGTACGATGGCGCGCAGGAGTGGTTGACGCGCTATGCCCCTAGAGGTTAAAGCAAAGTAATATACCTATATTGGTAATTGATGTTTATCAGTCTTTTCCCATATTTTGAAGAAAGCTCATGCATTTTTTCTAACGTCAAAGTTAAAACACAATTAATATTCATCGTAAAAGCCTTTTTAACACTTGTTAATGTTTTCCGATCACTACACCCGGCGACCTTGTTTTACTTAGCATAAATTACAAATAAAAATGACTGACCAAATTTAGTAGGCACTTATAAAAACTAGCACGAAATAAAAGACAGGCCAGACTTAAACATTGGATAAATAGATAGTACATAACGTAAAATCAACCTTAAATAGGAAATTTAATAACCTTGATGATTTGAAAGTATCTATGGTTTTGTAACGGAACATGTACATAAATCTATAGGCAATCGATATGCCTGAATATATGTAAATAAATATGATGTTAATCTACTACTACAAATCATGTCTTCGTTGTAAAATATTTAGCACGTTCATTTCATCCGATCCTGGATGAATTCCCCATTCACAACGCTCAGGGTCTTTCATCCAGGGAGATCTAGTTCTGATATTGAATGCCGCCTTTTTTGAATGTCATTTTCAATCGATATGTTTTATATTTGACACTTGGAGTCCATGTCTTGCGATTTACTCGTGATCCAAGACCGAATGAAACGAACGCGTGTATTGCCTTTCTGACTCACAAATTGATTCTTGTTAACTTTATGGACACAAATAAACTACTGTTTTTGTTTTCGTTTTTTTTTGTATGACAAACTTTATGCAATGAAATATTCGTAATTTTTTACATACATACATGAATGTTAACTATTTTATAGAACTGAACGTCATAATTGCACTAATCATATAAAACATAAAATAAAATTCAGAAAAGCATTAAGGTATTTGAGAATATTGCGAGACAATCATTAAATGTTTTTGGAATATAGAATGATAAAAGTGCCATAACCCACAAAAAAATAGCTCGTTAGATACAATTTCCTAATTTTAGGATGTTCCACATATGGCTAGCGAGTCTGGTGTTTTTGAATTCATTGCCCGTATTCATAAAGAATATTATTAGTGCCATGCCTCTCTAGCTGTCGTGTCATCATGCTAATTGGCTGGATAAAAAGATATCACATGATGTGCTTATATGGATATACGAGTATCTGGGGATTATTTTCATTTCGTCACGAGATCAAGAAACAAGAAGTTGTGTTTGTGGTTTGTGTACATACTAAACAATTTTCATTAGATTGTTTCTATAAAGAAAGGTGGGAAATTCATGGTGTTTTGTTGGAGTTAAGCGGCCGACAAGTTATCTTACTTACTATTAATAGGTGTGTTCGATACAATCGAACAAGGATCCAGAGTGAATCGAACGGATTCTAGTTCTTTCGGTTGGACACTACTCTATGTTTGTACACTAAAATTAAACAAAGTGAATTTTTACAAAGGTAATTGAGTTTCTCAAAAGTATTATGCTTGTAGTTCCCTTAACAGCCACACATGCTACTGACCACAACGCCGAAGCGGCTTCCGAGAAAGATGATGTTATGTATTGCATTATATTACAAATTGTGGGTGGTGCATTGTCACCTTTTCCTTTTTTATCTATATCTAATTGAACTTATTATTTTTATTCTTTTCTATAAAATAAAGTCTAATTTTCCGCAACTGCAATACTGATTGCAACCAAATACCAAATACAATTTAGAATTGCATTTGTCATTACTTCATGCTATTTTTTAAAATAATTACATGAAAAACCCAAGTTCAAATTGATGATTTACACCTACAATAATAAATTGCAATCACTTAATTACTCTTATCATTTTAGAGGCAAGAGTACGGATTTTGGGAGCCTTGTACAGTAGCAATTCGGTACAATCCCTCACCTCTCTAAGGTACCATAAATTCATTTCCAGCAGTATCAAACTCAATCCGGCAAACCTACCACCATCGTCGGATACCGCGAAATTTCACATGTTGCGAGTTTATCACCAGAGTATGACGTGGCTGAAAGTGCAAAAAAAGCCACTTGTTGGAAGAGAGGATGCAGATATCTAGAACCAATTACTACCGAAAGAGATGCTGCTCCTCTAAAACTTTAAAGAACCGTTTCCTGCAAATGCGCCACAGAATGCATTGGAGCCCACGGCTGCAGGAAAGTGGGTCTAAACTGTCCTATTTTAAGCGGCCAATCAATGTCAGCAACGACCGAAAATTGGCTCTCGACGACAAGGAAGGAGACGAAGTCCCACTGTCTTTTTTGCAAGAAGAATCAATCATTGAGTTGATCCATAAATGTATATTCGGCGGCGAATATTTGTTCGTCAGCGCTCATTAAAATGATCAATACATCTGAAAGAGGGGTTACTTCGCAATAAATGGGGTAGCACTGATTTTTTAGGTACATATAATAATTGTAGTGTAGGGAAGATGCCGACGCCGACGTTACCTTCAAACAATTTGCAGGTGCATTTGGTATATCTCAACAAATTGTCATTGTTTCAAAACTTGGTTTTGCCGTTTTCTTAGAAACTATTGATGCTACGGACGTCCCAGACAACTGAAATTAAAGCTAATCAAATTACCTACAAAATGATCTAATGTCTTTTCTCGTATAGAGAGAGAATACTTTGTGCAGTATACAAGACCAAACTGAAAATTTTAAATTATTAGGGAACATTTTTCATTTTTTGAAGAACTAATTCTCAGAATAATTCTCACGTATCGAGATGATTTTTGTACTGAATTTTTGGTAATTTAAAGTTTTTTTTGAAGTTGAACTTTTATGTAGGACGCATAATTGAGGAGGTTTTGTGTGGTATTTTCATTTTTTTTTTTAAGGCAAGCAATTTATTCGTTTTTTTTCGGGGTGAAAACATCTTATGGCGCGGTACGGGGTAAAACCTTGGATTCTGTAGAACAGCATTAGTGTGTTTGAATTCTAAATTTGTATTTAGTGCTTCATTCATTTTATGTATACTACTATTTTACATAACGTGCACAACTCTCGTCAGAAGTTTCGTAGCTGAGTCGGTAACGCGCCGGGCTAGTAAACATATGGTCCGGGTGTTCAAGTCCTCGTCGGTCGTGCCGAATTTTTGCTTTGTTTTTCTTTTTTTTTTTAACAAGACGATTTTATGGCTTTTGCATAAATGAAAATGAACAATGCAACTTTAATTATGGCCAAGTAAAATTTAATTTCTTACTGTCTGAGATCAATCTTGAGTTTTTGTATATTCATTTTCCCATACCTCAGGTACTCACTTGACGCGAAAAACGAGGCCTACAGACAATGGATTCAACGAGGAACCAGAGCCAGAAGAGAAAAATATGACGAGCTACGGCGAATATCGAATAGAATAATCAGACGTAAGAAACGTAAATACTTTGACGAGCAGTTGCTGAACATAAACGAAAACTTAGCTAATAGGAACACCAGACAAGCGTACAAACTAGTAAATACAATTAAGAACGGCTACCAACCCAGGACTAGCCTTTGTAAGGACAAGGATGGAAACATCATCAGCGACACCGATGGTATTAACAAGCGATGGGCCTCTTATTTTGAAGAGCTTCTAAACCGACCATCTAACATCCCCACACAGGAAGCTCTCGACGATATTGTTGATCTAGGCCCACCCATTCAACCCCCGACAGTAGAGGAAGTTGATGTCGCCTTGCGGTCACTAAAACGAAATAAAGCGCCGGGCGCTGACGAGATTCCAGCTGAACTGCTAAAATTCGGTGGAACGAGTCTGGTTGGTGCCATACATCAATTACTCCTGCGAGTATGGGACAACGAGGAGATCCCAGACGATTGGCGCAGAAGCATCATCTGTCCAATTCATAAAAAGGGAGATAAACTGCGGTGTGAGAACTACAGGGGCATCTCACTAGTTTGTACGTCCTATAAAATTTTGACGAAAATTCTGGAAAATAGAATAAAACCGTACGCAGAACGAGTCATTGGCGAATATCAAAGCGGTTTCAGACCTGGGCGCTCCACAACCGATCAGCTCTTCTCAGTCAAACTGACACTCCAGAGGTGCTGGGAATACAACGTAAACGTATACCAAATCTTTGTCGACTTCAAGCAGGCATACGGCAGTATCGATCGTGGAGTACTGTACAACATCATGCTGCAATTTGGTATACCGGCAAAATTAGTGCAACTGACAAAGATGTCGATGACCAACTCCGTCTCACAAGTCAGGATCCAGAATAGACTTACTGATCTATTTGAAACACGCACTGGTTTGAAACAGGGCGATGGACTGGCACCGACGCTCTTCAACCTAGCACTGGAATACGTTATTCGGGCCATGAATATGGACAACAGCAAGACGCTACTCATCAAGTCGACACAATTAGTAGCGTACGCCGACGACATCGACATCATGTCCCGAAGATTGGCTGACGCAGAAGAACTTCTGCATACGCTCGATACCGCTGCAAAGGAAGTTGGATTATTTTACGTATTAACGAGGGTAAAACTAAAATAATAATGCAATCGGTGACAAGGACACCTGCACAACCAAGCATCAATGTGGGGGACCTCAACATCGAGTTCGTGAACAACTTCATTTACTTGGGTTGCAACTTGTCAAGGGACGCCAATGAAACTGACGAAATCAAGCGACGGATACAGTTAGCTAATAAGACTTTTTTCTCGGTTCTCCCCATAATGAAATCGAAGCATGTGCACAGAAACACGAAGCTCCGCGTGTACAAAACCATTATACGACCAGTGCTATGCTATGGCTGCGAAGCATGGACCCTAACTCAAGCCTCCGAAAACATGCTAGACACTTTTGAACGTAAGGTTCTACGGCGAATTTTCGGGGCTGTTTGCGATCGAGATGGATGGCGCATCCGGTACAACCATGAGTTGTATGAAATGTACGATGAGCTGCAAGTCTCGAAAATCGTCAAACTACAACGACTTCAATGTACAAAGAATGGACGATGATCGCATGCCTAAGAGAGTAATGAATGCAGAACGAGTCGACGGAGCGAGACTGCGAGGACGACCGAGATCTCGTTGGGAGAGCTCAGTAGGTGTGGACGCCGCGCAGCTGCTGGGCTCTCAAAATTGGAGGACGCGGTCACGTGACCGAGATAATTGGAGGACAATGATCCAGGCGGCCAAGGCCCGACGTCGGGCTGTCGCGCCACGATGATGATGATTATACCTCAGGTAACCATCGCCCATCGAGAAAATCATAATCCGGTGGCCATTTGTATGGATATATTAGTTCATGTGAATTCTGCAACTTTAGTGTGTGTGCATGTCAATTCTCAACTTCATAACATTTCGTGCTTAATTTTATGCACACTGCGCAATACACAAGGAATAACCTCCGTCAGAAACTAAATAGTCCATCGGGAGCGTTGCCGGTGCACGGATCTTCTGTTCGCGGCTATATTACGTAGAGTACGCATAATCCAGGAACTAATCTTCGCCATTTATATTGAGTACACACTGGAGCCAGTTCACTTGAACTGAGCCCAGTTCACTTGATCTGAAAATGTCAACTGTAAACTCACCACATCGAGTGATTTGCCCGCAGTGTGAATATGAACTAAACGATAGCTAAGAGCCATAACCAAATATAAATTATAATATTATTTGATGAATGTTTAAAATAAAATTTACATGCTGAAAAAAAAAATCAATCCCAGTTAGGCTTCGAACCAACGACCCCTCGATCGATGAGACCTGCTCTCAACCCATAGATCTATGTCATTCATTCCCCTTTTGGGGAAAATTGTACAAATATAATAAGGCCTATAATGAATGTGTTGGACATACAAATACGTTTAATTTCCCTCGTGTGTTACTTATTCACACTGTATTTTCAATTTGGCGTCATTTCATGACGCGGTGGGATGTTTACATATAAACCTCGAGCTCAGAAATACTAGCTCGGATTTCATTTTCATATTCTATGTAACTACAAATCCTACGTTGTAAGTTCCTTAAATTAAAAATAGTTCAATTACCTAAAAGCTTATTTTAGAAAATTTTTTTCGTAGGTTGAGTACTTTTCTCGATACTCGACAATATTCACAAAAAAAATTGCGCTTTTCGGAAACTAACTTCAACGTTTGAGCTTTTTGTTGGAAAGCTTTCACATACGGGGAAATTTTATTTACACAAATTAAGGAAATTTAATACTCTTTCAAAAAGTTCTAATTGGCTTTTCGCTAGGAGACACGCCTTAGGAGTTATTATGCGATGTTTACACTTGTGTTTCGTGAAGTCCATTTTTTACGATTTTTTTTTTCAAAGTACATATGTAGGTATTAAATTTACGGGTATCTGGCTTATTGCAATTTAAAACTTATTTAGTTTAAAAAAAAAATCGATCCTAATAATTTTCCTCGTGGGAGTAATATTTAACCCGTTATTTGATGAAATACATAAAAAAGCAATGATTTTTCACTTAGGAGGAACAAAGAAGCAATTGACAAAAAGTGGTTTTCAAATTAATAGATTATCAGCCAAGATTGCCAACCAATAGTTGTAGAAAAAAAACTTGTAAGATGAAATTTGTAGAAAATTTTATGCTCTACAAAAATGGACTGCACGTATTTAGCGTTAAAATCGACTGGAACGGACTTATAGGCGAAAAACTGATAAAAGTGCCAGTTATTCCAAGATGGCGGGGGAGCACAACAAACTTAGATTTTTTCCACCGACCTATAAAACAGATAAAAAAAACTCCTGTGTATATTAATTACCCAAGAAGGTAATTAATATATAGTACCTACATACATATCTTAAGATTTTTTTGCGGGATTTATTTTTTATTATTTGGTGCGTTTTGATTTTTGCCAATTTTGAATAGGTAAAAAGTAAAAAAAGTCTATTTTTTTATTATCGCGAAAAACAAGAAAAATTATATGTGGACGTTTTTGTGGGTTATCTTTCCATCGGCAGATCGGAGACAGCACCTGATAGTATTGATATGTCGGTGGTACGAAACCAGAGACCAAGGGTCCCATTACACTCGGACCCCGATGCGAGCGCGAGGGCATCTGCACCGTCCGCCATCCTTATCGGTTCATTGTTTTTATTACTCCCCATTTTTTCTCCCCTGTTAGTGTTGTCTTCCCCAGGCCTTTTAATTAATACGTAAACGACAGGCGAAAACCCCGCCCACTCCTCCCGAATTGAGCTACAGCAAGTATAGGACGCTGCTTAGCTCGTTGAGAAGCCTTTTTCTTCGCCAGTTGGCACGACCCGAACTTCACGGTCATTATGCTACCTTAGGCTCCGTCCTCACTGTTATCTTCATATGCCCACTAAACCGTCCATTACAATACATATCTCCAAATAGATAACTGAGTTAAATATGTTTCTGCTTAATAATTGTGTTAAATGCAAATTCCGCGTTCTATTTTCATTGCATAATTTCATGGGTGTGATGATTATGATAATGGCTTCTTGATTATTGTTTACAAATTTGCGTATATTGAAATCTGAGTGGAAAATTGAACTGACGAATTTCTGTATTGTTTGCGCCTATCTGCAAATGCCGCAGATACCAGTATTATCTAAATTTTGGAACATACATACATTGAATCAATATGTATGTATAATGCTAATGATATTGTCAGTGGAATTGCTAAAGTTAGTGATCGCCAATTTTTCCCGGTTTTTTTTTAATTGCTGGTAACGGATTTTTTTCAGTCCTGGTAAACGTGAATGGAATGGATGGAATGATTTTTGTGCCGCAGTAGCTACCAAAACGCCTCTTTTTTCGAAAATGATACTCGTGGCCCTTAACAGTGAAACATTATTTTAATATGTTAACAAACTCACACAATTCGTGTGACAATGCATAAATTTTTTAACTAAAGTCTTAGGATGCATCATTCCACGAAAGAACGGAGTTAAATATTCGCCGAGATCTCCTGATTTAACATCAGTGAGGTTTTTCCTCCAGTTTTACGTGAAAATTTTCGAATTAACAACTAAATCATACTCGTGATTACTGAGATACAGCCCAAAATATGTTAAAAATCTTGGAACACTTTAACACACTTTAATATGTAAATTATGCGTTGTTATATAAGACCCCGCAGCGGTCCGTCGCACTATCGATCGGCCGATTGATCGCCACAAAGTATCTACCGTTCAAAATTACATGGAACTTTAAAAAAAAATCACCAATGATAGGTATATACAATACATTGTGCAATCCATCTGGCGATCACAACATCCGGCGACCGATCGAGCGAAGGTTCGCTCCGTCTATGAGGGTGGTCTTGGTTGTAGCGGGTATTGTATTTCATACATATAACGTGCGTTCACAAAAAAAGGATTGTTTTTTTATACCCTTCACGGATGTGATAGGGTATATTAACTTTGTCATGAAGTTTGCAACGCTGAGAAGGACGCATCTTCGACCATATAAACTATATACTGTCATTTCCACAAGAGCGTATACTTTGTAACTTTTTAATGCACCATTTCTCAAAGAGTGGTGGCGGACTTTTAGTTACCTGCATTTTTCCTCTTTTTCGCATTGTATAAATTTGGTCATTCTAAGTTCAAGTAGGAGAGTGATAAGACGTCAAGTGAAATGAGTGCGATTTACAAAAAACGATTCGAAGCTGTGTTTTTAGTAAGTCATCCGAAAGGACCAAAAATGACACCTGCATCGGCCGGAAAGTACCTGAAAGTTTCGACACAGTTTGTGAATAAGTGGATAAAGCGTTTTAAAGATACTGGAAATGTAGACGATCTACCTGGTAGGGGTAAAACCCGAAGCACTTCAAGGCCATCATTGATATTTTTAAGAAAAATCCGTCCGTTACTACCTTAGTGCAAGCAAAGGAAATGTTATCGAAGAAGAATATTTACGTGTCCTTGAATACGATTCGGCGAATATTACAAGAGGAAAACATCAAAACCAGGTATGCCTTGATGAAACCATTACTTACCGAAAACCAGAAGCGAAGACGTGTAGAGTGGGCTAAGGAAAACATCGATCGTGATTGGGACAACGTGATCTTTACGGATGAATCAAGTTTTGCTGTAAATACGTTCAGGAGACGAGTGTGGTCACAAAAAGGAGAAGCTGTCGTGAACCGAACCGTTAAACACCCTGTGAAGGTCCATGTTTATGGATGCTTTTCTGCACGCGGCTTCGGAAAATTAATAACGTTTACCGGAATTCTTACTGCTGAAAGGATGATCATTTTGTACAAGAAAGGATTATTGAAGTCTGCTAGGATGCTATATGGCAACGACAACACCGATTGGTTTCTACAAGAAGATAACGATCCGAAACATAGAAGCCGGTTGTGTACACGCTGGAAAGAAGAATGGGATTAATGGGGATTAATGAAGCAGAAGCTTCAAGGAAAGCAAATAAAAGGAGCAGCACATTTAAGGCGAACGCTACAAAAAATTTGGAAGAACTTATCGACAGACTACGCGGAAAAATTGGCCGAAAGTTGTCACCGAAGATGCCAGTCAATAATCAATAGTGACGGCGATTGGACCATGTATTAAATATAATTGCGAAAATGTATTTTGTATTTACTTTCAATAAAAAATAAAATTTCTTACTTGTAACATTTTGTTTTTATTTTGTGAGGTATACGGTCTTGTGGAAATGACTGTATACACATATATTCTTGGTCAGTATGATGAGACGAGTTGATTAAGCTTTGTCCGTCTGTCTGTCTGTTTCTATGCAAACTAGTACCTCAGTTTTAAAGCTATCGAGCTGAAATTTTGTACAACGCCTTCCTATTGCACGCTGTAAATATATCGGAACCAACTGAATCCGACCATTACATCATATAGTTGTCATAGAAGCGACCGTTCCAAAAATTCGTCTTTGTGAAAAAAACTTTTTTATTTCTGAAGATATGTTTCTAAAATTTCACACTAATCAATAGTATCTTTATTCAAATCATATTCCCGAATTTGGATTAAATCGGACTACTCTATCATATAGCTGTCATAGGAACCTTTCCAAAATCACTTGATTTTTGTTAGAAAAACTTTTTTATTATTTTTCTGTAGCTATCTTTACCAAATTTCATATTATTCAATCATATTGACTGCGAAATCACGTTTCCAAATTTGGTTGAAATCGGCCCACTATTTCATGTACCTCTCATAGGAACAGTGAAATCGGAACAAGTTTTACTACTAATTTCAAAGTGGCAAATGCACCATACATAAGTCACAACGAAGAGTATCATATCTTCGGCAAGCTAGCCAAAGGCTAGCTTGTTTTGATTACATGTTGATGTGTCGACGTGTGGTTAGCAGCACTGCAATTGCATGAACGTTTCGTGTAACTAAATGCCTACAGATTGCTTATATCCTGTTTGTTTTACGGGTACGATATTGAAGAAAAGAAGTTAATTTATCACAGTAGGTTGACACAGAATCTCCACGGCCAAAATAAAAGCACGACAGGTTCGATTTTCTGTCAAAGTGATGCTCACTACTTTTTTTCTTTATACCCTAGACCTTTTTATACCCTTCACGGATGTGATGGGATATATTAACATTGTCAGGAAGTTTGCAACGCAGAGAAGGAAGCATCTCCGACCATATAAACTATATATTTATTATTCTTGGTCAGTATTATGAGACGAGTCGATTAAGCTTTGTCCGTCTGTCTGTCTGGTTCTATGCAAAATAGTCCCTCAGTTTTAAAGCTATCGAGCTGAAATTTTGTACTTTCTTTCTATTGCACTCTGTAACTATGTCGGAACCAACGGAATCGGAAGACTACGTCATGTAGCTGCCATAGGGGCTACCGGTCCAAAAACTCGTTTTTGTGAGAAAAACTTTTTTATTTCTGAAGATATATTTTTCAGATTTCACGCTAATCAATAGTATCTTTAGCTAAATCAATTTCCCGAATTTGGTTGAAATGGGAGTACTCTATCATATAGCTGTCATAGGAACGACCGTTCCAAAAGCAAGTTTTTGTTAGAAAAACTTTTTGATTTCTGAAGATTTACGATTTCATATTATTCAATTATATAAACTGCCAAACCGCGTTCTTAAATTTGGTTGAAATCGGCCCACTATTTCATATACCTCTCATAGAAACATTGAAATTGGAACAAGTTTTACTATTAATTTCGAAGTAACAAATGCACCATAAGTCACAACGAAGGTATAATACTCTTCACGCGAAGCCGAAGGCTAGCTTGTTTTTAATTGATTTAAACGGATTTGAGCAATTGGAATTTTCACTCCAAGGCCAAGCAGTCAACTGTCAGTACATGCTACGAAGAATAGCCTTCGGCAAGCTAGCCTTCGCTTCGCGTGAAGCGTATCATACCTTCAGTAGATCGTGTTGTGGTAATTTTGAACTATTCTGCGTTTGTCACTTTGAAATTAGCAGTAAAACTTGTTCCGATTCCACTGTTCCTATGAGAGGTATTTGAAATAGTGGGCCGATTTCAACTAAATTTAGGAATGTGATTTGGCGGCAAATATGATTGGCTAATATCAAATTTTGTAAAAATTTCTTTAGAAATAAAAAGTTTTTCTAACAAATTTGCTTTTGGGCCGGTCTTTCCTATGACAGCTATTTGATAGAGTAATCCAATTTCGATGAAATTCGGTAATGTCGTTCACCAATATATACAATTGAATAATATGCAATTCGGTGAAGATATCTTTAGAAACAAACAAGTTTTTCTCACAAAAATAGACGTTTGGACCGGTCGTTCGTATGGCAGCTATATGACGTAGTGGTCCGATTCCGTTGGTTCCGACATATGTACATATATACAGTAGAAAGTATGTATGTGCAGTAGAAAGAAGGCTTTGTGCAAAATTTCAGCTCGATATCTTCAAAACTGAGAGACTAGTTTACATATGATAGAAGCAGACGGAGAAAGCTTTATCGACTGATCTCGTCATACTGACCACGAATATATGTAGTTTATATGGTCGGAGATGCTTCCTTCTGTGCGTTGCAAACTTCATGGCAAAGTTAATATACGCTATCATATTCGTGAAGGGTATAAAAAATGCAAATGCCTGTAGCTGCTAAAGGGTTACGATTTCGGTAAAATGTTCCTTAATATTTGTTTGCTGGAAATTACATGACGAATCTCGTGTGCAATCGTCACGGGACACCCTGTATAATATCTGTTCGGTCATTATTTTATCATACTATGTTTGAATTAAGTATAGAACTTTTTTTTTTGAGAAAACGTTGTATGAACTAATGATATTTTTTTATTGCAGATATGGCACGAGATTCTGCGGTGCAGCATCACTCTGTACCAGCTGGCGATATAGATCACGAAATTTTAGAGGTAGGTGTTACTTATAATAGAGTACCTTTCTGAACAAAATCCACACGAAGCGCGGCTTTTAATATACATTATTGCCTTCACTTCGAAGTTCCTTTCCGGGTATGTTTGTTTGGTCATATGATCCATATCCTCAAGATCAAGGCCGTATTGTTTCTGATATGTTGTCAGAATACAATAGTGGCCTTCTATTGAATCGTCCCACATGCCACAACTTTTAGCATGTATTGCTGGTGCTGGTGCATGCGCTTCTGCAGATGAACCGGTCCAAGAACATAAGCCCCAGAATCATTTCCAGCCCAGCCGTTGGGGTGGTTCTCAGGCTACCCGTAACACTTATGCAGACCAGTCGCAGAAATCTTGTTAGTTCCTTGACATTGGCTTTGTTCTCGGTGGTTTTCCACCATACGACTGTAAATATTTAATAGGCCGTGTGAGGTCTGAAGCTCCATGTACCGGAGTAAGCCGACCGATACGCAAATAGGGCTGCGCGGGCCTTACCAATCCTGTAATTGACGTTATCTTCCCAGAGCAGTTTCTTGTCTAGTATTAGATCCAAATACTTAACACTTTCAACAAAGTGTGTAGTGTTACTCCGTTGAGGGTGGGTGTGGCAATTTCCGGCACGTTATTTTTCCTTGTAAAAATATATTAACCTAATCATTTAGTTTATAACTGCAAGAACAATGGATAAAAACTTCCAACTTGTTCGATGAGTTCAATAGAACGGTAACATGATAATGATAATTAAATTGCTGGCAATACATTATAGTTCCCGCTGAACTCCGAAATGTGGAGTAGTGGTAGCTTAATGTTGATTTGGGAAAAGAATAAATAAGGCGCTAGACCTTGATGCTAAATATATTTCTTGGCAATATAGTCTTCCAGACTATAGCTATATACAGTGGAAATCGCTTATAGCGTCCTTGAGGGGACCATCAAAAAATCGCCGTTCTAACCGATAGACGTTATACCCGATATTGACTTGAAACGAAGTGAAACAACTTCATATGTGTGTATAAAAATATATTAAACAAAAATAACGACAGCTAATCAGCACATAAGTAAAAATATCACAAATTAAAATTAACACATTCGGTACACATGTAATTTATGTAAATATCACAAATTTAATTGAAAGAAAATAACACAAAACTTAAAAAAAATATACACATAACTCAAATAAATTATATTTTTTGGAAATAGTCTTTAATTGATTTTTGAGTTTGGCGTGCATGCTTCATAAGCTGCAATTTTTTTTCCTATTCAAAAATGTAAAAGTTTGTTGTTGAGGAAGGAAAACTAACTTGATTGCTTTTAAAGAAATGTTATCGTGTGCGGTACAACGGACAATAGAATTTTTTTGTTTTTGATTTTTAGTTCTTTGCCCCAGTCCGTTATCCAGGCAGTAAATAATTCTCTCGTCATCCATGAATTTTTATTATTTTTGTAAAGCACGAGTGAGCTACTAACATTCTTAAAACAATGATGTCTTGCTTATTTGCCGATCACCAAAAGTCATCGTTTAACTGTTCCACTCATGTTTGCAGCAACCATAACTGTGATCCTCTCTTTGGATTGGTGCTGCAAGTTTCACCTATAAAATGCATGGTTCGATCAGAAGTTAATTTGTAAAATATACCCGTCTCGTCTGTATTGAAGATTGCGTCGTCTTCATTTCTTTTTATGATTTCGGGAAAAACGGTTTTAAGCTCCGAATCTATCACTTCGTTCGCGCTTTGGGATTCGCCGCAAACTTTCCGAAACACAATGCTGTGACGATTTTTAAAGGGTTGTACCCTACGCTGAATATCACAACATCCTTCCCCATCATCTGAGCAAAGGCATTAGCTTTACTTTGCAACAGCGGCCTGCTTATGGGAGTATTCTCTAAAGGCATTCTCGATACTTGAATGATTGCTGGGTCTAGCCCTTTTTTGACTCGAGCATCAGTAGGCGTTTTGTTAGTCGGATTTCATGTATTTTCAATATTAGCCAACAGGATCCTATTTTATGTATTAATGTTCTTGCAAATGTACAAGTGCGAATCATTTTCAATTTAAATTGGAATTGTTTGTGACACTTGGTTTCATTCTGCACACCAACTTAGTATGCGTCTGTAGCTTAGCTCGGTAACGCACCGGGCATTTTTTGCTACTCGAAACACGGTCTCTGCGGTCCGCGCCCCGCAACGGGACCAACTATTTTTTATTCTCAAATTCCCTCTGAATTCATTTCTCCGAGCTTAGTGGTTTCGTATGGATAGTAGCACTCATCAGGTCTTGCATCTTTGCAGCTATCCATGTGCAAGACGACCACGAAAGTGTGAGAATTCTGTTTGTATAAGCCGTGAAGGCGTGATTTTACTTGAAAACTCGACCGTGGAGGTCTAGATGGTGTGAAGCACTTATATTAACTCACTAGAGGGGTGGAGAAAGGGTGAGAAGTGGAGATATTTGTTCCCTGGCAATTTTACTTTATGTATTAATGTTCTTGCAAATGTACAAGTGCGAATCATTTTCAATTTAAATTGGAATTGTTTGTGACACTTGGTTTCATTCTGCACACCAACTTAGTATGCGTCTGTAGCTTAACTCGGTAACGCACCGGGCATTTTTTGCTACTCGAAACACGGTCTCTGCGGTTCGCGCCCCGCAACGGGACCAACTATTTTTTATTCTCAAATTCCCTCTGAATTAATTTCTCCGAGCTTAGTGGTTTCGTATGGATATTAGCACTCATCAGGGGCGCGAACCGCAGAGACCGTGTTTCGAGTAGCAGAAAATGCCCGGTGCGCTACCGAGCTAAGCTCCAGACGCATACTAAGTTGGTGTGCAGAATGAAACCAAGTGTCACAAACAGGATCCTATTGCAAAAATTTGACCAAAATTTTAAGTCGCTAGCATTATTTTGTCGTAAGTTATCGCTTATTTTAAGTTTCATTTCTAGGGGAGGTAGGGGTTCCTTAGGTCGGATCTAACCCATCTTGAATACCAACTAACCCAATCTCACTTCAAACATTTCACGTAAACTTCAAGTCGCTGGCTTGATTCTATCAAAAGTTATCGCTTATTTGAAGTTGCATTTGTATGGGAGGTAGGGGTTGCTTGAGTCGGATCTTGCCCATTTTCAATACCAACCTAGTAGATCTTACTAGCAACATTCTAACAAATTTTCAACTCGCTAGTGTCATTCTATCGAAAGTTATCGTAATTAAACGAATATTTAATTTTTTGAAATTTGTAGGGGAGGTAGGCGTTCATTTGATCTGATTATGTCCAACTTACTAGAACTCAAGCAGCTTCTCACCCCAGGGTTACACGCCAAAAATCAAGTGTCTACATCAATTGGTTCAAAAGTTATAGACAAAAAACCCGAAAAGTAGGGTAGTACGGGGATCTTTGTAAGAAAATTACCGTTAGTTTTCAACTGATCGATTTTATTTTTCCAGGAGAGTAGAAGATCATCCTCACGAGCAATCTACCTAAGCTAGAGCTTTTCATATTCATTTAATCGGGAGTTATAGATACATTTAATTATTTTACATATGTAGGGGAAGTAGGCGTTCTCTTGGCCTGATCACGCCCATTTTCAATACCAACCAACTAGATCATACTTCCAATATTTGACCAAAATTTCAAGGCTCTAGCTTCTTTCTATCGGAAGTTATCGTGCGAACGGACAGACAGACGGACAGACAGACAGACATGGCTAAATCGAATCAGGAGGTGACCCTGATCATTTATATATATACATTGTCATACCTCCGGAGCCTCCTTTAAGGTGTTACATATTTCCGTCGTGACAAAAACAATATACCCTATACTAAAAGTCTAGGGTATAAAAAATGACAAAAATTAGAAAGGCAGTCGCCTTTGTATCCGATATAATTTGTTCCAGGGACTACAATATATGGACGCTATAAGCGATATGTCGTACTAACCGATAACGTTGTAAGCGATACCTATTAACATTGTTTGATTAGGCGGCGCAAATAACTGCATAAAATCGGACGTAATAACCGATATGACGTTGTATCCGATACCGCTATAAACGATTTTCACTGTATACTTCTTCTTGTCTTTCCAAAAATCCATGGGTTCTAGGTTCTACCAACAAAATGATTGTTAGTTTACGAAATACAATTATATCTTCACAAATTGGAAAAAGCTAATCCGCTAATACACATGAGTTGGTAGTTAGGTTAGGTTAAGTTTACGGGCTGTCGTGATCGTGGTGATATGATAACTCAAGACACGCAGATTAGATGGTTCGTAGTTGGTTGTCCCCGGATTTCAGTAGTTCGTTTCAACCTCCATTAATAGTTTCTTATTATTTTGAGTCTGAAATCTAATTGCATATTTACTCTGAAAATTATATTCCAGATTAAATTTTTAAACAAGATAATAAACGTCGGACTTTTTAGGACATTTCACGAAATTCATGATTTTTTTTCACCACATTTAATGTATCATTTCAAGGAAATATAGACATTGACCAGAAATTTACTTGCAAATTAGGCACAAAATTATCATCATCGGTTCCGGAAAATAACGACATCGTTATTTTTCTTGAAATTCCAGCCACTTTTTTTTAAGTACGAGTACATACTTGTATATGCACAAGCACATATGGTCATAATAGTTGAGTATCGAAAAATAACAGAATTAGAATTCAAATAAGACAATCATTTTTCAGAGGCTTCAGGCATCAACCCCATTATGATGTTTCATTTCTGCACAACCACACATTTTATTAAACACGTGCTTCCATGTATTGTATGAGTATTATCATTTCCATTTTTAGGGTTTTGTAGTAAATACAAAACCCTTATGAAATCGGTCAAATGTCTGTCTGTCCGTCTGTCCATGGAATATCTCACGAACGGCTGAAGCTACATACATGAAATTTTGTAGGAATGTGTAGAATTACTATAATTCGCCGGAGAAAGCGAATCGTCGTAATAGGTCAACTTTAAGGGGAGGTCCCCATAGAGGGGAAATTAAGGTCGAAATTTTTTTTTCGTTTGGTACAGGCAAGTGGGGTATCATAAGAAAGGTACCGTCAAGTACATTCCATTTTTGAAATTTTTTTCAAATTCTAAGAAACGGGAAAAGAGGGAGAGGGGAAAATATGTCATCCAAGTTTGTCCCCCCCCCCTTGCATTTCGAGACCGTTATACTTAGAAATATGAAAATTTGCAGAAAAGCGCCATTTTACTAGCGTAAGAAACCTAGATTTCTAGAATTTTGAAATTTTATCAGAAAAGGTTAATAATAGTACATTTCTATAGTTGCAGTTAGCACACCCCTGCACCCCTTACGCGCATTCAAGGTCAAAAATATTGATGGCCAATGATAACCAACATCATAGGCAATAATACCTCTAAGTTTCATAACAATCACATAATATTTAATAATAGTACATTCATTTAAATTTTGAGATTTTGATGCCATTCATACAAAAAATGCACATAACATACTCGTACGAGTACTATTACTGTATACTTGAATATTGTTTATTGTTTTTCGTAAAGTGAATTGGAGTTAACCATTTCTGAAAGGGTGGAGATTGGTGGTATAAGAAGTTTAAGAGGGGAGGTAGGTGGGTTGCTGCTTTAAGGGAGGTTCCCATAGAGGGGAAATTAAGGTCAACACTTTTTTCCATCTGATATAGGCAAGTTGGGTATCATGAGAAAGGTACTACAGAGTACATTCCATTTTTGGCGACTTCATCAAATTCGAAGAAAGGGGAAAAGAGGCAGAGGGGAAAATATGAGATCATATTGTAATTTGTCCCACCCCCCTTACCATTTCGAGACCGTTACACTTAGAAATATGAAAACATACAATAAGATGGCTTTCAACTAGCACAGAAAACAAAAAAATTAGGGAATTTTGATATCTTCTCAAAATAGGTTAATAATATTTGGTCTACAACTTAATAATGAGACTTTACAACTTAATAATGAGACTTTTTTTTGGAATTTTGGGCATTTATGGCCGATATGGCTTGCTGAGTCACTTCCAACGAAATTGCCAACTCTTTTTGAGTTTGGCACGAATCTTCTTCGAGTAATTTCGTCAATTCTTCGTCTTCAAACTTTTTTGGCTGGCCAGGTCGCTCTTCGTCGGTAATGTCGAAATTATCATTTTTGAACCGATGAAACCACCGAAAACACTGTGCACGCGAAAAAGCATCGTCACCGTAAACTTCCACGAGCAATTTATGACTCTGAGCTGCAGTCTTCTTAGCAAAATAATGTCCAAGTAAAACTTCCCGCAAATGTTGTTTTTTTCGTGAATTTTCGAAACTTTCCATGGTCCGGTAAAATACGTTGTCAACAATCAACACGAAATGTTTATACTGACATTGACAGCTTATGAATACAAACTTCAAATGGTATGTATGTCAAAGATGGACTACCATTGGTTTATCGGTGTTGCCATCTCTAAAAAAAGTCTCATTATTAAGCTGTAGACCAAATAGTATATTTCTATAGTTACAGTTAGCACACCCCTGCATTTCTCAAACTCATCCGAGGTCGAAAATATTGATGGCCGACGATAATCAACACCATGTGCAATAATATCTTCAAATTTCGTAATAATCACGTAATATTTAATAGTAGTATATTCATTTAGATTTAGTCATTTTGATACCATCCATACAAAAAATGCACAAAACAGGTCTCTTGTACTACATACTAGTACTACGAGTACAACATACTTGCATATTGTTTTCCGTAGAGCGAATTGGAGTTAACCATTTTCAAAAGGGTAATGATTGGTAGGAGAGGTGGGAGGAGGGGAAGGGGGAAGGAGGGAGGGGAGGTATGCTCGTCGCTGACTTTATTCTCTATAATTATTCAAACAATTTATTTTCAATATTTTTTATGCAAACTTACAATTTGCAATATCGTCTTAACCTGAATAGTTAAGCATCTCCAAAAGTAGGACAGTTCATTTCCTATTGGCATGGGACACTACAAAACCCTCGGATTGTGGGGGTAGCCCTTTATTTTCTGGTTTCATTTCTCATTGTAGACAATTGTTTTCTTTGGCTTGAATTATAGGCCAGTCAAATTAAGCCAATTTTGGGTCTTTTTAATAGTAATGAGGGAAAGATCTGGAAATAATTTTAATTTTTTCTATAGATACTGAATACATGGAAACTGAGTTTGCACGGTCGTAGAAGGTGAGCTTAATTTTTGGAGGGCGAAAATCCGAGAACTCCTAAACGGTGCCTCGGGTCGAAAAAAAACTTGTTGAAAGTTGGGGATAATATGATTGTAGGCCTAACGTGGCCAATATTTTTCAATTCGGGCCTTTTTTAGAGTAGCTATGAGCAAAAATTCAAAAATGAATGCTCATCGATTTATGCCTTAAAAGCTCTATGGTAAGTATAACAGCTAGAAGCTTTAATTTAGTCTCAAATTGTAGATAAATTACTCTAGTTAAATAAAGTTTTACAAGATTTCTTGTAAGATCAATTTAGGAGATACTAGAAAGAAACAGGACAAGCCAAACAATTAGGCACATTTTTAACATGGTGGCGGGGTCCGTGGTGTTAGGGGGGAAATAGAAAACTAGAATTTTTAAACAATGCACCAATTCAAACAATATATGAAAAATCGAAATTACCCTAATTAAAGTAGCCAGTGTTATTACATTTTGACTGACCAAAGTAATTTAACCTTTGCAGAATCACCGAGTTTTTTTTAATAAAAACGCAATTACTCAAAAACTATACCCGCTAGCATATTGTAGTAAAGAGTGAATCGCAGGTAATATCCTACCCTAAAAACAGAAAATAACCTGTCGAAATCAGATAAACTGTTTAGTAGATATGGCTCGAAAAAATAAGAAAAATATTTAGCCCACAATCAATTTTTGCTGTTTTATCTTATTTTTCTCGAGTTTTCACCTACATATTATATTGTACTAAATTTATCAAAAATAAAAACTTCCTGCTTTGTTGTGAATAATTTGTTTTAACATTATACCTAGTCTAGCCATAAATATTGTTACAAGGTTTGGCATCCCTGCAGAAAGGAACCGTTATATTGCATTTCTTAAAAATTGAGCTAATCGCTATAGTACGCTTGTGCTTGATGCATTTGTCATCATTTGAGTTTAATTTTTAGTGTAGTGAACATGGATTGGGGTGACAAAGAAAATAGAATTGCTGTGATTGCACTTCATAAAGTAGGAATGCAACCAAGTGATATTTTTAAGACTCTGCATACCCTTGGTATAAGCCGAATGTTTGTATATTGGGCTATTGAAAGATTTAATGATACGTCTGGAGTAAGTGACCGTGAAAGAAGTGGCCGTCTGCGAACTACTCGAACACCTCAAGCGGTTAAAGCCGTGCGCGAGAGAATTCGCCGTAATCCTCTTCGGAAACAAAAAATTTTATCGCGTGAGATGAAAATACCCCAAAGAACAATTTCACGTATCATCAAAAGTGACTTGGGTGCTTATCGTATTGTAGATCTACCGGGCATTTACTAACAGATTCGTTAAAAAAAAAAATAGAGTGGAAAAATCAAAACGATTACTTTGCCGGTACGCAAATCAAGAACACCGTAAAATTTTGTTTACGAACGAAAAAATTTATACTGTGGAAGAAACATTTAATAAACAAAACGATAGGGTTTATGCTCGCAGTGCCAGAGAAGCTTTTCAAGTTGCTCAAAAGGTTCAAAGAGGTCATCATCCAGCCTCAGTAATGGTTTGGTGGGGTGTTAGCTACAACGGGGTGACAAAGTTGCATTTTTGTGAGAAGGGCGTCAAAACGTCTGCCAAAATTTATCAAGAAAGTGTCCTTGAAAGTGTAGTGAAACCTCTCAACACGTCATTATTCAAAAATCAGCCTTGAAGTTTCCAGCAAGATTCTGCACCAGGTCATAAGGCGAAGTCAACCCAAAAATGGCTTGAAGAAAATGTTCCAGATTTTATTAAAGCTGAAGATTGGCCTTCCTCTAGCCCAGACCTGAATCCGCTGGATTACGAATTATGGTCTGTCTTAGAGCAAATGACGTGCTCTAAAAGACATTCTAATATCGAATCCTTAAAGAAGTCTCTTACACATGCAGTCGCCAACTTTCCGATTGAAGTCGTGCGTGCTTCCATAGATAAGTGGCCAGCTCGATTAAAGGCTTGTGTAAAGGCAAAAGGCAATCACTTCGAATAACTTGTTGCAATTTCCGTTGTTGACAATGCATTTAATAAATAAACAATGATTTCTTAACATATAACACCTCTTTTATTGAACAGTGCTTCAAAAAGTTTGTAACAGTATTTATGGCTAGACTAGGTATAATACTAATTTTTAAATTTCGAGTCATTTACAGTCCTTTAATTAAAAAAAATATTTTGCTTACACTTTTTTTTATTTTATTTTCCAAGGCCATATCTAATCAACGGTTTGTCGGATTTTTACAGGCTATTTTCTGTTTTTAGGGTAAAATATTACCAGCGATTCACTCTTTACTAGAATATGCTAGCGGGTATAGTTTTTGAGTAATTGCGTTTTTATTTTTTTTAAAGTCGGTGATTTTGCAAATGTTAAATTACTTTGGTCAGTCAAATTGTTATATTGTAACACTGGTTGCTTTAATTAGGGTAGTTTCGATTTTTGATATATTGTTTGAGTTGGTACATTGTTTAAAACACCTTGGACCCCGCCACCATGTTCAAAAGGTGCCTAATTGTTTGGCTTGTCCTGTTTCTTTTTAGTATCTCCTAAATTGATCTTACAAGAAATATTGTAAAATTTTATTTAACTAGAGTAATTTATCTACAATTTGAGACTAAAATAAAACTTCTAGCTGTTATACTTACCGAGATAGAGCTTTTAAGGCATAAATCGATGAGCATTAATTTTTGCTCATAGCTACTCTAAAAATAGTCCAAATTAAAAAATATTGGCCACGTTAGACTTACAATCAAATTATCCCAACTTTTACAGACAAGCTTTTCCATTTGGAGCTTTCGTTGCAAAGATCTGTAAGCTTGAAAAGTGATAAAGTATGATTTTTCTCCGGAGCCTCGAAAATTGTCATTTTTTGACTATCGATTTTGACTACGCTACTGAACCGAATTTCAACTTTGAGCAGTGCATTGAACACAGAATTCAACGGTCTTTAATTTATTCCTGCTGTAATGATGACACAATTGCCATGTAATAATGATAGCAATTCACCAGGAATGTTGGTCAAATTGCCCAGCACAGAGAAGAGAGAAAAAGAAAGATCTGTAAGTGAACGGTAATTTGTCTGAGCCGCCGTTCCCGCTCATAAATAGGCACTACTGCTGAAATTCTTAGGGAAGAGATTCACTGTTTTCCCAAGGTGTTATGCCACTAAAAGGCAAGCAGTTGGGACTGCCGAACTTACCATTTTTATGCACTAGAAGAGGCAATTGGTACTGCCGAACTGGGTGCAAAATAAAAACAAAGGCAAGCGGTCTTGCCAATATGAGTTTCGATTTGACACTGTCTATTTACATAAAATCTTACTCTATTTATACTAAATTTTTCTATTCTAAAACTTACTACCAAAGCAAAATTTACAGGTGCGAATCACTTCCAAATATGCTTATCAAGCATTTCCCATAGTTTCCTCAAAAAGAGTTCTCACGGATGTATATATGTACATACTTATATGCAAAGACGCAAGTAAGTGCATCTTGCATTGCTTGTCGTCTGGCTGCATATCATCTTACATTTACGTGGATGAATGAATGTTTACTATGTTTTTACTATGAATGTACTGAAGTGATTTCGAGATCATGTGTACAAGGCCAAGGCCCGACGTCGGGCTGTCGCGCCACGATGATGATGATGGTGTACATTGTATACACTACACTGCTAGTTTTTTCGACCCGAGGCATCGTTTAGAAGTTATAATGATAATATTAAAAAAAGGGCTCAAATTTCTCGGATTTTTAATTGATAATAGGGGTATAAAAGCAATGGGAATGATCCGGAAGGTAGGCCATTGGGTGCCGTATGAATTGAAGCCAAGAGACGTCGAATGCCGATTTTTCACGTGTGAACAACTGCTTCAACGGCACAAAAGAAAAAATGTTTTTTCATCGAATTGTCACTGGCGATGAAAAGTGGGTCCATTACGATAATTCAAAACGTCGGGCAAAGTATGGATACTCCGGCCATGCATCATCATCGACGGCCGTTCAGAATATTCATGGCCTGAAGGTTATGCTGTGTATTTGGTGGGACCAGCTGGGTGTGATTTATTATGAGCTGTTGCAACCGAATGAAACGATCACAGGGGAAGTCTACCGACGACAATTGATGCGTTTGAGCCGAACACTGCGCGAAAAAACGGCCGGAATATGAACAAAGGCACGACAAGGTAATTTTGCAACATGACAATGCTCGGCCACATATTGCACAGGTCGTCAAAACCTACCTTGAAACGCTCAAATGGGATGTCCTACCCCAACCGCCGTATAGTCCAGACCTTACGCCATCCGATTACTATCTCTTCCGATCAATGCAACATGGCCTGGCTGACTAGCACTTCTCCAATTATGAAGAAGTCAAAAATTGGATCGATTCGTGGATAGCGGAGAAGCCGGCTGAATTTTTCAGAAAGGGTATTCGTGAATTGCCAGAAAAATGGGAAAAAGTTATAGCTAGCGATGGACAATACTTTGAATATTAAATTTGTAACCATTTTTTCACAATAAAGCTTCAATTTTCTGTTAGAAAACCGCACGAATTAACCGGTACCCCTATTAATATTAAAAAAAGGGCTCAAATTTCTCGGATTTTCGCCCTCTAAAAGTTAAGCTCACCTTCGACGACCGTGCAAACTCAGTTTTCATGTACTCAGTATTTATATACATAATATTTAATTTGACTGGCCTATTATAACAGTTGGAGTGGATGATACATACATATTAATATTTGAAGTGTCTAACTATTTAATATAATTAAATACTACTATTATAAATAATTTCGGGCGCAAATTAGATCCGCCATTTTTTTTTCAAGATGATGGCCCGTTTTCTCAATGTCCTGTTAAAATTTACCGTATGAATTAAGCGCCTGCTGGCAAAATTGTATTTTCTCAATTTCTGTTTAGCGTTTATCCGATTGAAAACACTAAAAAGAACCTTATCTACCTTTTATATTTTATTGTAAAGAGAAGCCTGAAAAGTCCTTCACCAAGCCTCCGCTTAATAGCTTATCCAAAACAAAATCCCAATACCTTGCAATCGCTATAAAAGTTTATCAGATTGAACGCAGAAATCAGCAGCAGCAGCGGCAGCAGCAACTACAACAATCTGCAAATCTGCTTCTGCCGCTACGTTCAATCTAGGTCGCGTAAGGGAAATGCAACGAACGGCATGTCTTGGTACCACAGGTGCCATGCGAACATGCCCGGGGGAAGCGCTAAACGTGATCCTGCATCTTCCACCTATCGACCTCTTTATCAAACAGCTGGCGGCGAGCAGTGGATACAGGCTTAAAGAGTTGGCCATAGCGACATTCTAAACCAGTTGCCATACAAGATGTGGCCAAAGTGAAAACCGACTTCACCGTGCCCAAACTAAGGTTTAGGAGAAACTTCTCTGCCAAATTCCCCACCTGACCTGAATGGGGGGAGGCGAGGTGGTGGAGGATTTTGACATCACGATTTTCAGAGACGGGTCCAAAATGAACTGCGGCGTCGGTGCAGGGATATTTTCTGACGCACTAAATATTTCGGAGTGTTACCGCCTCTCAGATGATGCCAGCACCTTTCAGGCGGAAACGCTCGCAGTCATGAAAGCTTGTCACAGTCTTAGAGACATGCCAGATAACCACAGCATCGCCATTCCGGCATTCATCGCCTGGCTGTTCGAGCAGCCAAGCCGCTATCAAGGCACCGAACTCGGTAAGTACATCCTCCTAGCTTGTCGAGCGATGTTGGGCGGAGTTAGTTTGCCTTACCAGACAGCTCAATATTACCCTGATCTGGTTTCCTAGTCACAAGAACATAGAGGTTAAAGAGAGGGCCGACGACCTCGCCAGAAGGGGCGCCGACCTAGACAGATCTCAAGCGGAGCCTGTCTGCATTACGCTGTTGGCTGTTAAGCGCAATATAACCAACCACTACCTCAAGATTGCGGATTCCAAATGGCGGAATCTGCACACCTGCGCCGTATCAAGAAAGATATGGTTCTCCTATGACAGAAGGAGAACATCGGAACTTATGACCAAATCACGCAAGGATGTCGCCAGGCTTACAGCAGTCATCACGTGTCAGTGGCCTATAGGGGATCACGCAGTCAGGCTCGGTATCCTCTACAACACGCATTGTCGAAGTTGCGGTAATGAAGATGAGAAAGAAACCCTCACTAACTTCTTATGCGAATGCCCAAGCCTTGCTAGGACCAGACATCCTACATTGGGCAAGGCCTTTCTTGACAACCTGGGGGATGTGTCGGTGGTGAGGATTGGGGAGTTTCTTTACTTCCTTAACTCCTCCGGTTGGATCTAGGCTGTGTAATATGTATTTTACAATTATCAGCCAATAACAAATTTTCACGAGGTTTGTAGCTTTAAAACGGTTCTTTTTGGGCTAATTGGGCTCTGGTAAGGTTTCCCTCAGCCACCACTTATACCAAGGGAAATGCATGCTTTCTAATTTGACATTTCGCTGCCCCTGCATTCTGCGTTCAATCTGGTTCGGGCATTATATAGAAGGAGATGAAACCACCATATACTGTACACTAAATTCTAAATTCGCATGCGTAAAAGTAAACATTCGAGCTCTGCTGTCAAATGAATATGTTTTAACTGCAATGCCTGTCCATAAGTAAGAAAGAGATGTCGACTCATTCCCCAAAATTCTCTCTCTATTTCTCTCGGACAATTTCATTTCCTTTTAATCTCTCTCTTCTGAGGCTAAAAGTCCGCTGCACACACTGGCCGATTTTGGTGTGATGCGATAACAAATGACAGTTAAAAAAAATGGTTATGATTCACTCCCAATACAACCTAGGCTAATTTTTGTAAACTATGTATTTACATTTGTGTGATATTTTCGTATACTACGTATTTGATATTTCCATTGCAGAATCCGTCATAATTTGGTAATTTCACATTCATTTGCGATAATCACATACACCATACAATTGATATATTGTACAATCGATCGTCAGACCGACGGGTCGCACGAATATTGCACTAAAATATCGATAGATAAATTTTTTTCAGCCGATGAGCAAAATTGGTGCGATTTACACATACATAGGCCTATCCATCGTCCGATATCGATATCGGGCGGCGGATCGGCCGATCGATCGCTTCGTCTATCGTGTATCGTAGAGATACCATATCGTATATCGTAGATATACCATATTGAGTAGATTTTTCACTTGGGGTTTTAAGAATGGTCGAACTTAAAAAAATCTGGAACTTTACAACAGATTTACACTCTCACCGATATATTCAAAAAAACTTCGGATGAATCCAGCCAATGTCTCTCCTCGAAATACTCTGGGAGAGTGTAAGCGAAGTGAAGTATGTATTAAAGATTGATACGACTCACAATATACCAATTAGTATTCAAAATATACATACGAGTACATGTGTATACATAATAATCATCATTCCATTCCCGAATCTGTTCAACTTCATGTTAAGAATCGAATCGAATTTTTATATCATATATTTACGAGTATTTAGCGATTACAATTTCAAATTGAATTGATTCTATCTTTGGATTGTGTCATTATGTTCAGCTGATTTTATGAATGAATTCAGCTAAAGTTCTATTAATAAATTTCTTTAATTAGAATGTTACGTGTCGATATTTATTGAAAATACATAATTTTTTTCATGACGACTACAACAAAAAGACGTTGCCAAGTTAATTTGCGCACTTGAACCGGACATCTGTTGTGAGGTACATGCTAGCAACATGTATCGTCCGAAAGCAGTTGCTATGGAAACATTAACTGAGCCATATGGAACAGTTGATGCGCTATGCCCCAGTAGGGGTTAGGGCAAATAGTATCCGACTGTCATCTAAACCTAAAGAACAATATCGCGCTTGGTGGCCGTGGTCGTTCGGTCACCGCTCTACGATACTAATCTAGAGCTCAGAGTTCAAATCTCGGCGCGATCAATAACTGCCTGTGAGTACTAATGGAACTCTCACAGTGCTCCGAGCTTGTCAGTATAAAGACGGCGCGGATAGGAGGTGCATGCTAGTAACTGCACCTCCGAAAAAGTAGATATGTTATCGAAACAAGACGTAGAAATAGAGATGTTGACGCGCCCATGCCCCTAGAGGGGTCAAGGCAATTAACAATGATTCTGTTAACAGAATTCACAAATTTGTGTGAATTCAAGAAAAAAATACAATTTTCATAGCAGCAATTTTTATTAATATATGAATTCGTGTCCATGTCATGTTGTCCAGTCAATATAAGACGATTTGACCTGATTCTCCCCGGTCACAACTTCTCCTGCATAGTAGGTAGACTTCGGATTTTTAGAGAAGCGCAAATAATGCGCTACAGAACGCCTAAATCTACTATTTTGCTTGTCAAACTGTGACTATTGTGAAAATCCCGTACCATCTGAACTTACATTTAGAAAAACGAAAACCCTTGCTCATCTTCGAATAGGGCTCCCTGAATTTGGGCCTTCCACTCCAGATCTGTTATGCAGTGAAGGCCTAAAAAGAAAGTTAATGGACCTTTATTGCGAATAAAGGTTTGCAACTTTTGAATTCGATGGTACTGATGAGAGCAAAGTCCTCCTTCTTTGTTCAATAGCGGCGCGGCTATGTATCATACGTGTAATAATTAGTGCTGTTGATAGTAACAGTGACATACGACCGTGTTTCGAGTAGCAAAAAATGCCCAGTACGTTACCGAGCTAAGCCACAGACGCATACTAAGTTTGTGTGCAGAATGAAACCAAGTGTTACCAAAATTCCAATAAACTTAATTCTAATATATCAAAACAAAGCATTAAGCTTGTCAAATGCAACACAGAGTAATTGGACAGGCGATTATCAAGGGATTGGAAGTATGCTGTTGACCCATCATTTAGAATCGCAAAGTTGGACTGGTCGATAAGATTGAATAACCTTTTGAGTTCGACCTGCTGTCACTTCACTGGCTATCACACTAGGTTTGTTTTGAAGAATGGAGAGGAGTTTAAAAATTTCAGTGCAGAACACACTGGGGCTTGCGCTGTTACTATTATTCGGATTTATTAACCTTGGGTCACGGGTATCTCTAAGGTAATTTACAGTATTTTTTAAATGTGAATATTCATTCATTCATTCATATAGAATACACCACACACCGTCCGGAATTTCTGCCGGAAAAACTGATCAGGGCAGGCCTTTCAGGCGGCCGGATGCATAATTGAAAATCGATCTTATCGCCGTAGAATCAAAGTAACTATCGATTAGATTAAATTGTACGGCATTTTACTTTCCATGGCCAAGTTTCAGATACATTGGTCTGTTGAAAAAAACTCCAGTGAAAATTAATTCTGGTCACGCGGCCGAACAGTTCGCCTTGAGGCCGCCGGACAGGCCTTTCAGGCGGCCGGATGCATAATTGAAAATCAATCTTATCGCCATAGAATCAAAGTATCTATCGATTGGATTGAATTGTACGGCATTTTACTTTCCATGGCCAAGTTTCAGATGGTCTATTGAAATAAACTTCAGTGAAAATTCAGTTCGCCTTGAGCCCGCCGGACAGGCCTTTCAGACGGCCGGATGCATAATTGAAAGTACGCTCTGTATACCGAAACGATTCCGCACTGCTTTCATTTACGAACCAAACGCTATATTTTCGGTATTCGTTGTTCAGTGTCGATCACGTCCTCATGTTTTGCGCGAAGTTATCTCTGTGAATACCGAGCGGCCACTGGATGTTCCTCCCTCGACGCGGTATAACGAAATGATCTCTCTCCGCACCCGCGAATACCGAGCCAATCAGGAAACCTTCATTGAAATAAAGGCGCTCGGTAAGCTTTCGGTACCACGTATACCCAGCATGCCGATCCCCCACCACTGCCGTACCGACAAGTGAGAAAAGGGTCTTAAGTGAATGCGTGCATCTTCTGAAGCTGGTTTATGCCAACGAAACGTCAGCTACATCACATGGAATTGTTGTCGCGCTATGCCCCACTAGGGGTTGGGGCTAATGAGTATACAAATGAACTCTTTCTCAGTTGCAAAGATCACCGTTACTTCAAAGATATAACTGTTCAAACTTTACAGAAATTTAAAAACGATTTTTGATCGAAAATTCAAAAGTTCTTTGACCTGAAAAATCTTCAAAGTTGATAAAAGTTGCCCCATTATGTTAGCTTCCGAACGTGTCCATGTCTGACGTTAATTTTTCTCAAATCAACAGTCCATTATTTACCATTAAGAACGGTACATCCTGTATACTTCTAGAGAAATGTTGTGAATATTAGGCCAACATTCCCAAAATCCATTCCACGGCGTAGGTTTTTTTTTGATGCATTATGGAAACTCACTGATTCAGCTGAGCTTAATAAAAAAAAATATAAATAACATTTATGTAAAATATATCCCAAAACATTTAAAAAAATGCGCTCTTGAACTTGAAACTTCGCCAGCGTTATTTGAAAAATCTATTCTTAGGTAGGATAAGCCACTGTCTTATTCTCTCCGCTTCGATGACGGCGACAGCATCAACGACAACGAATTACGTCTGACGAAGGTGAAATGTATATCTATTTACAAAAAAAAATTCAATAAATACGTAACGTGTCTCTGTCAGAGCTATGCGTAAAATGCACGTGAACTTATAGCCAAGAACGTGCAATCGACAGTATTGTTCAGGTGAGCTCAAGGAAAGCATCAACCAAGATAACACTACCGCTATAAAATCGATTTCAACGTCCTTCTTATAACTGTAATATATTATAGTAATACGAATATTATATAGAGTATGTTGCCTAATAAACAAATAATGAAATTTATGTTTAAAATAAATTTTTATCTTTAGTTTCTTGTCTAATATATTTTATATATTGTAATGTTATCAGAAAAAAATTGATATCTATTCCTATTCCGTATATTTTCAGCTGCGGAAGGAGCAAGAGCATCAGAAACAAATGCTATGGAAAACATTTCAGGAGAAAAATAAACTTTTGGAGAAACAGCACAAAATGGAGCTAGAGCATAAATATCAGGTGAGATTATTTTTTGATCTATAACTTAAGTATTTCAAGAAAAAGCTTCGATTGGTATTAATTTCATAAAGAAAACAAAAATTTAATTATGTACTTGTGCAATTCCAATCTTACTGCCGTTTTCCATGGATGTTGTTGTAGTAGCAATGCATTCGATATCCGATAAGTGTGTGTCACAAAGTCCGAATATCCGTATTGTTTCCTCTATGCCCAGATGGAGAAAAGCAGCCCTCTCGATGGGTCTTTCCCACAGCGCAATGGGAGTTACGCGAGTGGGAGCAGCTAGACAATTAAAGATGTGCTCAAAATCATGCGGAGTGAGGCCACTGGCTGGACAGGAGTTCTTGATGTTACTGTCGATGAGCGGGACAGGAACGAATTCAGGCGTGAGCACCAGCCAGAACGAAGTTGACCCAACGTAGTAGTGGTTACTCTAAGAAGTCGGGATTCGTCTGAAGATATAGCAGGTGGTTGTGCATTCTGTCCATTCTTTGGTTTCAGGTCCGCAATCGGTGAAAGCACTTCCTTACTATGTAGTGTTGTGATGGCCAACTTGTAGCTGACGTTATCAAAGAGAATTCTTTTGAACCTTTGGACTTCCCTCATGTTGCGTCAGTTAGAGTTGTAGTGGTCACTTCGATAATAGCCAACCAGGTACTGCTTGGTGAGAAGAGTGTTGCGGTTTCTTAAGGGTATCATTCTGGTCTCGTGGTGAAGGTAATCTTGCGACGACATCAGGAGGCAACCTGTGACAGTCCTAAGACCTATCAGCTATTTAAGTATAAAGTGGGTCGCCAACTACCTTGCCGGCAGGCAGTCCTACAGAATTTAGAACTGAGAAATCTAAACTAAGAAGAATTAAACAGGGTATCCCCCAAGGAGGAGTCTTGTCACCCACCCTGTTTTACCTGTACATGTAAGGACTCCCTACGCCACCTGACGAATTAGAAATCGTCAATTACGTTGATGAATGCTCGATTTTGACAACCGGCAACATCACCCAAATGACGAGCTGAACACCTTCATCAATAAAAACCTTACGCCGAAGTCTTTCGTTACCCTGTTTACTACATGAATCAAAGAAGTGAAGCAACAGTTGGATATTGCAGTAGATGGGCAATATATTCCCAAGACCCTAAAATCCTCCCCTTGACAGCATGGCTACCTTCTGGGCCAATGCGTCAACCATTTGTGACAAGATGAAAAGCAGGAACAAAGTCCTCAAAGCTCTAGCTAATAGCTCCTGGGGAAAAGGCAAGGAGACTCTACTAGCGACAAACAAATCTGTCGGGAGATCTGTGACCAACTATGCCGTTTTCCATGGTCGGTGTTTTCGGTTTTCTTATGTTTTTGCGCAAAAACCAAATACATAGGAGAACCCCCAAAAGCTAACAAGATAAGTCGCCCATGAAAAATAGCACTTACCGCCTCAAAGTTATGCTACTAAAGCCAAATTTGTCTTACTGTTCTGAATAAACCAGTAATTCTAAACGTGTCTTTAAGCGCGATCTACACGCAACAACTTATCCATCATTTTGCTGAAACGATATTGTTGTCGACGTCGCTTCTATTTATCCAACGATACTGCTACGATTTATGAATGCGTCTTCGACACTATACCTCCGTCTCTATTTTATATATATTTCTGCCATATGAGAGCAGGTAAATACAGCTGCGATTGGTCGTTCTGTTTTCTATTCGCGCGTTCAATTTCAAAACTTAATATTCGATGAGAAGAATTTGAAGTAAGATTGGAATTCGCGAAATAGTATATAAATTTCTAATTTAGCTTTTTACTTATCCACGATATTTTTGAAATTAATACAACCGCTATTTATCAATCATTTGAAAAACAAAGAAAACGAGAGAAGGATTCATATTCCAATTTAAGTCCAAATTATCCGGAAAGATACACCATTCAAAATGCAATAGATTTTCGAATCATAGTCATCAATTTTTGAGATTCCTTTCTTCGTTTCCTATCACTTTTGGTTTGTTTTTTTCTGTCAACAAAATCCTTTGAACATTATCTATAGTCTGCGGCGCTTTCAAATGGCGTATTCCAGGAACTACGAGAACAACAGCGTGCTGCAGCCGAGGAACAACAGCAGCGTGAAAGGCGCGAGCGTGAAGCCATGAAACGAAAGGATTGTAGCGCAAATGCCAGCCCGGAAGTTAAACAAATTCTAATGGTGAGGAAAAACCACTACAGGCTGTGTCAATTGGAAATGTAATAATTTGCTAATCTGATGTTATTTCTTTGTAGAGCTTTATAATGAATAAGAAGAGCCAATCGGCGAATGGAATGACAGTGTCGTCACCTTACAGGAATAGGTATGTAAAATCGTTTATCTATGCACTATGTATATACAGTTATTAGTGTCAACCGATATCAATAGTTTTCTTAAATATCGAACGAAGTATCCATCAAAAAATCGATCGAAAATATTCAACACTACTAGAGGTCTGACAAAAGTTCGACCGAAAAGCTAGCAGCTTTCTTGTTTATTGAGGGTGCGTTTAATAACGTCCGAACTGTTACCATTTGGAAGTCGCTCACCGAGTTTGGGATGGAGACTTGTTTTAGCAGCTGGATAGTAGCTGCACTAAAAACCAGAATGGTTCAATCGGAGCTGGAAGGATCTCAAACAGCTAAATACGTGCGCTGGGGAACCCATCATGGCGGGGTGATGCATTCTCTGCTTTGGATTATAACGATGGACGGACTCCTAAAAAGGCTAGAAGCGTCAGGAGACAAGGTAATCGCAGACGACGTGGTAATTCTGGTTTCGAGAAAGTTTCTACCCGTGATGAGCGAAATCATGAGGGGAGCCAGTCCTCTTTACCAGAAGGAACACAATACCGGAGTTTCAACTCCCGCAACTCAACGGCCACTCAAACTATCACCCAACGTTAAGTGTATCGGAGTAATTCTCGACTCGAAACTCAGTTGGAAGACGAACACTGAGCATTGTACAAGTAAAGCCTATATAGTCCTGCAGGAGAACTTGCGGCAGAAGCTGAGGTCTTCAGCTAAACATGGTTTTATGGCTGTACACAGCTGTAGTGCGACCAGTGGTATGGTGGCCGGCTCTTCGTAGGAAGTATAATATTGACCTATAGAATAAAGTGCAAAGAACCGCTTGCATCGCAGTCACGGGAGCTATGCATTTATGTCCGGCGGACGCAGTAGATATCATCCTAGGTCTACTTCCTTCAGATAGAATTCAACGCCGCGTGCAGCACTGCAAGATTAAGGGAGTTTGGATGTTGGACTAGCAAATCTTATAGGCACAGTAATATACTGGTGTCTCTACCTGTCGGAGAAAGAGACATGTTGTCAACAGATTATATCGTCACCGAAGTAGACTTTGACAAGCATCTCACAACTAGGTCTCCAACGAGAGCCGAATGGAGTGAGGGAGGGGGGAGGTGATCGGGCGATACGACTGTAAAATATTCACTGATGGCTCTAAAATGGATAGTGGAGTCAGTGCGGGGATTTTTTCTGAGTATCTCAGAGCACCAATGCCCTTTCGCTTCCCAGATAACGCAAATGTATTTCAAGCTGAAGTGTTTGCAATAAGGGAGGCGTGAAGAATGCTGAAGCGCAGCGCAGGAACCACTAGGAGCGTCGTCATCTTTACAGATAGCCAGGCCAGGATTAAGACTTTGGAGTCAATGACAGTCTCATCGAAAATAGTAAATCAATGCCGCAGTTAGCCGCACTCTTCGGAATTTCTATTCTATGGGTTCAATGACTTGAAATATAGCGGGGAACGAGAGGGCCGATCAACTGGTGAGACAGGGCTCCGCACTTCACGAGTCCTACGCGCTGTCCCATAAAAAGGGAGATTCATGACATGAGCTAGCGAAAGATGGGGCGCGTGTTAACGTGTGCCACATCTAGGAAACTATGGCTATCATACGGAGCACGCAAAACAAATATCCTTCTGAAGAGAACTCGTTTGGATGTCGCAAGAGTTACAGCGGTTATGACGGGGCATTGGCCAGTGGGAGTGCACGCGGCCAGATTGGGTATACCGTACAAGATATACCGCCGGAGCTCCGGGAATGAAGAAGAGAAGGAGACTCTGATCCATTTCGAGTGAAATGACCGGCTCTAGCAAGCATTGGGCAGCGCTTTCTTCCTGGATATATCCTACATCTCCTCGTAAGTTATCGGTTATCAACTCTACGGGATGGATATTAGGATGAATACTTCATAAGGACTCTGATAACAACAGTTTGATTCTTCTTATGAGGCGTGTGGCATCAAAACGGCGCACTGTTAGCGCTACTTGTGTTTTCTACTAGGTAGTTAATAGCTACTCTAACCAACCAAACTTCATACATTTTCATATTTGGCCCGTCCCATATATTCATATTGAAGTGCATATGCAATGCTTCATGCTGTGTGTTAGTGCGTTAGTCCAAGCTCGGTATGTAGGTTCTTTGAGTGACTCTGATCTCGGAATGGTGCCAGCAAATTAGGTTTTCGACTGGACTAACGGTATATTCTGCTGTGTTCAAACCGTCTAAGTTTTTTCAAAAATCACTCTTTCAGGCTTTTCCCATGGTCTGATATCAACCAAATTTGATATCTAGCTTCCTTGGGTTATTATAAATATCACACGGTAATATTTTGGACCTGCGTGCGTCAAGACAAGAGGACTTTCTTGGTCATGAAATGAAACAGAAACTAATCCCGGCACCACCTGAAGGAATCGAAATTATCTCCTATGCCGATGTCTGCTCCATTCTGGCAACAAGAAACAACATCACATAAATGTGCGAACGTATAAACAACTACCATGGAGAACTTAACCCATTCTTCAGAAGCGAAAATTTAACCATTTCAGCGCCTAAATCCTTGGCAACTTTATTTACCACCTGGACGGAGGAAGTCAAGATGCATCTTGGGATCTCAACCTATTCTCATCATGAACCATGCTAAAATCCTTGAAATGACTTTGAACAGCATGGCCACGTCATCCCCCATGCTTCAACTGTTTGCGACAGGATGCGCGGTAGGAATAAAATCCTTGAAGCCTTGGCCGGTAGCACCTGGGGCAAACATAAAGAAACTCTACTGGTCACATACAAAGCAGTCGGAAGATCAGTGGCCAACTATGCGGTTCCTGTGTGGTCACAGAATCTCTGTGACACACAATGAAAAAATATCCAGGTTTGCCAAAATGCCGCTCTCCGTACTGCAATTGGCTATCTCCTGATGTCATCCCAAAACCATCTGCATTAGGAAACCAAGATGATGCTTCTAAGACACCACAACAAGCTTCTTGCGAAACAATATCTGGTGGACTGCTACCGGAGGGAGCACCCTAACACTAACCTCATGGACAAGACGTCGCCACCAAGACATGTTAGGAGTGATTTAAGGGACCTCAAAAGAGTTGTCCAGAAGTACAAAAGGGTTCCCTTTGACAACGACGCATACACCGCCATCGCAGCAATACATCATGAGGAGCTACAATCATCAATCGCAGGTCTAGGTCCAAATGTAGTTCTCTCGGCACAACCACCACCTGAAGAGAGAATACTTCCGAGAGCAGCGAGAACGCCTCCCAACTTCGGTCAATTTGATGTTCGCGTCTTAACTCCTACCTACCTCGCATTGATCGGGATGTCACGAACACATGAGTCCTTTGGTCATAACTGATGGCATTTTGAGTCTTTAGTGAGGGGAAAAAGGACATTCTTTGGAGTGAAGTCATGTATAGGCAAGTTGGGTATCATGAGGGATCCATGTGATGTTGTTTTGAGTCCTTTGATCAGGAAAAATGGCGTCCTTGCATTCGCGTGGTACATATGGGTATCTCCTGAATCGGGCGTTAAGGACAACATTTTTCCAAGCAAATCATAGACAGCATGAAAGCAAATAAATCAACATTAAAATGTACTTCCATGGGACGGGCCTAAAGTGCCGATGAACATCATCGACCTTTTTGTGTCATTAAGTCTTGGTAGAGAATTGTTTTCCAATACATTATGGGTATGTGTAAAAGAAACAAGGGGGCCACTTCGGTGATTAGTTTTACCCCTTTCATACATTTTTTTTTGAATGTAAGCTTGCGGTTTTGAATTTCGTCTTAACATAAATGGTTAAGCATCTCCAGGAGTAGAACATTTTATCTCCTATTGCCATCGGACACTACAAAACCCTCGTATTGCGGGCGAAACCCTCTACTTCCCGGTTTCATTTAATTTGTGAAATACTAGTAAGAAGTGACCAACTTACCGAACTTTTGAGTCTCTCCGGATTCTCATACTGAATCATGAACTCGTTATACCTATTTTTAACGTAGAAATGTTGGACGTGTATTGATGGATGTTCATACAAGTCATATAGTTTTATCCAGCTTCATTAAGTGCATGTGAAACAATATGGTATCATTAATATCCTTCAACGCTGTTATGCCTTGGACGGTTTGCTATGAGCTGGCAGGCATTGGAACTAGCATGTTTATAACAAGCATTGGTCTTTGAAGCGGCTTGTCAGTATACGAGATGTGATAATTAAGTAACGAGACTGGTCTGGAAAATATACTTTATTGAAAACTTATTACAGATATTCAACATACTCTCCTTCTCTATTTACACACCGCTGCATATAAATTTTCCACTGCTCAAAGCAGTGCTGTATGTCATCAAGTGTCAGCCTCTTTAGTAAGTCTGCCATTTTTACCTTGACGTCTTCAATCGACTCCAAACGTGTTCCATTTAATTAGCTTTTGATATCGACGTTTCGTCATGTGTGCAGCTCTGGATCTGCTGTCAATTGCTGCATGATGTCAGAGCAGATGTTTTTCCGGTTCTCTTTTTGTTCTGGCGTGGGGTTTTTTTGGCACTATTTTTGCACACTTGTCATTTTCAAATCCTCATGTAAAATTTTTCTCACTGTCTCTGTCAATATTCAATATGTCTGATATCAACTGAAGACTTAAACGCCGGTCTTTCCGGACACTTTTATTAATTTTCTGAACGTTTTCTTCAATTCGATGCCACGGGGTGACGGTCCGTTCATTATCTTCAATTTCTTCTCGATCTTCAGAAAATCGACCTACGAAAACCCCAATCACAAAATCCCCAAATGCATAATCCTCAAACACAAAATCCCCAAATCGAAAAAAGGTTCTCATTTCAATATTCAAGGTTTTAGTTAAACTGGAAAAGGGCTTAATTAAGCTTCCCGTGCTTAGGAGCGTCGTCCGAACGTAGACTAGTGCGAAGAGGTACTTCGCAAGGTGGAGTGCTCTCTCCCCTTCTCTGTCTGTCAATAGACTGCTTTTAGAGCTGGAAGGGCTAGGTTGCATGGTGTGTGATGATGCGGATGACATTGCCATCGCCATATCGGGCAAATTTCTGGTCTTCTTAGTGAGGTACTGCAGAATACCCTCTCACTTCTAACCACTTGGGCTGACAACTGTGGGTTAAATATTAATCCGAACAAAACTGAGCATGTCCTTTTCATAAGGAAGCATAGTGTACCTCGGTTTGAGCCTCCTGTGTTGTAGGGGACGAGCCTAGTTGTTGCTGATAAGGAAGAAATTTCTAGGACTCATTCTGGAAAAATTGTTAACCCTAATTGTACAATAGTTGTAAAAATTACCAATTTACATTATGGTCCACTACGACCAATAAACTAATGAACAAAGATTGGCCAGCATCGCTATTACTGGGGCTCTAAGGACCACTCCTGCGGCCTTGAACATGCTGCTCAACCTACTCCCTCTTGACATGTTTGGAGAACAGATGGCCGCAAATACAGCCATTCGACTACGTGATAGTGGTCAGCTTGTTTCAAACTCTGAATATGCTGCTATTCTCAATAACCCAATTATTCCGACAACAACTGACTATACGGCTCCAAAATATGCCCTTGACAAGAACTTTGTCAGTCTGATATCATCACGCAGTCAATGGGAAGAAAACGTGCTTCCGCTGTATAAGTTATTAGAAATATACACAGATGGCTCTAAAACGGAAGAGGGAGTAGGCGTGGGAGTTTTTTGTGATGGGCTGGACCTTAGCCTCTCTTTCAATTGTCGTTGTTGTGGTAGCGATGCTTCAAATACTGCAATTCTTCTTGCATCGAGGGGGTTTGGCAGCTCTTGGCCGTTGAAAAACGGGTCGTTCCGGTGAGAAGAACCGGCTACCGCAGGAACGCTCTCTTTCAGTCTCCCTAATTACTGCAGTGTTTTTCAGGCAGAGATTACGGTGATTACAGAAGCCCTGCACTGGTTGGGGTGTCACGCAATATTAGTTAAAGATATAACCATTTTTACAGACAGCCAAGCTGTAATTAAATGGCTCGAACGGGGCCTGATTACGTCAAGGACTCTCGCTCTCTGCTTACGGAAATGAGTGAGTTTTTTACAATTTTCTTATGCTGGACTCCGGGCCACAATGGTTTCGCTGGTAATTGCAAAGCAGACGAACTTGCCAGACAGGGTACAACATTTAGCTGGAGAAATTCGTCGGAACATCTGTATGCCTATCGCTACCTGCAAACTAGCTATTAAATCCAAAGACCAACTCTAGATGATTAAACGGAAACACATGTCTTCCAACAAAGTCGCTGTGGCCCAGATTGGATTCTAGCCGATCAGCTAAATTGCTGTCACTCGGAAGGCAGCACATCAGAGCGGCTGTGGGAGTCATCACTGGGCATTATGTGATTGGTGAACCCGCCAGGAGGCTTCGCCTCCCCTATAATGACTTCTGTAGAAGCTGCGATGACGAGGAGGAGGAGGAGTGCGTTTTTCATCTCTATGCACCTGCCCTGCTTTGTCAATAAGGAGAAGGGCTTTTCTGGGAGTCCACTTCTTCGTTGAATTGGACGACTTGGCTAATGTCGTTTCATTTACAGTTCTGGCTGGTTTAATGACTAGGATGGTCGGGTGATGAATCCCCGGTAGTAACACAACGGATCCTGCTGCGGTCCATGTGTGCTGTGGTAAGCACAGCAGCCCTTTAACCTAACCTAAGCTTCCTGTGGTGCTCAATTTATGAATTTGGACAAATCCTTGTTTGGGAAATTTAAGGTCAAAAACAATTTAAAGCAAAAACCAGAAAAAAAGTTCTGATATATAAAAGTTAGGTTCGTACAGCTGTAAATTTCCGCTGTACAAACCCTTTTTTTTGTACATCAAAATATCCTTTTTGCTAATGATTATGCCAACCAAAGTAACTCATAAGCCTTCTCAGCAATCATAATCATCATCTTGGCGCGACAGCCCGACGTTGGGCCTTGGCCGCTTGAATTGTTGTCCTCCAATTGTCTCGGTCACGTGACCGCGTCCTCCAATCTTGGTATCCGCATATACTGAGCTCTCCCAACGAGCTCTCGGTCGTCCTCTCAGTCTCGCTCCGTCGATTCGTCGTCCGTTCATTACTCTCTTCATCCATTCGTTGTATATTACATGACCTGCACATTGAAGTCGTTGTAGTTTTACGATTTTCGAAACTTCCAGCTCATCGTACAGTTCATACAATTCATGGTTGTACCGGATGCGCTATCCATTTCGATCGCAAACAGCCCCGAAAATTCGCCGCAGAACCTTACCTTCGAATGTGTCTAGCATGTTTCCGGAGGCTTGAGTTAGGGTCCATGTTTCGCAGCCATAGCATAGCACTGGTCGTGTTGGCTCTCGGCAATAAAGTAAATTAATACAAATGATAAATAAAAAATCAATTTGTCAACTTAGTTACACGCCCGCGTGTTCTAAGATCACACCAAATGGGGATTTGGTGATTACGTGTTTGGGGATTTTGTATTGGGGATTATATATCTGGGGGCTTTCTGTTTGGGGATTATGCATTTGGGGATGTTGTTTTTGGGGATTTTTGAGGATTTTGGTTTGGAAATTTTGTGACTGGGGATTTCGTATACTACCCTCATCAAACACCTCCTTCAACAATTGTAATCATTCACTTGGTGGTTTTCTTAATTTCACGAGGAATTTTAAATTAACACGTTGTTCGATTTTTAAATTGTATCATTTTTCCGGCACTCCGATAAATCTACACCTTACTCAAACGAAGTTTAAACCTGAACTAGATTAGATAAAGGTCGAGTGGACTCTGCGCAGTATTAATCAATGTCACTCACATTCCATCCCCACTCCCCGCTTGCAGCCCTGACAACTGCGACGCGCACAGTCTCGTTTCTTAATTGTCACACCTCGTATTACAAACTCTTCTCTGATCAGGGGTGTTGTTGACCGCAAATCTATTCGAAAATTTGAACAGGGCACTTGTGTAAAATACTTGCTACATTTTTATTTATTAAAAAAAAAAAATCCTCATCTAACATTTTACTTTCAGAAGTGTGGTAAAAAGTTCATCAGGAGAATCATTGCCGGCCGGTATGGTGCCGAGCTCACATCCATACAAAATTCCTCAGCCACCTCCCATAGGAAAATACGATTCCGATTTTCCATTACGAAAAACAGGTAAGCTTCGCTAGAAAATGTGCCTCATTCAAATGTTATATACATTTCAAAGGCGATAAAACATTTTTTAATTTTTTTTTTTTTCCTTATTGAGATTTTTATTATTATTACTTTTTTTTTGTTACTGGCCCTCAATTAAAAGCAGTGCTTTTTGCATGATTGTGATAAATATTTTTTTAATATTAATAAATTGAGAGAAAAGTCCTTTTAACAGAGGAGTCGTAATATACTAGGAGTAAACCGTTGTTTGAGTTATTTTGATAAGTGTAGACGTATTTTGTTCCGACTATAATTTTTTCTAAATACATAAATTTTTGAATAACAAAGATTGTTTTGTTTGAACTGAAAAATATGGTTGATAATACTAAAACAGACTAAGATAACTAATGATATTTTGATTATCTTTACTCCTTTTGCTGTATTTGCTAGCAATTTGATACAATCATTACTCATAAATTACTTGAGGCTTTTAAGACATGAAGAGTTTTATATGGTTAAGACTTTGGGTTCAAATGCTTCAGCGTATTTATACAAAAAGACAGTCAATTGTATAAAAGGAGATATATGTACATGTTATCTCATTTTTGAATTACATTACAATTTCATGAATTGCATTATAAAAAAAAAATCGAAAGAAAAACAGACGGTTAAGCGAACCTTCTGCGTTTTTTATTAAGTTTGTTTTATCTTACAATGTCTCCTATTTTTTTTTTTTTTTGTTTTTTTTTTTTTTTATTTATATATAAAAAATGAATGATAAAAAAAATTAAAAAATGTTACATTTATAATGAATAATGAAAGACAATCAATAAACGTACAAGAAATAGACGCTAATCTCATTGTTAAATTACGTTATGGCTTACACAGCGTCCGAACCGAATTTGCTGAAGATACGTTTAAAACAGAGCGTTATCGAACGTAAGACCCGAATCGGTCCTCTGGCACGTCGTCACGAACGTTTACTGCACGCGGCACAGAGACGCCAACAAAAGCAGAACTCAGCATTGGCAAGTACGTAACCTATAGCTATCCAAATTATTTTACAAAAAAAAAAACAATCAAAAATTAACATTTATTTATCATCAACTTCATCAAATCTGTTCGTTAGTTTCTGTCCACACACATATTTTTAATTTATCTTTTCCCATATTTTTAATGAAAATTTGCAACTTGAATAAAAATGATTTAAGTGAGTCATTCATATCAATGCGTTAGCTTATTTCGCCGTTTCTATTGATTACTATAATTTGGAAGTGTTTGATTTATTTAAAGCTCATTACTTTTTTTTTAATTTTAAATTGTGTGTAATTATTCATTGGACGAGTAGTTGTCTCAGTCCAAATACGTATACGATTTTCTGCTGTTTTAACTACAAACTACTAACTTTACTAATTTTTTACTGTAGCGAATGTTGTTTTTTTCATTGTCTGATGTCCGCTCGATTCAAAATATATTTTAACATTTACAGCTTATTTTCATATTTTTTGATTATTTGTTTGCGTTTATTATTTTACCTGTTGTTATATGAAATGAATAATGTTCAGTCCGTTCTATTTCATTTTTTTTTTCAAATCCTCTTTGTCCACAATTACGGATAAAACTGATTTTTGAATACATTTAGAATTCACTGAGCGGTTATCATGGATTTAAACTAAAAGAAAAGAAAATGATTTTCCGATGTTTTGTTTTTGTACGTTACACATTCCCTTTCCATATAATAACAGCCTCTTGACAGGAAGGCACTGTAGAATTATGTACGATGTAATATCGCACTATTTATATCCTAGACCTTATAAGGTATAGAGTGTATAATATACTAGACGTAACCCCTAGTGGGGCAAATCGATTAGCACTGGAAGATGCGCGCTAATTGAACTATATAGGAAGTTGGAGAGATAGGGACTCTGAGCAAATAAGGTTCACAAGCAATGAAATCGAGTGGTGTACTGTATATCACAATTAACTTGCCAATCAAGCTAGATCGCACTGACGAAGCGGATCGAAGCTATCTTATTCGGGTAGAGAAAGGCGTCACCAAGGAAATTCGTGCGACGACATTTACAATGAGTAGCGCAGTGATGTTTTATCATGACCCTCAGGGTCAAGATGGCCTTTCAGACACGAGTCTGCAGTCGGAAAACCACAAATGATTATAACTTTACTTGAATTTAGCTGTAGTAGATCAGCGGATGGTAGTAGAGAATTCTGCGAACTAACCCTCAAATGAGTTAATTAGTTCGCAGAGCCGTAGTAGAGGACTATTTTAGATATAATATCCCGAAATGAAAACGCTCTTAATCTCAGAAGCGCCTGCTTGCCGCGCCTAGTGAAATTACACAGAAGGGTTCTGGACGATGGAAAGGAGTCATCGAAGCCGTCCTGGCAAATTCGTCAGCGATTTCAATTCCGGCGAAGCTGTCGTATCCAGGAAATCAAAATTGTGGCAGACTACTTGGCTGGAGCTGTACTGTGAAGATCGATTTATTTCTATTATATTATAGTAACCTCAATGATGTAAGCATCTGCCTGAAAGACGGCGGGAAACCTTGCCATTGGCATAGATACTCGGTCTAATGGATACAAAATGCCTGCACTCTTCTGTCTTTGAACAACTTCATGTTACCAAAGAGGATTGATAATTCTACAAGAGTGATCACTCCATACAACTTTTCCCTCTGCCAGGAGATTTGTATCATCATCATCATCATCGTGGCGCGACGGTCGTCCTCGCAGTCTCGCTCCGTCGACTCGTTCTGCATTCATTACTCTCTTAGGCATGCGATCATCTTCCATTCTTTGTACATGCCCTGCCCATTGAAGTCGTTGTAGTTTGACGATTTTCGAGACTTGCAGCTCATCGTACATTTCATACAACTCATGGTTGTACCGGATGCGCCATCCATCTCGATCGCAAACAGCCCCGAAAATTCGCCGTAGAACCTTACGTTCAAAAGTGTCTAGCATGTTTTCGGAGGCTTAAGTTAGGGTCCATGCTTCGCAGCCATAGCATAGCACTGGTCGTGCTGGACTTGTGAGACGGAGTTGGTCATCGTCATCTTTGTCAGTCGCACTAATTTTGCCGGTATACCAAATTACAGCATGATGTGGTACAGTACTCCACGATCGATACTGTCGTATGCCTGCTTGAAGTCGACAAAGATTTGGTATACGTTTACGTTGTATTCCCAGCACCTCTGGAGTATCAGTTTGACTGAGAAGAGCTGATCGGTTGTGGAGCGACCAGGTCTGAAACCGCTTTGATATTCGCCAATGACTCGTTCTGCGTACGGTTTTATTCTATTTTCCAGAATTTTCGTCAAAATTTTATAGGACGTACAAACTAGTGAGATGCCCCTGTAATTCTCACACCGCAGTTTATCTCCCTTTTTATGAATTGGACAGATGCGCAGTTTATCTCCCTTTTTATGAATTGGACAGATTATGCTTCTGCGCCAATCGTCTGGGATCTCCTCGTTCTCCCATACTCGCAGGAGTAATTGATGAGGAGATTTGTATGTATTGACAAATTGGATAGACTTCACAAGAAAGCTCCCTCCACACAACTTTAGCCTCCGGCGGTAGATTTGTATGTATTGATTCTCTTGTGTATCTACTATATACTGTGTAGTTTATACTATGTTTATACAATTTGTCAATACATACAAATCTCCTGGCAGAGGAGAAAGTTCTATGGAGTGATCGCTCTTGTAGAATTATCAATCCTCTTTGATGTTACCTTGCGTGAGATTGGATCCTCAATCTCACGCAAGATGAGATGCTCCAGATTGTTAATCCAAATTGTCACGCATCCAATCCAAAATGCTTTTTGTGGGGTTCAAGTTGACAGCTCCGGAATTCACAGCGATCCAAGTTGGATATTCAACTTGCCCAAAATCCACCCGACTGCAACAGCGTTTGTGCGCGAAATCCGAAGTTAACGGGATCAAATTTTTGTTTTGTGTTGTCAGTGTCAAATAGCAACAAATAAAACGTGTTTTACGTGTTGGCGGCCGCCAAGGTGTTTATGTAAATCATTTACAATGCAATTAAGGATGCGTGAAATTAAATCGGATAAGTGAAAATTGAGTTCGTCATCGAATTTGACTTTTAAAATGACGTCTGGCTCGCGATGGATTTGGGTTGCAGTGTGTGTCCCCGAAATTTGTTCGGGAGACATGGAGTGGGTCCATTTTGTCCCGCGTATAAATGGGCGCTAATGTGTGTCCATCTTAATGCTTCGCTTGCTTTCCTGTGAATCTTGGTCATTGAAAGAATACTTGTTCCGGGTCCTCCGCCTCCGTTATTACTGGGTACTTCGGAAAGGGTGAATCGTCCCGCTTGAATCTGTGTAGATACTTTCTATATCCACCATGTCCTGTTAAAAATTGGGTTAGATAGTGATTTACCTCTTCGTGCTTTCATCCGGAGTCACCAACTTGTAACTTGTCACCAAATTGAATAGCGACATTCCCTTTTTGTTTTGATGGATTTGAAAGGGCACGGACTGTGGACCATAGTTTGTTGACGCCTATTGTCATGTTACAGTTGTTCAGATGAGTGCTCCATTTTGATCTCTTTTTGTTCGGACACTTATTTTATATATTTGGGAGTTCAGTTCATTAATTCTGGGGTCATTCGTCTGCACTGGCAATCGTATCGTAATATCAGGTGAACTGGAACAGGTGCCGGCAATATAAGTGGGCAGAAATCCGAAGCATCAAGTTGTTCTTCTATGGTAGCTTGATATTTTATCACTGATTAAGTAAATAGCAGTGAGCAACAGAGATGGTAAAGCATTGTGTATCCGGAAGTGAAAGACGCATTCGACTCATACATTCACATATTCGACGAACACGACTTATTTACATACGAATCACGAGCAGTTTGACAACCGACCAATTTTCGTTATCCCTGTCCTTTCCTGTCCCATAGTAATGTACTAGAGCGAAAGACTCAGAGAGGCCGGTAGGTATATTTGTGTAGAAATAATGATTTGGGGGAAACCGATCGATTTCCCCTTTAAAGATCTTGGGAGATACAGCGGCACTGTCTCTTCCACTTACGGATATTAAAAATGGTGGCACATTTTTAACTGTCAATTTCTAGATCAGAATACTTTTCAGATCCGGAGGGGAATATTTTCAGATCCAAAAATTGACAGTCGACGGTACATATTTTACCGGAGGGGAGATATTGTAGGTAGATAGATATAAAAATTCGAGCTACTTTCCCAGCAGGAAGGCACTGCGACCATAAAGATCTATTGTGCCGTAGCTCATTAGTCCAAAAGACCGTCCACCCTTCTAATAAAGGGCAGTAAGTCTTTAGCAGGAATCAACCTAAATTCTGCAGTGCTGATAGTAGCCTGCCCGAGGAGTGACATCCTAAAACGCGCGATGGCGGGACATTCGCACAAGATGTGCTTGGTCGTTTCCACGTCTTCCAGACAAAGACGGCATTCAGTCTCGCTTGACAGACCCATCTTGTTCAGGTGATATCTGACCAGGTGATGGCCAGATAAGTACCCCACTAGGAGTCTTAGATGGGCTCTACTCATTTGAGTAGTACCCTTGTGACTGAAGGGCATTATCAGCTCCTTTGATTGACGAAGCCCTGGAAGGTTATTCCAGTACTGTTGACGCAATCGTACAAACCAATCTGTGATCCGCAGTTTGGCCGAGGCCAGTCCAAAGCCACAGTAAGGCTCAGGTCCATGAAAACGACTGGATGATCCTTGTCTAGCAAGTTAATCCGCAGCCTCGTTCCCCTCAATGCCCTGGTGGCCCGGCACCCAACACAAGAAGACTCGGTTTTTGGTTGCCAACAGTAACACTCCTTCACCAGTTTTGAAGAGACCTTATATGAGGAGAGCGCTTTTATAGCTGCTTGGCTGTCTGAGTAGATAGCAATGTGAGCGCCGCGAAGTCCAGTTTCCAAGATTACCCTGGCGCAGACCTCAATGGCGTGGATCTCAGCTTGAAAAACGCTGGGCGAGATTCCCATTGCGATCGAAATCCTGGTGTTGGGTCCAAAGACACCTGCACCAACACCCTGTTCCGTTTTAGACCCATCGGTGAACCACTTGATACATCTAGGGTCTGGACAGGGTGTGCAATTTATACATTCAGAGCGGTTAGAGATGAGGGCTGAATATTTTCTGCCGAAGCAAACCTCCGTGATCATGTAATCTGATCTCAAGCAGATCTGCACGTCAGGAATTTGATTCAGAATGCTAATGTGACCGCTTTCTTCACTACGCACGTCGGAAGTTAAACGAAGTCTGAGAGCATTTAGAGCTGCTGATTCTTGAATGAATATATGCAACGGAGTAAGTCCAATAATCGCCTCCAGGGCTGGCGTAGGACAAGTGCGCATAGCTCCAGTGATGCCAAGGCAGGCAAGGCGTTGAAGCTTATTGCACTTCAGTAAGACAGACGATTGCTAAGTTTTCGACCACCACACAAACGCTGCGTAGGTCACCATAGGCCGCACCAGCATGGTGTATAACCACTCAATTATCTTTGGGGTGAGCCCCCATGTCCGTCCAAAGAGACTTCTGCAAGCCCACATTGTGCGTGTGGCTTTTCCAAGTACATTATCTATGTGAGTATTCCAGGTGAGTTTCGAGTCTAAAGTTACCCCGAGGCATTTAACTTCAGTGGAATAATCTAAGGTCGTGCCGCCTAACGAAATTGGATCCAATGTTACATTTCGTTTCGTGTGAACGGCACAACGACAGTTTTCTGTGGGTTTACATGTAAGCCCACAGCCACACACCAGCGTAGAACTATGTCAAGGGCCGACCTCATCACCTCAGTGATGGTAGATTCGAATTTGCTCCTGACTATGATAGTTAAATCATCCGCGTATCCGATAGTGAGATAACCGCGCTCATTAAGCATGGAAATAAGCTCGTCCATGACAAGGGACCACAAAAGGGGTGACAGAACGCCACCTTATGGACAACCCTTTACGGCATTCACGCAAATGGATGTACTGCCTAGAGTTGAGTGAATATCCCGTCCCCAGAGCATGGCATCTATCCATGCAATGGTAGCGGGCGGGATGTCCCTGAGTTCCAGTGCTCTGGAAATGCACTCGTAGCCGGTATTAACGAAAGCCCCCTCAATGTCAAGAAACGCGCACAGCGCGATTTCCTTTTCACTGAGGGACTTTTCGATTGTACTGACAAGGCTATGCAAGGCGGTTACTGTTGACTTACCCTTCGTGTACGCGAATTGCATACGATGTAGGGGGCTCGACAGTTCCATCTTGTGCCTGATATGCAAATCAAGCAACTTTTCCATGGTTTTAAGGAAGAAGGAAGTAAGGCTAATCGGTCTATAGGATTTGGGCATATGTTCCGGCTTATTGCCCGCTTTGGGTATGAAGACCACATTAACTTTCCTCCAAGGTTGTGGTATGTACCCTAGGGTGTAACTTGCCCTAAAAAGTTCGATTAGCGGAGTTATTATGATCTCCAAGCTGTTTTGTAACAGAGCGGGGAAGATGCCGTCTACTCCGGGAGCTTTAAATGGCTCAAAGGATTCTATCGCCCATTTTACTTTGTCCATGTCAAAGATGACCCCCGATAAACTGCGAGCCCGGCTTACGGGAACCCGTTGGGGCCTCGCAGTTGGGCAGGGGTCACCATCAGACAGAACGGACCCTGGGAAATGGGTCTGAAGAAGCAACTTTAATGTTTCTTCTGGACCTTCAGTATACGAACCGTCTGGTCTCAATAGAAGGCCGACCCCGTTTGCTGAGTCTTTGGAAAGGGCTTTGTGAAGGCGCGCCGCTTCCGGTAGCGACTGAATGCTCTCACAATGTCTTTTCCAGCATTCTCGTTTGGAATGCCTAATGAGTTTGTTGTACTCGGTGAGAGCAGTTCTGTGCTCATCCCACCTATTGAAGCGCTTGGCTTTGTTGAACATCCTCCTAACTTTAGTTCGCTTGCGGGCCAATTCCTCGTTCCACCAGGGTACTTTATGCCCCGACTCCACCGAACGTGAAACGGTACTATCTCTGTAGGAGGAAGTTAAAATTTCATTGAGCTCCTCAGCTGCAATTTCAATTTCCCCTGTAGTGCTTATGGGGCTGACCAGTAGTTCCGCTTTGGAGCTAACTAGTTCACGGAATTTAATCCAGTTAGTTTTCCTTGGACAAAAAGTATCCGAGCGAATGTCAGATTGTCCTAGGATGTCAAATCTGATGTGTCTATGATCTGAAAGAGACACTTCGTCCGACACGTGCTAGTTCGCAATGAACCTGGAGAAGAAACCGCTAGCAAGGGTAATGTCGAGTACATCTGCCCTTGCCGCAGTGACAAAGGTAGGTTTGCACCCCCTGTTCAGGACATTCACATGTTTACACATAAGATAGTCAAGAAGGCGCTTACCTCTATCGCTGATGTCGCTGCTACCCCACACCGTGTGGTGTGCGTTTGCATCGCAACCGATCACATAATGCCGGTTTGTACGTCGACAGAAGTCAACGAGCTGCTGGACCTCGAGTGGTGGAATCTCAACATTGTCAGATGGGAAGTAGGCAGACGCAACTACCACTTTCTGACAACCGTTGAGCGTGGATACCTCCACCAATGCTGCAGCTAGATCTCTAGAAATAAAATTGGTTAGTGGCAAATAGTTGACGCATTTGTCGATCAGAAGCGCCGCACGCGGACAACCCGCTAACCTGTCATATATCAACTTACCAGTTGTTGTGTTTAGACCGCAAATTCGGCCACGGGCCACCCATGGCTCTTGAATAAGCGCAATGGTGGCCTGTTTATCGGCGAATAACCTGCACACAGTGGCCGATGCTCCTATTGCGTGGTGCAGGTTCGCTTGAAGCATCTTAATGGTGTTCATGGTCCTGCGAGGATAGCGAGCGTTGGACAAGGCACTTTTGCTTGCCCTGTCGGGAACTGTTGCCTCCGTCCCCCTTTCATTGACGCTCCCTTCGGTGAGAGCCGCTGAGGTTCCTCGGGCTATTAGCAGCACGAGGACCAAACGGGTTTCTGCCCCGTATCGACGGTGCGCCTTGACGGACATTGACCGCAGGTGGCACAGGTTTTGCGGCACTTAATGATGCGCGATGAGTGCTAGATGCGTTGCTGGTAGATGGTATAGTCGCATCTATGATGAATCTGGAGTCGCCGTCGGTGTCGACAGGCCCCACATTGATTGGAATTGGATCCACCGCAACCTTATTATCAGGTTCGCCTGCGGCGGGTGGGGCGAATTTGCGCGCATCCTGTTTAACGGAGGAAGGCGCACTGTCTGCATTTGGACGCTTGCACTTGCCCAGATTGAGCGTGATGTGCGTGAAGCGATAGGCAATTTTACCCTTGCGCTCCAGCAACCGCTCCATCGAGGCGTCGTCCACTGCCAAGACGAGGTGAAGGGAGTCCTCATGTGCCCCCCTATTTATGACCCTCCAATTTTCGGTAGGAAGGCGATTTTGAGCTCCAATTGATCCAATGACTCTTTCATTGGAGAGCGTAGAGCTGCGGGGAAAATAGCCACGTATAACGTGTGGATGAGGGAAGTCCTTTTCCTCTACAAGTAAAATGGGGAACGCGCATTTAGATTTAATAAATCCAAAGCTCCTTCGCACCCATTCAGCTGTCACGGCGTTAGTACAGATCAGCAAGAGCCAACCCGTACGTGGAACACAGGCCTCAAAATCAATGTCCTGATCATCAGGCCTGTTCTCGATCGTGACGTCGATAATAGCCTCCTGTACCAGAGTCATTTGCTCGGTTGTTAGGGAGGAAGCGGAAGCATCAGCTGAGCAGAACCCCAGCTTAACACCCGCTGTTACATGGCTATACAACGGCTTACCGGACTCTTCGCGAGTCCTGGATTTTTTCGCCAAGTTAGCCTGTGGTGATTGCTCCTCAGAGCGTCCCCGCTTCACCGACGGCTTAGGCCCTGAACATATGAGGGCTATCTCCCGGGCCTTTTCCCTAGAGTGGCCCTCAGCCATAGCCCTCCTATATTTGCGCCTTTGCGCCGTCGTTAATTTGGTATAGCCGCTACTTGGGTTCAAACCCATGCGGCTGACTCCTTCCCCAACGACCGTCAGTCCGGATTTTTCCGAATACGATTCGTCGGGATCAGAATCCATGTCAGAACGTAAGGGCTCCGAGTCATCAGGACTAAAGAAGTCCAAGGACGACTCAGAGGGACTGTATCGCTTAACGGCCAGTCCATTGACAGTCTCAACAACGGGCCTGGAGGCTCCGTCGATTAGTGAGCTAGTAGGCAGCTCAGAGGAAACTGTGTTTGATGCATTTGGAGCTGCATCACACTCTGGTTTGTTTTGTTTTTGTTTTTTATTATTCATAGAATCCCACGAATATCCGGGAAAAACAGTCGCCGACGACATCACCCGGTCTGTCGTCAGAAGTCTGGTTTAAAACTGGAGGTCGACAGGTATCCAGAGTTCGAATATTTTCAGATCCAAAAATTGACAGTTGACGGTACATATTTTACCGGAGGGGAGAGCATACGGAGGAGAAATCCAAAAAGTCAGGTCCAGTCGGATTTCAGAGCCGCGACCATTGGTCGCGGACATATGAGCGGAACAGGAACAAACTTCTCCTCTATATGATTTCCGCTCCGGTAAAATATGTACGGACAACTGTCAATTCTTGGAACTTGAAAGTATTCAGATAGGTGGTGTAGGCGTATGGTTAGATATGAAGATTCTATTATGATAACTAATCGCTGAAGTTACCAGGGATGACTGAGAATCTGTGCACTCACTGGTGTTGAATATTTGGTGTATTAGACGAGGTCGAAGATTGCTGTCCTCTGCTTTTACACTGACTGGTGGTTAAGCCCCGAGCAGTTTCTTAAATAGCACCACTCATCACAACAGTTGCATCTCACTAATGTAGCATTTGGGTGTAGCACTTTGTTGCAAAGGCAGCAGATCCAAGGACCGGGGTTACGTTCAGTGCCGGCGCGGTGTAGAAGGATTGAGAGCAGTTGCACCGATATGTATTGCTCCCAATATTCGTATAAAACGGAGTTGACGATGTAGTATACCTATACATACACACTTCATTCTTGCATCGAAGGGGAGTTGGCAGCTCTGGGCCGTTCTGATAAACGGGTCGCCCCGGCGCGTAGAACCGGCTGCCGCGGGAACGAGAATCTTTTGGTGATTTACTCTTGTATTCCATTTGCTGTCGCAAGATAACGGCTTTATGATCGCTATGCTTGTGGTCCTCTACTTCTATATCCATGAGTGTATATGAAGTCCAGGTTAAAGGATTATACAAATTTTATTTTATTTGTTTTTATATGAATAGTGTTTGTGATAAATTTGTCTACTATAACGGGCTTCGAAATATTCACTTCATATAGCTTACATACAGACTCATTTCAATCTCATTTTATGACATTTCAATTACTTAAAAGATCGCATATATTAATTGTTCACCGCCAATTTCACAACAGACTGTTCCAGTAATGCATCTGATTCGGGTCCGAATTCGCCGCCAGGTATGGCTGGTAGTCGAGGCTCACCAACAAGCGCACCCATCCAAGAAGAAAACGAAGAGCCTCCGTATCAAGGAACACGTGGTAGTATAAACGATTTATCGCTATTTAGTTCGCCATCTATGCCCAATATATCGCTTGGTCGTCCACACATACCAAATGCACACAATCCTGCCGCTAATTTAGCTAGTTACCTGGCCCTTCAGCAACAAGCGGCCGCTGTTGCTGCGGTGGCCGCATCACAGCCATTAATAACGGCTGGTGGGCCTGCATACTATCCGTCCCTCTTACCTATTGAGCATGCTCGACCGCCGGCGCCCACATCCGAGCTACCGCCTCAAGCTCATACCGCTACAATATCACTGAGTCACCTAGGAATGCATCAAATGCCCGTCTATGGTCAACCAATAACGGACGCTCAAGTCGCCCATGCTCGCCTGAATAAACAAGGACATAGGCCACTGGGACGAACGCAATCGGCCCCATTGCCACTTGGGCATCCAATGTTAACAGGAACCGGGACGGTGAATATAGCTCAAACTCATTACGAAAACAGTGACGTAAGTCTGGCCATCAAATGTACTATCTAAGGAATATGTTAACGCCCTATTTTTTTTTTTAGGCTGAACGACAGGCCGCTTACGAACAACATCATATACTCACACAAAAAATTCGACAAACTGTTCTCACACGAAGTGGCCGCGAACCACAACTCAAAGAGGAGGAGCCGGGAGAAGTGATCGATTTGACAGATAAAAAGCAACCCCCGAGAACTGTTTTAACTAGCACTGTGATAACAAATACATCTCAAAATATTCCGGAGGATGCAATGTCCCGACTACGGAAAGATCAAGAGTATTTACAACAGCAGCGTGAGCTTCTGTTTAAGCAGTCACTTCATGTAAGTTATCTAAGAAATTTGTTTTGATCATGTCGTACTCTATTTGGCACTAGTAGCATCTAGCCCATTCAAGTTGTCAGTGTCTCATTGTAAAACAGTCGAATTCGTTTAAATTGTTTAACATTTAGGGAAATCCGCCTCCTCCGTATATTTCACGTGCAAGCTTTAATAACATTTGAATCGTCAGACGATCCTTCATTAGATATACAGACACACTGGCTCATAGGTCTAGTGTAAACAGCTATGGTCAGCAAGAATGAGAACTAAGAACTGGACAAATTTTAAGCAATTCTATATGTACTAACAAAATTCTCCTTACTAAATCACCTAAGTTATTCATTGCATTCAGCAATAACGACAGGTCGAAAACTGCTTATAAGATGCGTTAGTATCATATTGAATTTGAAATAAGTGTTTGCTTAGATTCTTCAAAGTATTCCAAATTTTTCTTTTGTAGAGCATTAAACATATTTAGAATATGGAGGAGGACGAGTATGAAGTTGAGTCCTTAGTATGGTAGGTTTATGCTAGTTTTTACTATTAGAACTAACTATGTTGCTTCTAACTGGTCGATTGTATGAACGTGTTTATATATTAAAAGCTTAACTTGAACTGAGTTACTTTGTTTGATTATAAAATATTTCGTTACATGTCCCACTTGTAAGTTGGATTTTTTTTCTTCTATCTTTTTGTATTTGTATTTTCTTTTCTCTCTTTTGCAGATTGATGAAGCCCTAGCACGCGGTCTAATGCATCCGATATCACGGACCCTATCTAGCCCACTGGTTCAATTGGGCACGCATCAAATCGCCGACACAGGACAACCACCACTCTCATCACCTTCCGAACATGGTCCACCTCCCGTCAATCTATCTGTCACGAATCGTCACAGTCTATCGTCAGATAGTCCACATAAAATAACCACTGGATTGGCTTACGATAATCTCATGCTGAAACACGGTTGCATATGTGGTAACAATGCATCGCATCCTGAACACAGTGGTCGGTTGCAAAGTGTTTGGGCAAGACTGTTTGAAACCGGCTTGGCATCGCGCTGCGATCGTCTACGTTCGCGCAAGGCAACACAAGAAGAATTACAATCGGTCCATTCGGAAGCGCATGCTATGCTGTTCGGCTCGAATCAATTGAATCGACAGAAATTGGAAGCCACACCGGCGGTTAGCTTTGTACGATTGTCGTGCGGTGGAGTGGGCGTCGATTTGGACACAACATGGAACGAACATCATACGGCGGCTGCCGCCCGGATGGCTGTTGGCTGTGTTGTAGACTTAGCATTTAAGACTGCAAAAGGTGATATTAAAAATGGTTTTGCTGTAGTACGGCCGCCCGGTCATCATGCCGAAGCCAATTTGGCAATGGGCTTCTGTTTTTTCAATTCTGTCGCTATTGCATCGAAGTTGTTGTTACAACGTTTGCCCGAAATGCGAAGAATTTTGATAGTGGATTGGGTAAGACCGTGAATGTTGTTCAATGTAGGATGATGGTTACTAATTGTCTCGGACTTTTTGCAGGACGTTCATCATGGCAACGGCACTCAACAAGCTTTTTACGATAATCCAAATGTTCTTTATTTATCAATACACCGACATGACGATGGCAATTTTTTCCCTGGCACGGGAGGTCCTACAGAAGTAAGTGCTGGCTACTATTCTAATTGTACATATGATTACCATGCATCTCATGCGTTTTACAGTGCGGTACCGGAGCTGGTCTCGGGTACAACGTAAATATCTCATGGTCCGGTGGCCTTAGTCCATCGCTAGGCGATGCTGAATACTTGGCAGCATTTCGAACAATTGTCATGCCAATTGCAAAAGAGTTTTGTCCGGATATTGTACTTGTGTCGGCTGGTTTCGACGCAGCGGCCGGACATCCAGCACCACTCGGTGGATATATGGTATCACCCGCTTGCTTTGGATATATGACGCGAGAACTCTTACAATTGGCCGATGGAAAAGTGATTTTAGCATTGGAAGGGGGCTATGATCTGCCCGCAATATGCGATTCAGCTCAAGAATGCGTTAAGGCATTGTTGGGCGACGAACCGGCCGCAATTGCCGAATCGGAATTGGCGCGACCACCATGTCAAAATGCAATTAATACATTGCAAAAGACTATTGCAATTCAAGTAAGTATTTCCGAAATCAAGAATCTGACTAGAACGGATTTGACTGACATTCGCTTGGTTGTTTTTTTTTTACATATATTCCAGATGTCACATTGGCCTTGTGTTAGAAGGCTGGCTCACACTGTGGGAATGTCGGCCGTTCATGCCCTGAAAACGGAACGAGAAGAATCTGAAACTGTAACTGCCATGGCGGGATTGTCGATGCAACCTCCTATAAGGTAATTATTGGTTTTGTGTTTTCCTGATTGTTATTGGGAATAACTGGGGGCAGAATTGATAATATTCATCGTAAGCTTCATACATAGACCGTTGAGCACCTTTATAGTCCGCTTTCAATCAAAATTTGGCACGCGACATTTGCAGCAATTCATGGAACGTGAAATTTACTTTGTAACTCTGTGTACGATTATCACATTCTACTGTAATTTATTATTTTTTCTCTTTACGTGCGTATTCGTTGCGTATCGTGTTCTTTACATAAGGAAGCATCCGTTGAGATTAAAGATTGGAAGTCGGAAGTAGTTTGAAGGTAATTTCTATGATACTGATTTTAATTGTGTTCCCCGGGTTTTCTATTTTGGGAAGCTAATTAGCAGTTATCAGTATTCAACAAATTACATCGCCTTACCTGTCTCGGGATAACTGGGGCTATGCGTGCATGCCCAACGCCTGCTCTAGAAGAATTGAATTGTCACCGCTGCATAGTTTCATCAAAAAAAGCATTGATGTGTTCCTGCGGCAGCCGGTTCTACGCACCGGAGCGACCCGTTTCACAACGGCCAAGAGCTGCCAAAACCCTTCAATGCAAGAAGGAAAGAGTGTTTGTATGTTACATGCCTCGTATCGTCTTTTGTTATGTTCACTGGGAGCAATACATCTCGGCGCAACTGCTCTCAGTGCTACTTCTCCGCGCCGGCATTGAGAGAAACCCTGGTCCGTAGATCTGCTGCGTATGCGACAGAGTGCTGCACCCAAACGCGACCACGGTGAGATGCAATTGCTGCAATCAGTGGTGCCACCTAAGATACTGCTCTGGACTCACAGGCACTGGAATTCCGGCTTTATGCCATATTCAGACAGGCACTAGATTTGCCAATTCTCGGGATTTTACCAAATCTATCAATAAATCCACTAGATTTTTCATACATTTTCAAGATTTATAAATCTAGATTTGGTGCTTGATTTTTTAAAAATCCCGTCTCAAATCTATGATTTTCAGCATGCATACACCCTAATTTTATATTCACCACACTTTGCGTTACGACTTTTCATTATAAATAAGAAGAAGATTACCATAATTTGACGTTTAGTCGTTTGGTTATGTGTTAAACATGACGCAAAAAAGAAAAGAATGTTAAGTGGTCGGACCATGCGGGAAGCTCGATAATATCATTGTGAGGAGAAAAAATTATGAATTTTAGAGGCGCACGAAAAAATTCCCACATCTACGAAGAATTGCCAGCGGAAATGGAGCGGCTGAAACTATACTTCACAGCTGAAGAAATCTAGTTTTGGTGCTATGCGAACAGATTTTGGGATTTACAAATCTATCTAGATTTCTGGTGCGTATGTGAATATGGTATTACTGTCAGTCAGTGTAGGAACAGAGGACTACAAGCAACAACCTTGTCCAACACGCCTCAACATCCAACACCATCGACCACTCAGACAGGTTTACAGCCATCTCCGATGACTCCTGCTAACAGTTCCAACAGGATTTCTCAACATAATCTTACGCCTTCACCACTGATTGCCATCTTCAATACGCTCTCACTCGTCCTACTCAATTGCAATGGGTTACAGAACAAAATCGCTGAACTCGCAACATTCATGGACAGACATCGCATCCAAGTTGGACCCATACGAGAAACGAAACTGCACTCCAACTCGTCCTTCAACACACATGGCAACTACGCTATTGTCAGGAAAGACAGGTTGACCAACGCTGGACGAGGGCTTGTCTTCATTGTTCACCATTCCGTGCAATATCGGGAAATCGATTTCATTAGCAATGATAACACCATGGAAGTGCAGACCATCGCCATAAAATCGGGTAATGTTGATATTGAAGTTTATATTTTAACATATACATCCCACCGGTATCCAGCTGTCCCTCAGAATACTATGTAAATATCAACCGTCTCCTTACTGGTCAACATAGTCTCCTGCTCGGCGACTTTAATGCTCACCATGAACTCCAACCTTAACAACGACGCCTGAGGAATCTCAATAGCTGAACAGCTTGACGCCGCCGATTTCTGTACTCTAAACAACGATACATGTACATGTACATGTACATGTTCCAGTTCTCCAGATATCACGATTGCCAGTGCTAGACTTATAAATGAAACACAATGGGAGCCGGTCCTAACACTATCTTTGGACAACCTACCAATCGTGGTAAGGCTTGACAAACCGACAAATATCATATCTGCCGAACACCGCACGTTTGTCAACCACAATAAGGTTGATTGGAACGGTTTCACCTCCTATGTATACCAACGCTAAACTCCTCGCTCTGCCAACGCTAATCAACGTTCGTACAGCCGAATCCAACATAAGGAAAGTCCTGAATAAAGCGGCTGCGAAGTTCATTCCTGCAGGACGGATTCCGAAAATTCGGTCCAACTTTCCAACCATTACCGCCAGATTAACAGACGAGAGAGACAGCATCAGGAGCGTAAATCCGGACGACCCCAGAATCCACGAGATGAACTGCGAGATCCATAGACAAGTATCCGAACACAGGAGGTCAAAATTGAGCACCCATCTGCATAACTGCAATCTAATCACAGGGTTGAGCAAGTTATGGTCGACTGTCCGTACTCTTTCTAAGTGGATGTTCACACTGCGTGCGATGCCGAGCCGAGCCGGGTCGAGCGATGCAATGCGATTGCAAGCTTTTAAAGCAAGAAAATGGAAAGTCTTCAATTTTAAATGGAATCACGCTTTGAGTGTACACACTGCGCGCGATGCAATGATGAGCCGAGCGATGGCCCGATGTTTTCACAAACTTCTTTGCTTTTTCGTGCGAGTACCGGCTGCTGATTTTTTGCGATGGAATTTAATGGGCTTTGCGATGGAGTTTATGGGCTTTGCGATGTGAAGCTTTTTGGAGCCAGTATGGTGCAAGTACGAGCTGTAAAGTAATATTTGATGTAAGATCACACTGAAAAAAATGCATGTATGTCTGCTTTTATACCCTAGACTTTTAGGCGCGGCGGTGTGGCAGTGTATACATGGAAACTATGAGGGTCATCTCCTAATTCGATTTAGCCATATCTGTCTGTCTGCCTGCCCGTTTGCACGATAACTTTCGATAGAATGAAGTTAGAAACTTGAAATTTTGGTCAAATGTTTGTAGCATGATCTAGTTGGTTGGTATTGAATATGGGCAAGATCCGACCGAAGGAACCCCTACAGAAGAAATTTCAAATGAGCGATAACTTTCGATAGAATGAAGCTAGCGACTTGAAATTTGGTTCAAATATTTGGATTTAGATTTAGTTGGTTGGTACGAGTATTGGAAATGGCCAAGCTCCGTCCCAAGCAACCCCTACGTCCCCTACAAATGAAACTTCAAAATGAGCGATAACTTTCGATACAATGATGCTAGCGACTTGCAAAATGCGACAAATATTTATAGTGTGGGTTGGTTAGTTGATTTTGGGAATGGGCAAGATCCTATTGAATGAACGGCAACCTTTACTGTAAACGTTAGTTCAAATGTAAATATCCAAAATTCGAATGGATGAACGATGAAACTTTTCATTGGATCCATGCCCACAGCTCAAACTGACCATATGGAAAATTCACTTTTAATGCATATGGCCGTTGCCAGTTGGAAGTTTTGGTATCACAACTAGGTCTGTACAAGTCTAGGGTATATACGCTTTGGATTCCGGTTTTGATTCAGTATGGCTCAAATGAAAGGTTATTATCACCGTAATAAGGTCGCGTTTAGAAGGCGTGGTTTCACAAGCGGTTTGAATTCAAATGCAATCTCGCCGCTCCACAAACCGCGGCGGTGGCCGCAACGGCGAGTCGAGCGGTTTATACATTCATCGTCCTAAAGCCGCCGCGGCTGCCGATTTTTGCGTTTATACACAGCGGTGCGCCGCTGCTCAATCCGCTTGTGAAACCTCTCGTCTGAGGTAGCGGAAGAGATGATGAAATTCACCAACACTGGGCCTTTCTTCATTAATGGGATGCACCCAATGGCGACGCCGTTCAATTTTTAGAGCACTGTTTTGAAATAAATTTACTGGGTCAAGCATACAAACGACATGATGTCGAACAGATTCTATTCCTTGAACTAAATTGGTCTCTACTCTCCATCATTGCGTGCAGTGAACATCCCGGATCATCTTTGCATCGCAAGCCATCGTTCGGCTCGGCATCGCACGGCGTGCAATGTGAACACCCACCACATCGCATCGCTCGACCCGGCTCGGCTCGGCTCGGCATCGCACGCAGTGTGAACATCCACTAATCTACCAAAACAGAAGGGGAACGTCGCCATTCAGTTCGGTGAAAATTCAATAAGTGACCCTACCCACTGCGCAAGTCGTTTCAATAAACAATTTATTGAACACCCCGCACCAGACAGACTTAAGCGCAAAATTCGTAGGTAGATTCACAACCGAACCATAGACAGCATACCTGTTTTCACCACGGACGAAGTAGTTGCAGCTATGTATAAGGAAGACGAACAACTCGAAAGTATTGGAACCAGATGGCATTTCAATAACTATGCTCAAACACCTCGATTTGCCAGCCATCAACTATCTCACGGCTACTTTCAATCTATCCATCTCCTCGCTTATCGTTCAAGAAATCTGGAAAAAAGGGAGAGTCATTCCAATACTAAAACCTGGGAAGAAAGCGACACTCGGCGCATCCTATTGTCCAATAACTCTCTTGTCACCAGTTGCCAAAACGCTTGAAGCACTAATCCACCCTGTTCTTGTGGCCCACATCCAGCTAGCGGATCACCACGGCTTCCGAAGCATGCAAAGTACGACCACGGCCTTGGATGCCATTACATCCCGCATCCATAATGGTCTCAATCAGGCTCGTCCATGTCAAAGAACAATACTGGTGGTGCTTAACCTGTCGAAGGCCTTCGACACTGTCAGCCATTCAGCGCTTTTGTTCGACATCAACTGTTCATCGCTCCCGACGCAAGTAGCGAAATGGATTGCCAATTATCTCGCTGGCAGGCAATCCTATACAAAATTCAGTAGCAGCAAATCAAAGCTTAGGAAGATTAAACAAGGTGTATCTCAAGGTGGAGTTCTATCTCCTAGCTTGTTTAATCTCTACTTATTAGGACTCCCAATACCGTCTGAAGGAATCGATATAACCTCCTACGCTGACGACTGCTCCATTCTGGCAATAGGGAACAACATAGCGGATATGTGCGAACACATCAACGGTTATCTTGAAGAACTTAAGTGTCACCATACACTGTCGAACTCGAACTCGAGCACGAACCTAGTACAAGTGGACCGGTTTTCTTCACACCTATGTGAAGTGTATGTGTGTTTCAGAGGAAATTTCTACCAGGTTCGTGCTCGAGTTCGAGTTCGACAGTATATGGTGACACTAACTCGTTCTTTATAAGCAAGAACCTAACCGTCTCAGCGTCTAAATCCTCGGCAAGCCTATTTACCACCTGGACGAAGGAGGTCAAGATGCAGCTTGGAATCTCGATTGAGAATCATCCAATTCCTACTATAAACCACATCATCACCCCATACCTCAACCGTTTGCGACAGGATGCATAGTAGGAATAAAATCCTCAAAGCCTTGGTCGGTAGTACCTGGGGCAAGGATAAAGAAACTACTGGTCACATATAAAGCAGTCGGAAGATCAATGGCCAACTATGCGGCTCCTGCGTGGAGAATCTCTGTGACACACAAAAAATATTCAAGCGTGCCAGAATGTCGCTCCCCGTACTGTTATTGACTGTCTCCTGAAGTCACCCCAGGACTATCTACATCAGGAAACCAGGATGATGCCTTTAAGGGATCACAATCAGCTTCTTGCCAAACAATACCTGGTGGATTGCTACCGAAGTGATCACCCAAACTCCAACCTCATGGACAAGACGCCGCCGCCCAGACATGTTAGGCGCGACTTGAGGGACCTAGAAAGGGATGTCCAGAGGTACAAAAGTGTACCCTTTGATAGTGGCGCACACAGGTCGGCCATCGCAGCGATACATCAGGAGGAGGTTCATCAGTCAATTGCAGGATTAGGTCCGAATCCATTTCTCTCGTCCATACCACCAATGATATCTTCGGAAGAGGAAAGACTTTCGAGAGCAACGAGAACGACACTCGCCCAACTTCGGTCAGGCTGGTGTTCACGACTGAACTCCTACCTATCCCGCATCGACTAGGACGTCTCAAACATCTGTCCTGCCTGTAATGGAGCCCTTCATGACGTGGATCACATCTTTCACTACCCAGCTGCAGCCACGTACCTGACTCCAAGATGGCTGTGGGAGAACCCAATAGAGGCAGCTAATTTTCTATTCCTCGAAACGGGGATGACGATGAACCGTAGGCATGTAACCAACTAACACACCGAATTCTGACCATTGCCACAACAACATCAAAAAAAGCAGCGCTTGGTGCTCATAGGGTACATTTAACTTTGATGTAGTGACATTGGTCACATGATCATTCTGAATCAAATTCCTGGCTTACAGATCTGCCTAAGATCAGATTATTTGTTAGAGTTATACTTCGGCAAAAAATTCTTAACCCTCATCCCTGACGCGCTCGGTGGCCGTGTTCGTTCGGTCACCGCTCGACGATCTAGGGAATGGAGGTTCAATCTCCGGCGCGAACAAAAAAAACTACCTGCGGATATAGAACTCCCACTGCACTCCAAACCTGTCAGTAGGAGAGTACGCATCTGGCATCTTTGGTCCCAACACCAGGATTTCAATCGCTATGGGCACCTGGCCTAGCGTTTTTCAAGCCGAAATTCATGGCTTTGGGGTCTACGCTAGGGTAATTAATCATGGAGAAGAAACTTCGCGGCGCACACATTGTTATATGTTCAGATAGCAGGCAGCCATTAAGGCTCTCTCTTCGCATAGGTGAAGGAGTACTTCTCCAATGTCTGATGACCGACAACCGAATTTTTCTGTATTCCCTTCAAATGGAACGAAATTAATTCTGGATGAATCAATGCTAAAGCGGAAATTCCTTGAGTGCAGTCTCGGAGTTCATTTCGACCTTAAAGCTGGTACTAACCTTTTCGAGTGAAATTGTTACACTTATCTCTCCCACGACAAAATGACAGTGGAAACTTCCACACAGCACATATCCGCGGGGCTCTACACGATACTTGAATTTCCCCTTCTCACTCAAAACAGAGCGATCACCACTGTGAAATAAAATGCAAAGTAATTGTTTTCGCGTGGAAATTGCCCACAACGGTGTGGAGACTTTTGTCTGTGTATGGGGTTTTCGTGCGAAGAACTGAGTACCTGAGAAAAGCGAAAATTTTCGTGTGAACAGAATTTTTGGCAGTTTTTGTATGAAATTTCGCACGAAAAAACGGAGGTTAGTACCTTCCTTTGGAGGGTTTCTTTCAAATTAACGATATCGATACGGATTTACGGACATTTAGCCCCTACGCCAATGTCTCGTCTCGTCCCCAGAAAGGGACGAGATGGATACGGTTATTTGGCAATTTAGTCACTAGAAAACTGTATCGAATTGGTCACTGGCTGAGAGACGTACTGAACATGGGTTTATGGCTATTTTAGACGACAAATGCACTATAAAAGCGTCTTGATGGATACAGGTTTTTGGCCATTTAGGCACTAAAAATTCGTCTCATCACTGGTCACTGGCTTCGGGACGAACTGAACACGGTTTTTGGAATACGCTGCCGGGTCACCGTGGCATTGAAAAAAAGTGAGGCAGCGGATGAACTTGCCAACTAGGGCTCATCATCCAATTTTCCCGGACCGGAACCCTCCTGTGGTCATCAAGGACGGCTCTGAAAGGATACGACAACAGTATATATAAATCTTCAACGGCTGCGGCAATCGAAGGAATTAATGAGACCCTTGAATTATGGAGATATTTCGCATATGAGTAGAACCGACCTGAGGCTACTTGTGGGCTACCTCTCGGGCAATCATTGAGTGAAATATCAGCTAAAAAGGATGGGGTTGTCTATCGAGATGGAATGTCGTCTGTGTTTGGAGGACGTTGAGATCACAGGTGATATTTTGTGCGTATGTCCGGTCATTGCGCGAGCTACGTATACGTACCTTGGGTAGATCGCCACGTGCCCTGCCGTTGTCAGTTATCCTAATATCTTGCAAAAGACATACTGGCCTTCCTACGAGTGGTGAAATGTATTGTGTAACAATAATTAAATAAAAAATAGGCTACGGCACAATCGATCTTCTACGGTCGCAGTGCCTTTCATTAGGGTCAGTAGCCTGAGTCTTTCTTTCCATCATCTATCTAGCAGTTAGATTAGGTGCTGCCTTACGGTCCGCATAGACCGATTGGATCCGTAGCGATGCCACATACCTATGTTGCCCATTATTTTTTAGTGTTGAAAGTTAGTACCGGGTCTTTATTGAATTCTAAAGCCTTCGTTGCAACTACGAATGTTAGAAGACTTTTTATACTAAGTTGGTAAGAATAAAGTAGAGTGGGTCATTGCGAGTCTAAGTAAAAAATGACTCAATTTCGCTCTTCACTACCACACAAAAATAATCAGCTTTAAGTCAATTTTTCTTGTCGCTTGGTTTCTATTTTCAAATAAACTCTTGGAAAGTGCGGATGCGGGGCGACCGGTAGCGCAGTATGTTGAGGCATCAGTCTCATGTTTGACTACCGGCATTTCGGGTTCGAATCCTGTCCACGACGACGTTCGTGGCCATGGATGGACAGGTGGTGCATGCTGGCAACTGCATTCTCTGAAACCAGTTTATGCCAACGAAACGTCAACTGGGCCATATGGAACAGTTGACGCGCTATGCTCCACAAGGGGTAAGGGCAATTGAGTATATATTTTAAAAAATCGACATTTTAAAGAAAATTTATATAAAAAAATAACTGGCGCAACAGTCCAATTTGAACCATGGCCTCGAGATGAGTTAGCATCATCTCATTTTCTAGATCGTGACGGTCTTGTGCAGAGGTGTGTGATCAGTTACACGCTCAACCGAGTTATTTACCCCGTAAATGGGTACTCATTTAACAGCTGAGTGGGCTCATAGTCCGACACGTAAATCCCCTTTCTTATCGAAAACTGCCGTATTCAGTAGGAATCGAACCGGGGCCCAGTGCGTTGAAGGCGAACGTGCTAACCGTTGCGCCATCCGGACTAAAGAAAATTTATATTATTAAACAAAATATGTTAAAATAACAATTTTGATATAAAATCTTCTGAAGATGCCAAAAAAAGGCCAAACGTCGAGACAATAAAACTAATTTATAAAACAAGCTGGTTTTTGTGACTTAACAATATGATTTATTATTATCTTTGTCTGGCGAATGCTGGGCATTCACACAGGAGGTGAAGGTTTCCTTAAGGTTCGTTTTGCTAGACTCTACTCTGCGTCGATCGCAGGCGATGATCGAAAAGATAAACAAAAATAGTACTCCGTGTTCTATAGGGTTGATCGCTAAACGCTAACAATGTGCGACGATCGATCGATCGGGGAGTATGCTGGATGAAAAATGTCCCAATTGATTTGGCCAAGCATCCCACCCGCCTATCTTGCGGCGTGAGGGCACGCATTATCGTGGAGCAGAAGAACATCTTTTGACAACGCGCGCCGTTTATTTTCGATAGCCCTCTCAAGTCCTTCAAAACTTCACAATACCTGTCAGCATTGATAGTCTGTCCCCTAGGGAGGTAGTCAACGAGCAAAACACTCTTTTTATCTAAAAAAAAAATGTGGTCATTACTTTGTCTGTTGAGAGAACAATTTTAGCTTCTTTTGGTGGAGGGGCCCCTTTTTCCGCTAAACCATGCTCTGCTGCTGTTTCAGGGGTCGTATGGTATACCCACGTCTCGTCTCCAGTCACTATACGGATCACCGAACGCAGCTCGACATTGGCGTAAAATCCAATTGGGGTCTCCATGGTTGCAGAGCTAAGTTAGGTTAGGTTAGGTAAGAGGGTTGCCGCTAGCGCAGCTCGCATTAGGCTTCCGATTTGGGCCCATTTGCCACCCTCCACTGGCTAATTAGAGTTGCCAGGTGATCAGTTACGAGGCGACAATTGCCACCTCTTCTAGCTCTTGAAAGCTGTAAGCACCTAAAATGTTGAGTTGTTTCCAATTTAGAGCTGGACACTCACACAAAGTATGTTCGGTGGTGTCCTCTTCCATCTCGCATCTTCTGCATAAATTATTGGAGGTCAGTCCCAATCTTCTCGCATAATATGCGGTACGGCAGTGTCCTGTAAGTAGATCTAACATGCTGCTCTTGCTCAGATAAAGTGGTGGCCACTTGGTCCTGGTTAGGCGCTGGGCTGTTCACGGCTCCCGAACTTCTCCTTGCCAGTCCATCGGCTTTCTCGTTGCCGGCGACACTGCTGTGAACGGGCACCCACATAATCCTTATAGGAGTATGTTTAGCCTTTCTGTCGACAGCCTCTCTGCATACATTTACATTCCTCGAAGAGCATCTGTATGACGCTAGAGCCAGAATGGCCGCCCTACTATCCACGCAAATCGTCGTTATTCTCGTAGAACTGCCTTGAATGGACTCTATCGCCATGCGTATAGCATGAACTCCGAATGTAATACGGTCGCGTGGTTCGGCAGTCTGAACCACTAGCTCAGGTCCAGATCTGCCGAGTAGACGCCTGGGCCTACTCCAGTGTCAGTTTTTGAACTATCCATATGAATCAGGACGCCACCGTTATTGATGGGCTCTCTGCTCTCCCAGTCTCTCCTTGTAGGGAACATCACTTTGAAGTTCCTTTCGGCGTATGTTTGTTTGATCATGTGATCCGTATCCTCATGATCAAGGCCGTGTTGTTTTTGACATGTTGTCAGAATACAAGAGTGGCCTTCTGTTGAATCGTGTCACATGCCAGAACTTTTAGGGGATGATTCTGCAGATGAACCGGTCCAAGGGCATAAGCCCCAGGATCATTTCCAGCCCAGCCGTTGGGGTCGTTCTCAGGGCACCCGTAATACTTAACTACACCAATCGCTGCAATCTCGTTAGTTCCTTGACATTGGTTTTGTTCCCGGTGGCTTTCCACCATACGACCGCTCCATACACAAGTGTAGGTATCACTACACATGTAAATATGTAATAGGCCATGTGAGGTCTGAGGTTCCATGTACTGGAGTAAGTCGACCGATACGCAAAGAGGGCTGCGCGGGCCTTACCAATTCTGTACTTGACGTTACCTCCCCATAGCAGTTTCCTGTCTAGTATTAGACCCACCCAAATATTTAAGACTGACAACAATGTGTAGTGTTACTCCGTTGAGAGTGGGTGTGGCAATTTCGGCGTATGTTTGTTTGATCATGTGATCCGTATCCTCATGATCAAGGCCGTGTTGTTTTTGACATGTTGTCAGAATACAAGAGTGGCCTTCTGTTGAATCGTGTCACATGCCAGAACTTTTAGGGGATGATTCTGCAGATGAACCGGTCCAAGGGCATAAGCCCCAGGATCATTTCCAGCCCAGCCGTTGGGGTCGTTCTCAGGGCACCCGTAATACTTAACTACACCAATCGCTGCAATCTCGTTAGTTCCTTGACATTGGTTTTGTTCCCGGTGGCTTTCCACCATACGACCGCTCCATACACAAGTGTAGGTATCACTACACATGTAAATATGTAATAGGCCATGTGAGGTCTCAGGTTCCATGTACTGGAGTAAGTCGACCGATACGCAAAGAGGGCTGCGCAGGCCTTACCAATTCTGTACTTGACGTTATCTTCCCAGAGCAGTTTCCTGTCTAGTATTAGACCCACCCAAATATTTGAGACTGACAACAATGTGTAGTGTTACTCCGTTGAGAGTGGGTGTGGCAATTTCCGGAGCGTTATGTTTCCTTGTAAAAAGTATAAATTCGGTTTTTGTCTTGTTAGTTTTAAGATAGCTTCCCCGGCATAAATTTGGATCTGGTCCAGCGCAGATTGCATACGGTGCGACAAGGTTTGAGGGAACTTACCTCTCACAAGCACCACAATGTCATCGGCATATGCCACCACCTCAAAACCTCTGGCTCTTAATCTCTTTAGTATTTAGTTGACCGTCAGGATCCAGAAGAGAGGGGATAGTATTCCTCCTTGCGGTGTACTTGTACTGTCTTCTCTTTTTTGACCCCCAAAAAGGGGGCTTCGATTTTCCTGTTCCTGGGCAAATCCGAAGCCCAAGTCGTTAGGATTGGGTCCACCCCGTAACATTAATAATGCTCGTCACAGTGACATTGTTGAAAGTTCCCTCAGTATCTAGGAAGGCTGCTAGCGTAAATTCCTTTTATTGTAAGGATTTTTCTATTGTCCCGACTACTTTGTGTAGCGCCGTTTCCACAGATCTGTCCGAAAGATATGCAGCCTATGCTGGTTAACACAGATTCCCCCGACATCCATCGAGTTTTGAATGAGAGAAACCACCAGCCTTTCTTCTAACGTTTTTAGCAGAAAAGATGTTAAGCTGATTGGTCTAAAGTCCTTCACATTATTGTGATTCAGCCTGCCTGGTTTCAGAATGAAGACCACTCAGCTTTAGTCCATTGCTCAGGTATTGTCCCAAATCGTACGCAAACGACATTGTTAAATGTACTCCGTGCCTTGCGTCTGGATTCCGTAAGTTCACCATTCGACTATAGGCCGGCGTTTCTCCTTACGGGCTTTTCCGGGCAAACGACTTTAAAATTCAAATTTGGTATGGTAATTGTCTCCGGTCGTCTCACAAAGTGTTGCAAATTTGAAGTCGATACGACGAAAAACACCAGAGATATGAAAGTTTGAAAATCGCTATATTTTCAAATTTTTCTTGTTCTCGTTGTTCTTTGACAGCCTCGTAGGGAGCATATCATAGGCTATCATTTGCTCTGATCCGTGCAGTAGATAAAAAGATACATCCGAAACTGTGCAATTTAACAGAGTTTTTCGCTTAAGTCTTTTCAATAATTTCAAAGAACAAAATCTCCCAGGCATTACCCGTGGTTCAACTAAATTTGGTACATAGCTTCCTTTGGTTATTATAAGTTCCACACGGTTATATTTTGGTGCTGCTGGAGATGTGCGTCAGGACAAAAGGACTCTCTTCTCTTAATCATGAAATGGAACAGAGATCAAAGCTGGTAGATATGGGTATATTCTAACTCGTGATAATGAGACCAATTCATTGGAGTTCTGTTAAAGGCATTTTGAGTCCTTTGTAGAGGACTGATGGCATTTTGAGTCCTTTGGAGAGGAAAAAGGACATTCTTCGAAAAGAAGTGATATCAGGACATCTCTCAATTTGCCCTAACCCCTTATGGGGCATAGCGCGTCAACTGTTCCATGTGGCCCAGTTGACGTTTCGTTGGCATAAACTGGTTTCAGAGAATGCAGTTGCCAGCATGCACCTCCTGCACATCCATGGCCACGAACGTCGTCGTGGACGGGATTCGAACCCGAAACGCCGGTAGTCAAACATGAGAATGATGCTTCACCACACTGCGCTACCGGTCGCCCCCATATCAGGACATGGTATCATATGACTGGGGGAAAGGAGGTGAATCCAGTAGACTACTGTTGCTGGCATTTTGGAGAGAAAAAATGATGTTCTTGGCAAAGAATCGATATCTAGGCAAGATGAGTATCATTAGACGGGGGGTGGTGAGGCGAACGCAACAGTCTACTGTTGAAGGCATTTTGAGTCCTTTGGACAGGAAAAATGATATTATTGGAAAGGGAGCGATATCTAAGCAAGATGGATATCACATGACTGAAGCTGATGAGGGGAATGCAGTAGACTACTGTTAAAGACATTTTGAGTCATTTGGGCAAGAAAAAGGATGTTCTTGACAAGGAAGCAGTATATAGGCAAGATGAGTGTCATATGATGGGGGTGATGAGGCGAATGCAGTAGACTACTGTTGAAGGTATTTTTAGTCTTATGGAAAGGGAAAAAGGATGTTCTCGGCGAGGAAGCTATCTAAGCATGATGGGTGTCATACTACTGCGGGTTGTGGTGCGCATGCACTACAGTACTGTTGATGGTATTTGAGTCCTTTAGTTAGGAAAGTACCTAGTCTAGCCATAAATATTGTTACAAGGTTTGGCAACCCTGCAGAAAGGAACCGTTATATTGCATTTCTTAAAAATTGAACTAATCGCTATAGTACGCTTGTGCTTGATGCATTTGTCATCATTTGAGTTTAATTTTTAGTGTAGTGAACATGGATTGGGGTGACAAAGAAAATAGAATTGCTGTGATTGCACTTCATAAAGTAGGAATGCAACCAAGTGATATTTTTAAGACTCTGCATACCCTTGGTATAAGCCAAATGTTTGTATATCGGGCTATTGAAAGATTTAATGATACGTCTGGAGTAAGTGACCGTGAAAGAAGTGGCCGTCCGCGAACTACTCGAACACCTCAAGCGGTTAAAGCCGTGTGCGAGAGAATTCGCCGTAATCCTCTTCGGAAACAAAAAAATTTATCGCGTGAGATGAAAATACCCCAAAGAACAATTTCACGTATCATCAAAAGTGACTTGGGGTTGGGTGCTTATCGTAGATCTACCGGGCATTTACTAACAGATTCGTTAAAAAAAATAGAGTGGAAAAATCAAAACGATTACTTTGCCGGTACGCAAACCAAGAACACCGTAAAATTTTGTTTACGGACGAAAAATTTTTTACTGTCGAAGAAACATTTAATAAACAAAACGATAGGGTTTATGCTCGCAGTGCCAGAGAAACTTCTCAAGTTGCCCAAAAGGTTCAAAGAGGTCATCATCCAGCCTCAGTTATGGTTTGGTGGGGTGTTAGCTACAACGGGGTGACAAAGTTGCATTTTTGTGAGAAGGGCGTCAAAACGTCTGCCAAAATTTATCAAGAAAGTGTCCTTGAAAGTGTAGTGAAACCTCTCAACACGTCATTATTCAAAAATCAGCCTTGGAGTTTCCAGCAAGATTCTGCACCAGGTCATAAGGCGAAGTCAACCCAAAAATGGCTTGAAGAAAATGTTCCAGATTTTATTAAAGCTGAAGATTGGCCTTCCTCTAGCCCAGACCTGAATCCGCTGGATTACGAATTATGGTCTGTCTTAGAGCAAATGACGTGCTCTAAAAGACATTCTAATATCGAATCCTTAAAGAAGTCTCTTACACATGCAGTCGCCAACTTTCCGATTGAAGTCGTGCGTGCTTCCATAGATAAGTGGCCAGCTCGATTAAAGGCTTGTGTAAAGGCAAAAGGCAATCACTTCGAATAACTTGTTGCAATTTCCGTTGTTGACAATGCATTTAATAAATAAACAATGATTTCTTAACATATAACACCTCTTTTATTGAACAGTGCTTCAAAAAGTTTGTAACAGTATTTATGGCTAGACTAGGTACATCTTAGGCATAAGATGAAACAGAAACCAAATCTAGGAAATATTGGTCTCGACTTAATGGACATGTAGGATATAAATAACTCATCGGACATAAAGGACTGTAAGACATAATTTCATCGAAGGCAACTATAAATCATGCCGGAGGCACATTTACTCAGCGATGTCCGCCGAAATAATTAGTTCCTTGGGGCAACATTTTTCAAACCAAATCAGGTACAACAAGCAAATGGATGAAAGTGAAATGTATTTACGGGCCTATAGTGGACGTGGATAGACATCACCGCTCTTTTTGTGTCATTTTATGTTAACACCAAACCTTTAATACCCTTTAATGTAATAAAATAACATACTCAATTGCCCTAACCCCTTGTGGGGCATAGTGCGTCAACTGTTCCATGTGGCCCAGTTGACGTTTCGTTGGCATAAACTGGTTTCGGAGAATGCAGTTGCCAGCATACACCTCCTGCACATCCATGGCCACGAACGTCGTCGTGGATGGGATTCGAACCCGAAACGCCGGTAGTCAAACATGAGACTGATGCCTCAACACACTGCGCTACCGGTCGCCCCAAATGTAATAACATAGTCTTGGCGGTTAAGGGAAATTGAGGTAAGGTAGTTGGGGTGGTTTGAGTTGTACGAGTATGTGATGGAATTAAATGTCGGGGAACGTTTAGTTTAAATTCCTGCAGGCCGTGTGGAAAATATTTCTCAAATATGTATTGAATTTGTAATATTACTTGTATTTAATCTGTATGGTTCGATGACAGTTATTTTGTGGTGAAATTTTGAAAAGTCAGCATACAATGAGTACCTAGAGTCAGTCTTTCCTTGAATTCCGTTCAGTGTACACCACTTTTTTCTATATTTTACATTCGAATAAATATTATAACGTTTTATAAATCCGGAACTTTTAATCGAAACCTTTAAATACGGTTATAGGTTTTTTCACATGGTGCCGAAACCCGGGAACGCGAGAAGAATTATAGTTAAATAGATTTCCTTGAAAGTGGTGTACCGCGAAGTGAATAATGGATTTGAATTCGCGAGCAACTTATCGTGGCCAAGTCACGCGTTTAGCGAAAGCTGCCAGCGAATATTTAATCGATCCTGATTCGCAATTAACGGCGGAAAATCTAACGAATGCAGATGCCATCGAAGAGGAGCTAGTCGTGCATATTCAAAGGCTGAGTGCGGCTAGTGACAGCTTGAATAAAATAAATGAAAAATTACGCGCTGGTTCGACTACGTCTGTCAAAAGCGAAGATACCGATAAAATTGCGGAGTACGAAGATCTTGCAGTTAGCGTTCTGGCTCGTTTACAATTACGTTTATCGAAGCTGAAACACAAATTTGAGTCGGTTCAAAAGGTGGAAAATACAGTGCCAATTCAACGACATTCCACAAATCTGCCAAAGGTGCAGTTGAAAACCTTTGGGGCGATTTTAAAGATTGGCTGCCATTTTGGGAACAGTTTCGTTCAACGGTACACAAGAACACATCGCTTTCGAGAGCCGAAAAATTTCAATACCTTCAATCGGTTGTATCGGGAAACGCACGAAAAGCTATAGCGGGATTCACCCAATCCGAGGACTGTTATGATGGAGCTATAGCTCTATTAACAGAAGAATTTGGAAACACCGAGAAACTCGTTGATAGACATATGCAGCAGCTTATGGCATTGCCTGTTATTCGCACGAAAGGGGACGTTAAAGGGCTTTGTGATTTATATACAAACGTAATTGCATGTAGTCGTTCTCTCACTTCCCTTGGGGTACCTTCAACTCACTACTACATAATGCTGAAGTCGGTTTTACTTCGATGTTTGCCAACCGAGCTTAGAATTGAGTATCATCGATTGCCTCAACACATGAAAATGAAAGATGAAGAGAATCTTGACGGTCAAGAAGCAGCAAGTACGATTTCATTTGATGGCGATGCACAAGTAAGGAACATACTGCAATTCATAAAAAGAGAAGTGGAATCATTAGAGAAAGCTTCTATCGAAACAAATAGCCATTCTTCCCATTCCTCTTCTTCGCAAAGGCCAAACCAACGCTCTACTACTACAGCGGCAGGATTGATTGCATCAAACACCGAAAATACATGTTTCTTCTGTAAATCACGTACTCATATAACTACGGAATGCGATGAATTTACATTACATGAACGCAAACAGAAGCTCTTTAAAGACGGTCGTTGTTATCGATGTACGAAAAGGGGCCATCGGTCTCAAAAATGCAGAGTTGCTGGAGTCTCATGCAAGAAATGTAGTGGTCGCCACCCTACGACGATGTGTGATCCAAATTTTATTCCAAAAAAGGCTGCAAATTCAAAAAATTGTGAAAATTTACTTGCGAATGAACCCGTATTGAATTTGTGCACGTCGTTCGCGAAAAATAAATTCTCTACAGTATTTTTGCAGACAGCATATTTATTCGTCTCGAAGGTAGCTTGTGATAATGGGTTGTTTGCGCGCATCATTATTGATAGCGGCAGTCATTATTCATACGTCACGGAAGCTATTGCCCAAAAACTCGACTTAGCCGTGGAAAAAACAGAAAAATTTAGTGTTGTTGGTTTTGGAAATATACAATCAACATTTAAAAATATGAAAGTGGTCAAACTTAAGAGTTCGAAGCCAATTTGACAACAAGTGTCTAATCGTACGTGCTCTGGTTGTACCGGAGATTTGCGCGGATGTCTTAGTTGCTCCAAATAGTGAGCACCCGAAATTAAAGCACTTAAATTTAGCAGACACAAATGCTTATCATTTGCAATCAGTGTATGGCATTGGAGTTTTACTCGGATCAGATGTTTATTGGCAAGTTGTAACCGGAAAATTCGAACGTTTGTCGGAACAAATTTACTGCTCTTGAGACGATATTCGGTTGGGTTCTGCAAGGCCCATCGTTAGACAACGAAATGCACATAAACTCGAATAATATAAGAGCATCTTTAACCGCGTTATGTTGTGCTCATAAGTTTGAATTCTGGAGATTGGATCTTCGAGGAATTCAAAATGAAGAGAATTGTTCCGACACACTAAATACGGATTCGTATTTAGAAAACGAGGAGATCGCTATGAAGTTTCACTACCGTGGAAAAACAAAGAGAATCTTCAACTGGATAATTACAGAGAAGGTGCCATCCAACGACTCAAAGCATTAACGAAAAAATTGCTAAGAGAACCTGAAAGATTTTTGCAGTACGACAGGGCAATGAGAGACTTTATTTCGGCTGGGTTTGCAGAGAAGATATCTGAAGAAATGCAATGTCGAAATGCATATTATTTACCCCATAGACCAGTTTATCGTGAAGATAAGGCAACGACGAAACTTCGTATCGTTTTTGACGCGTCAGCTCACATGGATTCCAAATTATCACTCAACGATTGTTTGCATACCGGTGACAACCTACTAGCAGACCTTCTTGTCGTTCTGCTGAATTTTCGTTTTGGTGGCATAGGTCTTGTGGCGGATATCGAAAAGGCTTTTCTTCAAATCAACCTTGCGGAAGAAGATCGGGACTCTCATCGGTTCTTTTGGTATTCGAAAATAAACCATCTCTAAAAGATATTCCATCGTCATATGAGTGTTACAGAATGACGCGTGTTACATTCGGTATTACTTGTAGCCCGTTTCATTTGTGTGCGACATTACGAATACATTTCAATTCGAAGAGTGAACAATATCCGTTGACATGCTCGGTTTTACGTCAATATTTGTATATGGACGATCTTGTGTGCAGTGTATACGAAGTACACGACGCGCATACAATATATAACGAATCGAGGGACATATTAGAGGAGGCGTCCATGAATTTAAGACAGTGGAATACTAATAATCAAGTGATTAGATCGAATTTCGAAACGGATGATGTTCCTCATATGCAGAAAGTTTTAGGGATAAAGTGGTATGTGCTGACCGATGAAATCGGTATTTGTGTTGACATAATGGAACAGTTATTAAGTACCCAATTTGACGCAACGAAAAGAAATTTACTATATTTGATGTCAAGAATTTACGATCCTTTGGGTATCTGTGGACCTGTAACTATCAAACTGAAAATACTATTTAAAACGCTTTGGAAAAAGGGTATGTCGTGGGATAGTCCGATGACTGGTAAATTGCTGTTGGACTTCAAGGACTGCTGTGAAAATGTATTGCGGTTGAAAAAGATGTTCCTACCAAGATGCGTGCATGCCGACCGAAATCATGAAGTTTTGGAGCTTCACATTTTCGCTGATGCAAGTCCCCTGGCGTTTGGAGCGGCAGCTTATGTAAAGGTAATTGATATCGATGGAAACGTTTCAGTGAAACTTTTATGTGCCAAGAATCGCGTTGCTGCTATGAAAGAAGATGGTGAAATTGAACTCACAGTGGCACGTCTTGAACTAACAGCTGCGTTAATTTCAGCGAGATTATGTACATATTTAATAAAATATATGAAGGTCAACTTTACAAAATTTTATTTATGGAGCGATTCCCTAATAACACTCTACTGGATTAAAAATGACACGAAAAAATGGAAACCATATGTGGATAACAGAGTGAAAGAAATCAGGCGACTCACAAATGCTGAACATTGGCGACATTGCTCAGGAAAAACTAATCCTGCAGATCTTCTTACCAGAGGAATTTCAACCAAACGTTTGCTGAAGTCTAATTCCTGGATTAATGGACCTGAATGGCTTCAGAGACCACTTAAAGATGACAACGTAGATATACCGAATGAAATCAATTTAAGCTTCGTGCTAACGTTATTAGCCCAAACTGAGGATCGGCGAGCGGATTCAAATACTGTGACATGTCCAATTCCATATATTAAGTTTAGCAAGTGGCAGCGATTATTATGAGTCACGGGTTGGATTTTCAAATTTATGCGATCGTTTCGGAGATATCAAGGGAAAGGTTCTCCCTATTTAGTTGCAGAAGATATTGAACAAGCGGAAGATTTCTGGATTAAGTTCGCTCAGAATGAAAGCTATAACGCGGAGATAGAATGTCTTAAACGAATGAAACCCATCGAAGCATCATCGAAAATTTTCCAGCTGTGCCCTGTTCTGGACAATAACGGCTATCTGAGACTAAAGGGAAGATTGCAGTTCTTTGAGGAAGACGAGGAAACAATTGAACCCATTATTTTACCGAAGGATTCGCACATAACGAAACTAATTGCTTTTGATATACACGAGCGAAATTTTCATTGTGGAGTTTCTCATGTCCTCAGTCAGCTAAGAGAACGGTTTTGGGTTCCAAAGGGCCGACAGCTTGTTAAGAGTCTGGTAAAGTCTTGTATTGTCTGCAAGAAACTTTTCGGATATTCTGCTAGTCAATCGTTTGCTCCACTTCCTAAAGAAAGGATGACAATGTCAAGTCCATTCGAAACAGTTGGTGTAGACTTTGCGGGCCCCTTGTATGTCAAGGAAAAATCATCGGATCAGACAAGTAAAATTTACATAATGATCTTCACTTGCGCCGTCATGCGGGCTGTTCACTTCGAGCTGGTTTCGAGTATGTCAACGAACGACTGTCTTTTAGCACTACGCCGTTTCATTGCCCGAAGAGGTAGGCCTACAAATATTTTTTCCGATAACGCAAAAGCGTTTAAGAAATCGAAAGATGAACTCCTGCAATTTAAGAAAATTTTAAGGACTGATGAATTTACTGGATTTCTTGCATTGCACAAAATTAAATGGCGATTCATAGTCGAACGTGCCCCATGGTGGGGAGGTTTTTGGGAACGTCTCATCCGATCTGTAAAAAACTTACTTAAGGCTGTAATTGGTAAAATAACGATCAATTTCAATTAACTACAGACTATTCTTACTGAATCGGAATGTATCATCAATTCGCGTCCGATAACTTACGTTAGCAGCGATCCGTTGGATTTATCACCTCTAACTCCTTCCCATTTTTTACTAAATCATAAAAATTTTGAATTTTCTTCAGTAAATCCAGATGATCCAAATAAAGTGAAAGCAGTTGATCTACAGACCAATTGGAAATTTCGTTTGGAAATAATCAGCAAACTCTGGAAACGATGGAAGAACGAGTATCTGCTTCTGTTGAGGTCGTTGCATCATGTTAATCGTGAACGTTCGAAGGAAGTCACCAAGGGAGAAGTAGTACTTGTTCATGATCAAATAACTTACTTTACTTTGGAAATTGGCCGTGATCGATGAGATCTATACTGGACGAGATGGACGAGTACGAGCAGCCCAAGTACGCTTAGGAGATGGCAGTTTATTACGGCGTCCTGTCCAATTGTTGTATCCTCTTGAAATTATTTGAATTATCATTCCCCCGGGGAAGATGTGGAAAATATTTCTCAAATATGTATTGAATTTGTAATATTACTTGTATTTAATCTGTATGGTTCGATGACAGTTATTTTGTGGTGAAATTTTGAAAAGTCAGCATACAATGAGTACCTAGAGTCAGTCTTTCCTTGAATTCCGTTCAGTGTACACCACTTTTTTCTATATTTTACATTCGAATAAATATTATAACGTTTTATAAATCCAGAACTTTTAATCGAAACCTTTAAATACGGTTATAGGTTTTTTCACAGGCCGTAACTGTAGGGGAAAAGAGTCGATGGTAAACCCTTCCACATTCGGGTTGTCTTGCATACGAAGGAATCATAACATTTTACAGTTCGACTGATACTAGCCTCGATGGTGGGCACGATTAGGCTGCCGGGTTTTGCGCAAGGGAAACATGGGTAATTAGATTGCTTATTTCATTAGAGCAGCGGCAAGGGATAGGCAACTTCGCGTCTATGCTGAAGCTATTCAGTTCGGGAGGTTATACCATAAACACCAATAAGTCTGAAAGTTTAACTTAACCCGAATCCTAAAACTAAAGATTTTTACTTGTAGATTTTTTTTCTATCCATGTTTTACCAATTTTTTGGTTTAGAATTGTCCGAACATGCCGAACTTCAACTTCAACTAATTTAATCGGGTTTCAATATGCATACCCTAGAAAGAGGCGCCAAGCTATGATTGCTTTGGCGGAATTATATTTATATCAAACCCTTTTGCGGCTGATGAGTTTTTCTTTGGCGGGGAGCTTTTTACAACAGGGTTGTTTTTGGGGCATATCAATAACCTCCGCTCTGTTTCTGGCAATCAAAGTGGGTTTATTATTATGGTTGCAGAGCTACTGACGCCCAGCTGTTGCAAGACTTAAAGAACTGGCGCAGGGCTGCCACTACAACATTCACTCAATAAATAAAAATTTCCCTAAAATTATCCTAGATTTGGCAACACAGGGAAAATTACTCTTTGTACGACCCTCGTAGATTTAATCGTACCACCAAGTTTTAAAAATCATTTTACCTTTCACATTTCAGACGAAATTTGTCACGAGATGATTCCGAAGAGCCGATGGAACAAGATGAAACAAAATAAATGGAAAACAACTTCTCAAACTTTTGAGAATATATTGAGAAACGAAAAAATATTAATTTATACGTACGTAAGTGATGTCTCTACGACTATAGCGACCCATAATATACATGTACTGCTATACAAATATTACACGCCTGTTCTGCCTCACTATTGCTGGTTAATCTCGCATAAATGCTAAAAAGTCTGGCAATCTAATTGTTTAAAAGCGAACTAAAGGAAAACTCAAAATGTTCCAGTGACTGTGCTTAAGAAAAAGCACAACCAATAGTAAAGATGTGTCAGTAGCTTAGTTTTTTTTTTATACGTATAAATGAAAAAAAAACTTATGTAGATTTTTGAATAACTAACACACAACTTCATCTTAGGTCCTTAGCAGCCAGTCTTTTTAACAAAGGAACACAACTATTTAAAGAACTTTGATTAAGATGCCGTACAAACAGATTGTATTCTTGAACAGTACTTGAATAGTTCAAAATTGTTTTGTCTACTATATATAATCCATACACATGTTTTGGTGTTCCTTTGTTTTATGTATTTTGGGGTAGGCTCAATATGAAATTGGCCTATAAGGTCATATTTTATGAGACAAATGGATTTTTTTAACAAATTGATAAAGATTTAGATGAAATATTTGGAAAAGAAAATAAAACACAACCCATAAATTTGACAAACATGTGTGTCTAGATAATTGGTTGGAAATTGAATATTAATGTACTATATTATAAACTAATACCTACTTACATTTAATGAAAAACAAAGAAAACAAAAAACAAATGTGCGAGAATGAAATCTTTTTTTTTTCTTTTTCATAATAAAAAGATTCCTACTCTGGCAGTAGGCACAATTTTTTTTCTTTGTATTTTTCTATTTTTTATATTGTTCATTTTAAGAACAAAAAAAAAACACTAAATGGACATTGATGTTCACTGTTTTTTATGGAGTACATATATAAATATTAGTTATACATGCATACATATGTGTATATTGAAGTAAAGAAAAAAATTTGTTATGTTTATGGAGCATATACGAGTACATCTATATATAGTTACAGAATTTATACGTAAAAAGATGAACAAAAAAATGTAATTGTGTATTTACAAGAAATGAGCAAGAATCCAGATAAATAATAAATTACAAATCGGTATATATATTAATACATTATATATAAATTAATAGAGATAAATTCAGATATATATTTATTTGTTGATAAATGAAAAGAATGAAATCTAGCCTTAAGTATAAATATTAAAATATTAAATAGAAACTGAAACAAAGAACCGACAACTAAACGAATAGAAAAACGCGGAGAGAGATAGAAAGAAAGTAAACTTGTTAAGAAGGTGAATAATAATAATAAAAAAAAATATTTTATGTATTTGATATTCAATAAAATTGAAGTAAAACAGAAATTCTATGTTAAGATTAAAACATACATAAGAAAAAAAGGAAAACTATATGCATATAGTTGAAAAAAATAAAAATGTTTCATAAATTCAAAAAGAAAATGCAGTATGTTTCAATACTCTTGTAATAATTGTACGACAAACCATTTTCAAACAATCAACGCTATAGAACAACAAATTAATCGAAAATGTGTTGCACAGTTAAAACAGTTGAAAGTGCAACTCGATTTTTGAATATAATCTATATTCCAAATGTGTAGTGTGATTTTAAACACACACGTATGCATTTTTTTTTTAAATATGCTGTTAAGCTAGTAATACAAAAAAACGACAACAATATGCTGATATTGTTCGCATTATGGGGATTTAAGCAATTTCATAACTTTTAGTTGTGTATTTGTTTTTCGCTTAGTCATCGTTTGTTGTACTATTGGTTTCAGTTCCTTCTATTTGTTTCTAACGTGGAAATATAAAACTGTTTTGTTTTTACAGGTAGTAATAAATTGTAATCTTTTCAGCCGCCTTTTTTTCACCTCGTGTAAGAAAATATATGAAAGATAGCGAAAAGATCCTACTTGCACTTCTAGCACAGTTTTGAGAGTTTTTTCTCTATATTCATGGAGTCGATCTCTATTTTTATAAATGATGATGGTCATTGAGCCTGCTACTGAAGTCCCTTTAACCAAGGCCAAGTTATAGAGGCAGGTTGTTGTTGTAGCGACGCGTTGATATCCGATGAGGGTATGTGTCCGGCGGCAGCCGGTTCTACGCACCTTGTTACAGCGCCAAGAGTTGCCACAACTCCTTCGATTCAGGAAGGAAGATCTGTGTGTATGTTACACAGTTTATCTGTCCATAAAGGCAGGTCGGCATCGTTGGCTGTTTTTTCAATCAACATGGTTTCATTGTGAATTGTGTTACTCTTTGTTAAATATTGCTTATGAAACGGAGCGCCATTCCAATCCACTTTGCGTTCCGAGAGTTTTTGTTCACAATTAAGAGCAAGCAATATCAATGACACAAAAAGAGCGATGATGTTCATTGGCACTTTTGACCCATCGCATGCAAATCCATTTTAATTTTGATCCATTAGCTTTTAAGTTGTCTATGGTTTTCTTTCAAAAATGTGGTCCTTATCAGCCCGATTAATCTATTGAGCAACAAATACAGTATGTATTTACTAAAGGCCCCCATTTACTTATGTAATTATCTCAAGATAATTACGTGTGAAAATCTCAATATGCCACACAATTACAGCCTGATCTTACGATGTACTTAAGATCGTGAAATGAAAGGTCTAGTGTGTGGCTGAAATAAGATTTTCGTTAGATCAGGCCGCCATGAGTCCGTACTTGAGATCTGCTCATGAGATTTTCCATCAGTCCGGCCATGAGATCTGCCGTCAGTCCACTCAAAGTAACGTCGGGTCACTGAAATAATGCGTAGCAAAGTAGTAGTAGCACTTATTTCGTGGCGCCTGTTACTACATAGTAATGAGTACATATTTCCCAGAAGTCCGGATGGCGCAACGGTTAGCACGTTCGCCTTAGTTAATACTTTAATGAAAACACTTTTTACATCTTCTGCTTCGCTCTATTTTTCGAGACTAATCTTACAAATTCTAAACCTATATTTATATTCAAATTCCTTATCACTATACATTCTTCCTAATTACTATTTACGAGTACTATGAATATCTTACATACTATTTGCATATATCGATTACATACATTGCTCATTACCTCCTATCAGTTATTATTTTGTATGTATTGTATTGTATTGTATTGTATGTCATCAAACGTGTTTGCTTCGTTTGATAACGTTCCTTAACTCACCCCTTTGTTAAAATGAAATGTCCTCATTTCAAAACATCTAAGCTTGGAGTCGGCGCATTTCAGTTTCATATGCTTGCTCAAAAATTCTAAGTCGTTTAATATTCTTTTGTAGTTGTAGGAATGTACATATTTTTACACATGAATATATAATTAAAGTTAATGTCATGAATGCTAAAATAAAATATAAACTGAACTTCCAAGGATGGTCTTCGATTGGTATTAGAAACTTATACATCGTTTGTATGTTAGAAAATTTATAATTAGATTCAGATGTCAAAATGCTTAATATTTTTACTTGTTCCTTTCGATGAGCATATATTACATTTTTTATTTGTTGGTTATGGTTTATAAATGTCTTATTATCTATGGTTGTACTGTAGTTGAATTGAATAAGATGTGGACCATTTATTTTTTTACCATTCCATATATGTTCGTTATCTACTATAATGTTACCATGGTCTAGTACTTGTATGGGAATATTATTTTCTTGAATAACATTGCAATGAGCTTTTTGTTTTAATAACAATTGAATAGTGCATTCATCATTTGGTTCTTGTTTACAAATATTGGTTCCTATATAATTTTTACAATTCGATAAGTTAGTAAATTCATTATTACATTTAGCAATTTTTTGTTTAAGTTCATATTTTCCGTGTTTGAATGCTAGAGGGATTAAATTATACATTTGGCATTTATTTGTTATTATTGGGTATTTGTAAATAGTAACAATTGCACTATTGAATATGCAAACATGGATATCAGAGTATTCTAATATATTTATTATCGGTAAATCGTATAATTGATTGTTAATTACTTCATTAATGTCTTTAAGATTCAGTGTTCCAGAAAAGAAGTTTCCCATTTTCGCAAAATTAATTGTATTTGTGATAGCCTCTAGTTCTTCATACACTTCTCTAATTATCAAACTTTCGGTAATAGATTCTGGGTCTAGTGTTTCTAAAATTTTCTTAAACTGTGAATTTATCTTCTGTTGTTGGTTATTGTTATCAATGAGTTGATTGAGTCCTGTCTTTATTTCAATTAGGTCATCGTGATCTGGTGTTCCTGTTATAAATTTTAAAACTGAACCTAAAAAGTTAAGGGCACGTTTTGCACGATGTTCAGGAGAAATTAATTGGGTTTTGAGTCTTTCTATTTTATTAATAAGTATGCTTTCCTCTTGGGTTTGTTGTGAACTGTACTGGTTTTTCATTATTTTTTCGTATGGTGCTAATATGACAGAGAGGTTAGCTACATGGTAAAGGTAGGCTGTACTGTTGTAAATAAACACGTTATCCGTTTCAGTTAGCACATACTTTTTGTTCACTAAACTCGTAATTGTATCGGAAAATCCTACAGAAAATATGGAAAAGATTACGAATATTATTCCGATGGATTGCATGGTGTGCTATCCTTTCGTATGCTATCTTTATGTATGATTCTCCCTCTCACTGTGAGAATCGTGTCCCCACGGTCTTCTTTCACCTTGTGTTTGTTGTATTTTGTTGCAAGCTTGTTGCGCCGATCTGTCCTGCTGTATATTATATCACCTGGTTTATAACTTATTACTTTTCTATTTTTGTTATGATATTGAAGAAGCTTACCCTGTTTTTGCCCGAGTGTTTCCTTGATGCCAGGATATTTTTCACGATTGAAAAATACTTCTTCAGGCTTGTACCCTGTAGAGGAGTGGATAGTCCGATTATATTGCCGAACAGCGTTAAATATTTCCTCACCAGGTGCGGATTTATTTTGAGCGGCTAAACTTTGGCAAAGTTCGATTAAAGTGCTATGCAACCGTTCTACTTGAGCGTTGGATGTTGAGTGATGAATTGGCGTTACCGAATGCGTTATCTGTAGTCGGTTGTATACTGACTTGACAATGCTTCCGTTAAATACACTTTCGTTATCTGTCATGAGATATTTGGCGTTCGGATATATTTGAGCAAGCACCTCTTCTATATATTCATGACAGTCCATCTGTGTGTCAAGTTTACGCAAAAAACAATATTTAGAGTATCTATCTATTGAACTGAGATACTGCTTGTTATTAATATGAAATATGTCCATTTGTATGTATTCTCCTACTTGGTTTGGTATTGGAGTTTTTCCTATAGGTTGCCTATTAGGTTGACGTTCATACTTGTGTTGTAAACATATTTCACAACTTACAGCTTCTTTCTTACACATCTCTTTAATGTTAGGCCAGAAAGTAGTAAGTAATATTTCTTGTGCGTTATTTTTGTAATTTCTATGTGCACGGTTATGTGTTTGTGTGACTATTTCTTTTTGCTCGTTTATGGATGTAACATCAATTAGTTGATTTTGAGCTAGTACAAACTTATAGTTTGGGAAAGTGCTGCTGATTTCATTCTTCAAATGGAAAAAAATTTCATCATCTATTTTAAATGCGTTTGTAACATTCAAACTAATGACATCCTTTAATTTGGCTAACAAATCTGGTATATCTATAAAAAATATTGTATGTCTAGATCGACCAGAAAATATTGTTTCGGATAGAACCTGATTTTTTTCCTTATCTTGTTGTAGAATTATTTGATTTTTAAAGGAGTTAAGTGGCTGTTTAACTTTTTTAATAATTTCATTTGGCGAACTTCTTTGTGAATGATCTGAACAATCTGTAGTGCTATTGATTTGCTGACGTGAAAGTGCATCGGCTACGACATTTTGCTGTCCAGGTTTATAGACTAATTTGGCACCATATTCTTCAATTAAATTTTTCCAGCGTTTTAATTTTGCATTAGGGTTTTTCTCAGAAATGGAAAATATTAATGATTGATGGTCCGTATAAATTGTTAGATCTGCTACACCGTACAAATAGTTTCTTAGCTTTTGTAGGGACCATACAATTGCAAGTAACTCTTTTTCATTTGTACTATAATTTTGTTCGGTTTCGTTTAATGTTCTTGAAATAAATGCAATTGGTTGACGATTTTGAGCCAAAACCGCTCCAATTGCGAAATTACTAGCGTCTGTTGTCAAATTGAAGGGTTTAGAGAAGTCTGGTTGGAAAAGTTCAACCTGTTCTTGTAATGAATTTTTAATTGTTTCTAAAGCTTCCAATGCTGCTGTGTCCAAATGTACAATTGTCTTGGCACTTTGATTTTTTGATACCATTCCTAATTCTCCCCTTAAATGAATAGTTAATGGCTTCGTAATCTTAGCAAAATTCTTTATGAATTTTCTATAATAACTTGCTAGTCCTAGGAAAGATCTCAATTCTTTTAATGTTTTAGGTTGTGGATAATTTTTTATAGTTTCAACTTTTTTAGGGTCAACTGTTATCCTGTTGTGTTTTACAATATGCCCTAAGTATTCAACTGAATCCTGGAAAAAATGTGATTTTTCGTCAGAAATTTTCATGTTTGCATTGTGTAATGCGTTAATTATTGTCCGGATATGTTCCATGTGTTCTTCGGGTGTCGAAGAATATATTAACACGTCGTCAATATAAACATAAGCGAATTTGCCAATGTAGGGTCTAAGAATATCGTCGATGCATCGTTGAAATATGGATGGGGCATTCTTTAGTCCGAATGGCATCCTAATAAATTCATACTTCGCACCATTGACAGAAAATGCTGTCTTCTCACGATCAGATTGTTTAATTAATATCTGATGGAAACCTGATTCCAAATCAATTGTGGAAAAAATCTTTGCCTTACCTAAGTTTTGTATAGTCATATTTACATCTGGAATAGGATACCTGTCAGTAATCGTATGAGCGTTAATTTTTTGAAAGTCAACAACCATCCGTTTTTTGGGTCTGCCTTGGTCATCGGTGCCCTTTTTTGGAACAGTCCATATGGGTGAATTATATGGGCTTTTGCTTAGTTGAATTATACCGTCATTTAATAGTTTCTCAATCTCTTTCCTGACAAAGTCGTGATCCGAAATGGGATATGGATATTGTTTTGTCCATATTGGATCCTCTGATTCAGTCCTAATTGATGCTTCTATAGTGGTTGTAAAAGGCAATGTTTCACTAATATATTTATTTCTTCTCATAAGTTCATCAACCTGATTTTTGAAATTCTCATTATTAATGGTATAATTAATCTTTGGTTCTAAAACAATCTTTTTTCGATATTTTAAGCTATAATCAAATAAATTTATCTCTGCTTTCATTTGGCGTAGTCCCTGTTCTCCAAGAATCATGTCAAAATCGCTAAGTTCATTAATTTCGAAAAAAGTTAGGTGATGACCATACATTGTGATAATTTTTTTAGTATATATGACTGAGTAGCCATGTAAAGTTTTAGTTCTAAAGGGTTTTATTTTAATTGATTTTCCTATTTTACACGTTGAATTTATATAATTATTAGTAGATCCTGTGTCCACTAATAGGGTAACGGGTGTGCCTGTTATACCGCACTTTGTTTGGATGCAAGGCAACCCGTTCAATCGCCTAAAAAAGTACTGCCTGACTCAAAATGTTCTTCATATTTGACAAAATCTACTGACCCTAAATCTTCTTGTCTAGTCTGATTAATTCTTTGCATATTATTTTGCCATGTAGCAATATTTTGATTAGATACCCCGTCTCTTCTACTTGAATTTTTATAATTCTGGTTTACAGCACTGTTATAATTTTTATTTGTTTGTACATACCGTCTGGAGTCATCTACATCCATTGGAGCAGCTGCAGGTTGCGGTTGTTGAGGCTGATTGTTGTAATTTCTTGGGTTCGAATTGTGCCCCTGCATCCTTATATTTGCCTTGTACTGATGATTGTTTCTGCCGTCTTGATGTTGAATTGGTTGAGTATTTCGTCTTTGATTGTAGCTATTGTTGGAACTTGATGATGCCGCTTGAATCTCGAACTGTTGATTTACGTTGTCGTGATAAATTGTAGACGCTATCGCATACGCTGTTTCCAAGTTACATGGATTGTTGCTATATAACGTCCCGCTGGTGTATTTCGAATTTAATCCAAGGATAAATGTCCTGACTGCTTCTTGATTGGCGAAAACTTTCATTGCTTCATTGTTTTGGTCAGCAGACATCTCAATTTTTGATAATACCAAATTGAGTGCCTTTGATAACTCACTATGGAACTCTGCGAGTGTTTTTTTACCTTGCACAATTGCCTTCATTTCGTCCATTAAAACGTATAAAGGACGTTGATCACCAAAAGTATAATCTAGTCGGTTGATTATTGAATAAAAATTCATTTTCGTGTTGTGGTTCGTGAGAATATCAGCTGCTGGTCCTGTGATTTTGGTTCTGACGATTCCCAGGGCGCTATAGTATCTCGGATGACTACTGAAGTTTTTTATTGCCTCCATGAAAGTCCATACTTGGGATCTCCATGATCTGTATTGAGTTTTATCACCATCAAACTTTGGCAAGGATTTAAATAGTTCCAAATCAATTTCTTTTGCATCTTCAATGTTCAATGCAATATCTTCTAATTCGACAATCGTTGTTGTTTGGGGAAAGTTCCTTTCCATTAATGTTAACCTTTCGGTAAATTCTTGTTGTTGTTGTTGCATGACTCCGAGTAAAGATGAGATTTGTGCGTGGAGCTGGGCCATTTGTTCTTTCATTTCGATAGTTGGTGTTGTACTTCGATTTCTATCAAAAATTTTGTGTTTCTTCGGAATCCGCAGGCTTCGTAATAGATCCAGCTTTCACTTTTTCGAAACTCACTGTCCACTCACTGTCCTGTCCAATATTTCAGGATCTGCAGGATTTCAGTTCAAAGTAATATCCACTGTTTCAGGATCTTTACTTCGATATTTGCTACTTTTTTTCTGCACTTTTTTCAAGCATATAGTGCTGGAAGTCCTACTTCCCGTGGAATTTTTTAAATTTATTTTATCCTTTTTTTCATCGGATAAAAATGGCTTAGACCGGTTTGAGCCCCCAGTTAATACTTTAATGAAAACACTTTTTACATCTTCTGCTTCGCTCTATTTTTCGAGACTAATCTTACAAATTCTAAACCTATATTTATATTCAAATTCCTTATCACTATACATTCTTCCTAATTACTATTTACGAGTACTATGAATATCTTACATACTATTTGCATATATCGATTACATACATTGCTCATTACCTCCTATCAGTTATTATTTTGTATGTATTGTATTGTATTGTATTGTATGTCATCAAACGTGTTTGCTTCGTTTGATAACGTTCCTTAACTCCTTCAACGCACTGGGCCCCGGTTCCATTCCTACTGAATGCATAGTCGTCATATATAATTTACGTGTCGGACTATGAGCCCACTCAGCTGTTAAATGAGTACCCATTTATGGGTTAAATAACTCGGTTGAGCGTGTTGCTGATCACACACCTCTGCAGAAGACCGTCACGATCTAGAAAATGAGATGATGCTAACTCATCTCGAGGCTATGGTTCAAATTGCACTATTGCGCCAGTTATTTATTTTTATTTTTTTCCCAGAACGTAGAACACAGATCTTATGGGGCACTATGAAATAAGCCATTTGGAAATTAGCCATTGACAAACAATTTCGGCTGAATCCGACTGTAGCATGGCATGGCATGCATGGCCACTTTTGATTCGCATTCAATGTTCAATTTCATTTAAAAACGAAAGTGAGTATGCACATGGCTATTTTCACTTTCCTTCGCATATCTGTTCGATCTGAAACCGAAATTGTGCATAGACCAAAAAAAAGCTTGATGCACATATGCTAGGTCGAAACGAATGATGGTACATATAGAAGGAGTGGATCGAGTGAGCTATTGCTATATAAGGGGGGGGATTATTTCGGATGGTCACTTTCGCCATGGCTAATTTCGGTGCCCCATTTGTTGGTCAATATACACATCATCTACTGAGTAACAGATACAGCATCTACTGAGTAACAGATACAGCATCTACTAAACCACAGACACAGTATCTATTGACCAACAGATACAGTATCTTCAAAAAACAGATACAGTTTTAATTGAACAACAGATACAGTACCTATTCAGCAACAGATACAGTATCTATTGAGCAAACAGATACATGTCCTTTCTCCCTCACTAAGGCACTTAAAATACCTTCGGCAGTAGTCTGCATTCGCCTCAACACCCCCAGCCATATGGTACCCATCTTGCCTGTATACCAATTCATTGCCAAAAATGTACTTTTTCCTCGCCGAAGGATTCAAAATGCCATCAGCAGTAGTCTAGAGTCACTAATTTCAGTTATTTGTGACAAACATAATTTGTTGCCCGCCTACTCAACCACGTGACGATAAGGCTAAACTTGAGCTTAGAAAATATGGGGAAAAGAGAGATATATAGAAGGAGATGAAACCACCATATACTGTACACTCGATTCTGTGACGCAATTCTACCATATACGAGCTGGTATAAAGTAAACAAATAGAGACATGCCCTCTACTCCGGAACACCCGCCCGGTCCACATAGTCGTCATATGATTTGAGCTCTGCTGCCAAACTCAGTTCACCTTGAACATCTGCGCATGCGCAAATAGACATTCGAGCTCTGCTGTCAAATGAATATTTTAACATCAATGCCCATCCATAGGTAAGAGAGAGATGCCAACCCATTCCCTTCATTCTTCACCCTTGACCAAAGTTACTTCATTTCTCTCAATTTCATTTCCTTTCTTTTTTCTAAGATGGAGAACGGTCCCGAAAACCAGGGAACCGACACTATTCTCGGTCATTATGACAATTTATACTCCAGTTGTGAGGGATGGATGTTTTGGATGGTTTAGCGCCCCATTCGAAACGGACAACAAACATCTATTTGCATATAGATGTACCCGGAACTGCATGTGCGTGCTACACTCTATGTTCGCATTTACGTGTCACATGTCCACAACACGCAGAGCCTAGACCTACAAATAAATAAAGTACCCGGCTTCGTTGAACGAGTACCTTACCTACACTGGGATTGTCATCATCATCCTGGCACAACAGGCCGATGTCGGGCCCTGGCCACCTGGATCATCGTCCCCCAATTATCTCAGTAAAGTGACCATGTTCTCCAATTTTGCCCATCGTGGACATTGTAGTTTGACGATTTTCGAAACTTCTAGCTCATCGTTCAGTTCGTACAGCTCATGGCTGTACCGGATGCGCCATCCATTTCGGTCGCAAACTGCTCCGAAAATTCGCCGAAGGACCTTACGTTCAAATGTGTTTATCATGTTTTCGGAGGCTTGAGTAAGGGTCCAGGTTTCACAGCCATAGCATAGCACAGGTCGTATGTTAGTTTTGTATATGCGGAGCTTCGCGTTTCTGTGCACATGCTTCGATTTCATTATGGTGAGAAGCGAGAAAAAAGTCTTATTAGCTAACTATATCCGTCGGTTGATTTCGTCAGTTTCATTGGTGTCCTTTTACAGGTTACTATGCGGGGCGACCGGTAGCGCAGTGTGTTGAGGCATCAGTCTCATGTTGGAATACCGGCGTTTCGGGTTCGAATCCCGTCCACGACGACGTTCGTGGCCATGCATGTGCAGGAGGTGCATGCTGGCAACTGCATTCTAAAAAACCAGTTTATGCCGACGAAACGTCAACTGGGCCACATGGAACAGTTGACGCGCTATGCCCCAAACGGGGTTAGGGCAATTGAGAGAGAGAGAGAGAGAGATCCAGGTATATGCCGTCTACAAATTCAATGCTGAGGTCCCTGACGTTGATTTTCGGTTGTTCTGGGGTCCTTGCACTTGATTGCATCATTACTTTTGTTTTGTCCTGGCTAATGCATAATCCAACTTCTCTTGCAGCTGTGTCAAGATTACTTAGAAGTTCTTCTGCGGCGGGCAGGTTTCAGGATATGATGATGTCGTCAGCGTACGCTATCAACTGCGTCGACTTGAGGAGCCGTGTGCCGCTGTGGTCTGCATTTATTACCCGGAAGACTTGAATACGCCACGTTGAAAAGCGTCGGGGCCAGTCCATCGCTTTGCTCCAGTCCAGTACGTGTTTAAAAAAAACAGTCAGCCTGTTTTGGATCCTGATCTTGAGACGTCATCGTCATCTTTGTTAGTCATACTACAATAGTTTTACTGGTATATCAAATTGCAGCATGATGTTGTACAGTACTCCACGGTCGCTACTGTCGTATACTTGCTTAAAATCATCACCGAATTGGTACACGTCAACGTTGTATTCCCAGTTCGCTTCCAGGATCTGCTTGACCGTGAAAAGCTGTTCGGTTGTAGATCGGCCAGGTCTGAAATCGCCTGGATATTTGCCAATGAACCGTTCAGCGTACGGTTTTAATATATTTTCCAGAATTTTCGTCAGTATTTTTAGGACATACAGACTAGTGAGATGCCTTTGTAATTCTCACACCGCAAATTATCTCCCTTTTTGTGGATGGGACAGATGATGCTTCTGCATTAAGCTTCTGGGATCACCTCATCCACCCAGATTCGTGCATTTAACAGACCCGCTCCACCAGATTTTAGCAGTTCAGCTGGAATCTCGTCTGCGTTCGGCGCTTTATTTGGTTTGAGTGACTGCAAGGCGTGATTCACTTCTCCTACCGTCGGAGGTTGTGTAGTGATCAATATTAACGCCATCAATTTGGGCTTCTTGCATGCGGACGTTGGATGTTGGATTCAGAAGCTCTTCAAAATAGGACGCCCACCGTTTATTGATGCTAACGGTGTGTTTCCATCCTTGTCCTTACAGAGACTAGTCCTGGGTTGTATTCGTTCCCAATTGTATTTACTAGTCTATACGTTTGTCTAGTGTTTCCATTAGCTAGGTTTTCATTAATGTCCAGCGACTGCTCGTAAAAGTATTTCCGTTTCTTACGTCTAATTATTCTATTCGATATTCGCTGTAGCTCGTCATATTTTACTTTTTTGGCTCTAGTTGCATGTAGGATATATTGTCTGTAAGCTTCGTTCTTTGCGTCGAGTGATTTTCTGCGTTCTTCATAGGTAATACTTGTTTCTCAACTGCATGTGCCTGTGTCGAAACATCGCTCAAGAGTTTGTCAACCGTGAAAATTTTGGGAGGGCTGATTCTCGATTGGTGCACTGAAGATATTCTACACCGATAGGTTTTCTTCACCATGTGATGGTCTGAATCGCTGTTTGCTCCTCGATAAGAACGGACATCCAATACACTGGTAGCCCACCTTTTGCAAACAAGGATGTGGTCAATTGGGTTGACGGTACGTACGTCTGGAGATTTCCAAGTATGTTTGTGAATGCGTCGATGCGGATAACATGTGGAGCTTACGATAAGATTCTGACTGCAGGCGAAGTCGATTAATCGTTGACCGTTATCATTGCATTCCTCATGGAGGCTGTCCTCCAGTGGTTCCCGATGTCAACTCTCGTTTCCAACTTTCGCATTAAAATCTGCCAGCAGTAATAAAACAATTGAATAGCTTGTGTTCCAACTACAAATATATGATATTGTAATGTTTCCTCTGTTGAGCGAAACAAGAACGAAATCAGGTTTGTTAGATATTCTTGTGCTGAATAATGAAACACTTCGATTGAAAAACACACACACTTTATTTACAAAACGAACTACACACGCGTACTAACAACAAACGTTAGAACTATCAATAACAACAACGACGGCACTACTTTCCGATCCCGCTTTATAGCGATCCAACCGCCACTGAGTGTCGAGTCTGACTACTTCTCTCCTAATTCGGTGACATCTGCCTTTTATAGTTGGAAATCCATGCATTCGTCAATTAGCGAAGACTCTAGATTTTTCGGGATGTTCCAGTCTCGGGTACTTACTCAACGAAGGTTCGAGAATCCACTTCATTGTCAATGGTTCTGTTTGGAGAAGGTTCTAGACTATAGATGGCTCGAGAATCGCCTAGTGTCCATTCAATTTTACTTGTCATTGATCATTCGAGATTATTATGAAGCCTTAGTACAGTGCGTGTCGTAAGAGATACCCACTCCGTACACGCAACAATATTTTATTTAGTGTAGATACTAGTATTTCGGAAGCAACTTGCCCCTTCTTCAGTAAAAAGTTATATTTTGACGTCGTTTCTTGGAAGTGAGTCGAACAGCGTCTCCAGGCGGGCATAAAATTCGTCTTTCTCTGTATCCTCCTTAACTTCAGTTCGTGCGTGCACGTTGATGGACCAGAGGTTGAAAAAACGAGCTGATGTCATTTATTTCGCTGCCAATCCAGTTTGTTTCCTGGACTGCAGTGATGCTCAGTTTCTCGACCTGTGTAAGGAGGGCCTTCACGACCCCGGCTTTATTCTGGGAGAATACATTTTAGGATCCGAAAGAATAATCCGTTAAACGTTTGCGTGGTCATCGTTGTTGATCCGTCCAATCCGAGGCTTTTGTTCCAGGTTTCTTGACATGGAGTAGTTTTTACAAGAATGGGTTGGCCCATCGCTAAGCCCTATCCAGGGGTAGCCTCGCTGATAGCTGGTTCAGGTGGTTCATAACGTGTCAGAGTTCACACAACTATGCGATAACGAATGATAATTCAAAAAATAGGTTTTCGTATACTACATGTTTGATATTTAAATTGCAGAGCTATTTAAATCATTAGAATCCTTCAAATTTCATCATTTAATAAATTGGTAATTTGACATTCACTTACGATAATCACATACCCCATCCAATCGATCGTCACCGGCGGATCGCACGAAAATCGCACTGAAATATCAGCATATAAAAATTGGTCGGCCGATCGGTGCGATATCCACGTACACAAGCCGATTCGTCGGCCGATATCCATGTCGGGCGACAGATCGGCCGATCGGTCGCTGTGTGTATGGCACGTTTAGGTAATTCATGACACCCTACTGACCTGAGACGCTTAGGTCTGACTCAGCTATTCAGGTTAAAGCTATCCGTCCCTCCTTCTGTCACAACCCTGGCTTGGGGCAGGCTTCGGCGGAGTTGCCAAAATTATATGGAACTGAAAAAAAAAATCAATCAATGTGACGATCACAATATCGTGAGACGGATTTGACGGCGGATCGCATGGTATATGGGGGCCTTTACTTTTCACTTTTTGCGTATGGATTGTTTACCGACTAGTGAGCACAATACATACCTTACACTGTATTACTAAATATTTTCAGTGTTATCCTTTCTTTCGACTAATTAACAAAATTATCAAATGAACCTATTCTAGATATCGTTTTTTTTCTTATGGTTAAAAAAAAGCCAATAAAATCCAACAGGATTTTTGATTAGATTTTATGATTGATTGATCATTTGTAATAAAATAAACAGGTAGGCTACTGTGTATAATGTCGTAGAGTTTCCAAAATGTGCCGTTAATTCTTTGCGAGATATTGCCAAATTTCGAATGGACCTATAGCCTTACTTAGGGGCAACCGCTAGATTAGATTGGGAGGGAGGGCCGTGGATCATGTTGAAACCACAAGCACTGCGACCATGGGTCTATTGTGCTGAAGCCCATTTTATCGAGAAGACTAGATCATATGATTTAGCCGACTTTTCTCGATAAATTGACTGATCTGGCCAGGTTTGATAGAGGGGATGTCCTCGGCCAAAGGAAATGTAATGCCGAAGCAGTCCGTGCGTCGTTCCGCAAGTCCTTCGCACTCACAAAGGATGTGCTCTGAAGTCTCATCATCAGCCTCGCGGAAGCGGCAGCTAGCTTCTTGTATAATACGCATGGTTTTAAGGTGACCCCTCAGACACGAGTGCCCCGTTAAAATTCTACAAATCATTCTGATTCTGTTTTTGCTCAGCCGTAGCAATTCTAAGGTACGAGTACGCGAGTAGCCCGAGATGAACAGCCTGGCCTGTCTCAGGCCTGAAAGGGCCTCCCATTGGGCTGTGGCAAGAGCACTATCCCAGTCTCTTATTTGGTTTCTGCAGTAGCACAGTGGAATTCCACAAAATGGTTCTGGGCCATGGAAGGGGGCTTCGGAGGCTCGGTTTGCTAGCCTATCTGCTAGCTCATTGCCTTCGACTCCCGAGTGACCAGGGACCCAGTAAAGAGTGAGTTTGTTTGTTGAACCCACGGTATGGAGGACACTGCGCTAGCGGTTGCCCGCTAGCGCAGTGTGTTGAGGCATCAGTCTCATGTTTGACTACCGTCGTTTCGGGTTCGAATCCCATCCAGGAGGTGCAGGAGGTGCATGCTGGCAACTGCATTCTCCGAAACCAGTTTATGCCAACGAAACGTCAACTGGGCCACATGGAACAGTTGACGCGCTATGCCCCACAAGGGGTTAGGGCAATTGAGTATAGCCTTGCTTTCCATGTTGCGGACTACCTCTGTTTGCTGCGGAACAGACTACTTTCAGCCTTGTTTTCCAAGCTGCAGTATGTGACGGGACAGACTGTCTCGAAAGCAGCTTGGAAAACAAGGCTTATCCAAGTGATCGGGAGTGTATGAATTTTATGAATACTGTAATGTTTCCTCTGTTGAGCGAAACCACGAAACCAAAGCAGGTTCGTTAGATATTCTTGTGCTGAATAATGAAACACTTCGATTGAAAAACACACACACTTTATTTACAAAACGAACTACACACGCGTACTAACAACAAACGTTAAAACTAGCAATAACAACGACGGTACTACTTTCCGATCACGCTTTATAGCGATCCAACCGCCACTGAGTGTCAAGTCTGACTACTTCTTCGTTCGGTGACATCTGCCTTTTATAGGTGGAGATCCATGCTTTCTTCAATTAGCGAAGACTCCAGATTTTTCGAGATGTTCCAGTCTCGGGTACTTACTCAACGAAGGTTCGAGAATCCGCTTCAATGTTTCTGTTTGGAGAAGGTTCTAGACTATAGATGGCTCGAGAATAGCCTAGTGTCCATTCAATTTGTACTGGTCATCGATCATTCGAGATTAGTACAGTGTGGGTCGTAAAAGATACCCACCCCGTACACGCAACAATACATATAGGAATAGGATCATTTACAATTTACGACCCGTCCGGCATATAGTCCGTTCGTTCGTTTCTTCGTCCGCACATTTCCCGTGAACTGCTCTTCTTGGATTACCCTAAGCATCGCCCGGTGATGGCTTTTCGGATCATTAACTCAACTAACGGACCTTTTTATTGTGTTCAAAATAAGTGAGTTTCTTACGATCATGTTGTTATTTTTGCATAGGACGGGTCAATGTTGCCGATAACAGTCGCTAATTTCCACCCTATTGAAGGCAATATCACTGCATGGGCATTTGATTCAGTGATATTGGCGAAAGTCATGCAAGGTAGGGTTGATTTAAAAAAAAATTTCCTGTATGATTCACTTTCTGTGGTCGCACCTATAACGGGACCTTCTGATGTTGTTGTTTGATGTAGCAACGCCTGCTAGCGTTGAAATTGTTTGGCAGCACTTGGCCGTTGCTGATAAACGGGTCGCTCCGGTGCGTAGAACCGACTGCCGTGGGACCTTTTGATCGTTTCCATCAGTGTACCACGCAAACAAAGAATTCAGTGGCGTTAACGTACATACTGTCTATTTCCAAAATAATATCAGTTATTCAAAAGAATGTTTGGTATATTCCTAATCGAGCGCCTTGGTTCGCGTCTTGACTAAGGCTGCTCGCATGTTGGCTCACGTTCGCGTGTCGCGTTCACGTGTTTGCTGTCAAACGGTTTGGGTCTATGGTCTGCAACCAAAGATGCGAATCTGTCAATATGATAAATGCTCGACTATTGTCGTATCAACAAATTGGGTTCATTATTGTGCCTTAAAACGGATAATTAGGTAAGAATTGAGTGGCAAAACAAACGACTGGAGGGTAGTAGGATGTACATAAGCACATATTTCATACTAAATTATTGACGTTAACACACAATAATGAATCCAATTTGGTGATACGACAACAGCCGAGCATTTGTCAAATTGACAGATTCGCATCTTTGGTCGCAAACCATAGACTCAAACCGTTTGACATAAAACACGTGAACGTGTGCCAAGTTGCGCGCAGCCTAATAGTGGGGTTTAACTTCAGTGGACTTCTCACTCCCCTTGCGTAGGCTCCGCTCGGAGTGGAGCGGCTTAAGGGATTGCAAACCTCAGTATATCACCCTAGAACACTTGCTTCGCCTGCTCTATACCCTACAGGGGTGAACCCACTATTAGTCAAGACGCGGGGAGAAAAACATCGAAAAAGCGTCGATTAGGAATATATCGAATATTTTGTATATACTGCCAGCATTCGGAGAATTTTTTTTTTTCGGAAGGACCCCGAGGAAGTCGAAAATATCGTCAGTCTGATTGTTATTTTTTGTTTCTAAATTTATCATTTTGTCACGAGATTTTATTACCTCAGTTATTTATTTCTGAACAAATCAATGTAACAAATTATGCGATCTTGAAAATTATTTTTTTCATATGTGTACATAATTAAATAAATAGGTAAAAAATATAGGCAATTATTGTTCTTAAATATTGCTTCAACTACCTTCAAAACAATAAACGGCAATTTTATACAAATTTGAGACATTTATATACTCGCGTATTATCATTGTCGATTGCAAACGCCATGGAGTGAAGGATTAGACATAACAAAGATACCGCACTTCATACAAATTGACCCATTAAATAAACCCAGCAGCGCCAATAATTCAAAGGGAAATCGCCTTTAGAGAGATAGAGACGGAAAAACTTCAGTAATGACAACTGCCTATTACGTTTCATTGTATGAGTAATACCCCACATAGATGGAGCGATCCGTTGCCCGATCGGTCGGCCGATGGATCGCCACAAAATATCAGCTGATCAAAATTGTATGGAACTGTCGAAAAAATCGTCAACGATAAGTGCATACACAGGCCGATCCATCGGCCGATATCGATATTGGCGACGGATCGGCCGATCGATCGCTGCGTGTATGGTGGGGCTAGCAATGCTTGTTAGTTGGTATTACCCCTTTATGATCGCACAATGGAAACCAACACATATAAAAGTACTAGGCACTGCGTTAATTTGTTTGTGAAGTGCCGTATCTTCGTAATGTTTTATAATTGCTGGAATCCCGTGTTAACAGGTATTTCACAGCCTAATGAGCAAAGATTAGCCATTACCAAGATACCGCACTTCAGACAAATTAACGCAGTGCCTAGTAGTTGCAGTGCCTAGTAGTTTCCATAGTGAGTACGCAAAGGGGTAATGCCAATTAACAAGCAAGTTACAATGGGCGAGTTTCTAAAACGGAACAGTTTTGTGATTCGGGGATCTTTTTTCTGATTTTCTTAGAAACGCTTTCCGGTACAATGGAATATGTTCCAGAGTACGTAATTTTTCGGGTCATACTTTTTTCCCGTCCATTACACTGGTCCATTTTACCCAAACTTCTGATGCCTGCTACAGATAATGGCCCATCGCGATGGTGACTTTGATGGCCGCCATCACACACCAAATGTCAATTCGAATATTGTCAAATGTCCGTCCACACAATGGTCTTCGATGGGCCATTGAAATTGAAACCTGTCGCTCTGTGCATCACGGCAGCTATAATCAAACGGATCGCGTACGACAGAAGATCAATGATAGTAGCATTGCGGTAATTGTGTAGTGGCCCGTCAACTTAAATCAGCTGTTCAAAGTTCTGTACGCGATGGGCCATCGCGTGGAGGAAAATGACTCTCGAAGCCATTTGTGGCCATCCGATGGCCCATCGCTGTTGGCAGAAATGACGGTTACGCGGCATTGGCCACTGAACGCCATCCGCCCGTCCACAAAGTGGCGATGGCCCCGAATGGCCGGGGCTGGGCCATTGTCTGTAGCAGGCATGATAGCTCACAGCTGAAATATGCGGACGTGCTTTTTTTTCAATTTTTTGCGGAGTTCTCTAGTGGTGCGGTCGCTAGTTTTCTGTTTTATGTCGTCTGTTAATGAAAGTCGCTGAAAGACACAAAAGAAATTAATAAGCACACAGTCGTAATTCAATTCGAATGCCGTCAGCTGATGTTTCTGAGATAACTTATGATCCACGGACCCTGGAGTAGAATGGAACTGGACCACGTTCCTGACTTTGGTGTATTGGAAAGAGGATTGATATTCTACAAGAGCGATCACCCCATAGAACTTTCCCCTCTGCCAGTAGATTTGTATGTATTGACAAATAGTATAGACTACACAGTATAGATACAAGACAATCAGTACATACAAATCTACCGACGCGACGGTGGCTAAAGTTGTACGTATGAAGTGAGCTTTCTTGCGTAGTCTATATAGTACAATTTGTCAATACATATTAGTACAAATCTTCTGGCAGAGGCGAAAGTTCTATGGAGTGATCACTCTTGTAGAATATCAATCCTCTTTGTCATTACTGAAGTGCTGCCGTCTCTGTTTCTCTCAATGTGATTTTTCCTTTGAATTATTGGCACCGTGAGGTTTATTTGTATGCGTTAATTTGTTTGAACTGCGGTAGCTTTGTTAATGGCTGCGTTTTGGCAAACTCTGATTAAATATCATGAATCTGACTTTTCTCGATTTCTCCTCCATATGCTTTCCCCTCCAGTAAAATACGATATGTACCGTCAACTGTTAATTTTTCAATTTCAAAGTATTCCACTCCGGATGTGAATACTTTTTAGATCCAAAGGGGAATATTTTCAGATCCAAAAAATGACAGTTGACGGTACATATTTTACCGGAGGGGAAAGCATATGGAGGAAAAATCGAGAAAAGTCAGATTCATGATATTTAATCAGAGTTCGCCAAAACGCAGCCAATAGTTCACATTTAAAGAGCTATTGACACGGATTTGATGTCAATTTGAATCGTAAATTATAGTACTCGTACAATTATGTATTAAGCTATGTACAGCTCAGACGATCGAACGTGAACGCTGATAAATGAAAATGTAGACCATATAATGGATGCGACTTAATATTAAGGTGTGAGTTTCTAGGATGCGACTGAACGACTTGCGTTTGCGACTGTGGAAAAACTGTTATAAGGGAACACTATTGTGTGTTTTTTTTTATGAGTAAGTACAGTCGTACAACTACAGCTAGCGACGACGATCCCCTAAACTTCAAAATATACAAGAATAGTGCTCCATTATGATCGTTTTTTTTCCACAGTCGCGAACGATCGTCGCTCAGAAGGGCCTAGCAAAACACAGGTGTGTTTTGCTAGTCACACAATCGTCGCACATTGTTTGTGATTAGCGATCAACCCATAGACTACGGAGCACTCTTTTTCATCGTCGCCAGCGATCGACGCAGAGTGGTATCGTGTGATCGTCGCATATTATTCGCGATTAGCGATCAGCCCATAAAGCCCGGAGCACTGTTTGTATGTATCTTTTGATCGTCGCACACCTTTGAAGCTGTAGGTTGGAATGCGTACGCTCGATTGTTTGCCTGATCTATACGCGATGTTTCAGGATGATAACTACAAGAAAATTCAATTCTACTTTCTATTACAGAAAATCGATGAACATTATACATCAAAAAATAATTAAGTATATGATATTTCGTAAGCAAACAAACAACAACAAAAAATGATACGAAAAACTTTGTAGAATTAAGTACTCGTAAGTGAATGATAAGGATAATGTTATAATTTGATGTTCACGTAATAATTCATGTTCAGTGACCTTAATGTGTATTCAACGAAAATTCATGAAATGGAAGAGAAAGATAACTGTAGGATCTTGGAATTTAAAAAAGTAAAACCAAAGTAGATACAGAAGGCAAACAATTGCAAAACAATAGAAACTCCTAGTGAAAGGACAACTTCTGTCATCTTTACCATGCTGATGTCGCTTATACGAGGTCTGATAAAAAAAAAATAACAGCTCTTTTTATACCCTAGACTTATAGCAAAGGGTATACTTATTGTTTTTGTCACGACGAAAATATGTAACACCTTAAATGAGGCTTCGGAGGTATAGCAATGTAAATGATCAGGGTCACCTCCTGATTCGATTTAGCCATGTCTAACATTCGATAGAATGAAGCCAGTGCCTTGAAATTTTGGTCAAATGTTGGGAGTATGATCTAGTTAGTTGGTATTGGTATAAATGGGCATGATCAGGAAAAGAGAACACCTACCTCCCCTACATATGTAAAATAATTAAATAGATTAATAACTCCCGATTAAATAAACAAGAAATACTCTAGCTTTGGTAGCTTACTCTTGAGGGTATTCTTACACTCTCTAGGAAAAATAGAATCGATCAGTTGAAAACTAACGGTAATTTTCTTACAAAGAGCCTTGTACTACCCTACTTTTGACGTTTTTTGTTTATAACTCTTGAACCAATCGACGTAGACACCTGATTCTTAGTATCTAACCCTGAGGTTAGAAGCTGCTTGAGTTCTAGTAAGTTGGGAATAATCAGATCAAACGAACGCCTACCTCCCCTACAAATTTCAAAAAATTTAATATTCCTTCAATTACGATAACTTTCGATAGAATTACACAAGCGAGTTGAAAATTTGGTAGAATGTTCTTTGTAAAATCTAGTTGGTACTGAAAATGAGAAAGATGGGACCCAAGGAACCCCTACCTCCCCTACAAATGAAACTTCAAATAAGCGGTAACTTTTGATAGAATGAAGTCAGCAACTTGAAATTTTGGCCAAATGTTTAAAGTACGATTAAGTTAGTTCTTATTAAAGATGGGCCAGATCCGACCTAAGGACCCTTACCTCCCCTATAAATGAAACTTAAAATAAGCGATAACTTACGACAAAATAAAGTTAGCGACTTAAAATTCTGCTTAAATGTTTGTAGCATAATCTAATTGGTTGGTGGCAATGATGGGCAAGATCCGACCCAAGGAATCCTTACCTCCTCTAGAAATGAAACTTCAAATAATGATTTGAAATTTTGGTTAAATGTTTTTACTGGAATCTAATTGGTTGTTATTAAAAATGCGCAAGATTCGACAAAAGAAACCTCTACCTTCCCTACAAGTGAGACTTTAAATAAGCAATAACTTTCGACAGAATGAAACTAGCGACTTCAAAAATTTGACAAATATTTGTAGAATGTGTTAACTAATTGATTTTGAGAATGGTCAAGATCCTCCTGAATGAGTGCCCACCTCCCCTATAAATTGGCCATATAAGAAACTCACTTTTAATGCATATGGTCGTTGCCAATTGGTAGTATCACCACTAGGTCTGTACAAGTCTAGGGTATATACGCTTCGGACTCCGGACCGGGGCGTTCTCGACGACTCTACCTTAAGATCAAACCGTCTACTGTCAATAATACTAAGGTGTTTTTAAAAGATGGCGCGAAAAAATCGCTAAATTGTGCCACAGTTGTGGCGAGACAACTCATGATGATGACTCGGAGCGTACACAAGGGAAGTGAGAAGTCCACTTAATTGAAAACCCACTATTAGCCAAGACGCAAATCAAAACGCTCGGCTAGGAATGTACATTCCTAGTCGAGCGTTTTGATTCGTATATTCCTGTTTCACAGGGCGACGTATCGCGGTTTGCGCCTTGCTTTACCGCTGTTGCGTATAGAGCGTGCGAGGCGAACGTTCTACGGTGGTATACTGAGGGTGCGAGCGGAGTCCACGCAAGGGGAATGCGGAATCAACTTAATTTAAAACCCACTATTAGTCAAAGACGCAAATCACTATGCGTCGCCCGGTGAAGTATGAATTTTCCTGAGTTTTAACTTGAGTGGATTTCTCATTCTCCTTGCTTAGGCTCCGCTCGCGTATCGAGCGACTTCCTTCCTCCCCAGACCTTCCCATATTTCCAAGCCCGTACTCCTTGCGATATTTTTCTGTTTTCAAAATAAAAATCTGTGCTTCGCTACAGACCTTAAACATGTACAATTAAAAGTAATATCCCTTGCTTATATGTATACGTATCAGCTATGCAAAAAGGAGCGCTTGACTGTATACATTTTGCCTCTCAAAATATCCCAAATAAATAAGTTGGTTCCTATCAAATCATTAAATAAATTTGCCAAATTTGGACAACCCGTATTGTTTTTAGTTTCTTGGTTGAGTAAGGGTAGTTGTATTTTGTGAAAAATACCCTGCTCAGCATACCATCGCTGGGGGCGACCGGTAGCTCAGTGCGTAGAGGCATCAGTCTCATGTCTGACTAGCGGCGCGTTTCGGGTTCGAATCCCGTCCACGACAACGTTCGTGGCCGCGAATGTTTGTATTGTCTTCCTCTGTGGTGCGGGGAGTAATAATAAGCCACAGCATCTCCTTCTCACAGCTAGGCGGCTAAATGGGCGAACAGGAGGTGCATGCCGGCAACTGCATTCTCTGAAATTAGTTTATGCCATTGAATTTGAATTGCAACTGAGCCACATGGAACGTCGACGTGCTATGCCCCACAAGGGGTTAGGGCAATTGCGTATAAGTATACCATCGCTCATCAGTTAACCACTTTACGCGAAGATATTTGTAGATATACACAAATATGCCCACTAGTGATGGGCATAATGACTCTTTTCACTGTGCCAGCACATAAGCTCTGACTCTTTCCAATGAGTCGTTGAAAAAGAGTCATGCAAAGAGTCTGAAACTTGGTTAATAACATATTCAATAAAAGTCGTAGATGGGCAGCCCCAATTTTTTGCTCTTTTTTGACCCCATATTCGAAGTTGGCGACCCCCCAATGCCCTTTAGTTCGAGCCAGCCCGATCGGACCACTATTTCCCATGAAAGGGGGCTGCCAGTCTGGGATGGGCGACCCCAATGTTTTTTTCTCTTTTTTGACCCCATATTCGGAGTTGGCGACCCCCCAATGCCCTTTAGTTCGAGCCAGCCCGGTCGGACCACTATTTCCCATGAAAAGGGGGCTGCTAGCCTGGGATGGGCGACCCCAATGTTTTTTTCTCTTTTTTGACCCCATATTCGGAGTTGGCGACCCCCCAATGCCCTTTAGTTCGAGCCAGCCCGGTCGGACCACTATTTCCCATAAAAAGGGGGCTGCCAGCCTGGGATGGGCGACACCAATTTTTTTTCTCTTTTTGACCCCAGATTCGGACTTAGCGACCCCCCAATACCGTTTAGTTCGAGCCAGCCCGATAGGACCACTATTTCCCATGAAAACGGGGCAGCCAATCTGGGGCGGGCATACAAAATCAACTCGCACAAAAAGATTCGTTCAAAAAGAGCGATACAAAATCGAACTGCACAAAAAGAGTCGTTCAAAAAGAGCGATACAAAATCGAACCGCACAAAAAGATTCGTTCGAAAAGAGTCAATTGATTTTTTTGACTCTTTTTGAACGTGGCGCTCTTTTTGAACGTGTCGCTCTTTTTGAACGAATCTTATTGTGCGGTACGATTTTGTATCGCTCTTTTTGAACGAATTTTACATGGAGAAGGGAGAGGGATAGGGAGGGAGAGGGCTGAGGAGCATCCAAATAGATGGGATGGATGCTCCTCAGCCCGGATGGGGGACCTAAAGGGGGGTCAAAATGGTGTCGAAAATGCGAAATTCCTTATATTTTAGAAGTTATGGCCACAAAACAGTTTATTTAAAACTAGGGTATAGTAGTGGTGTAATTGCTTGAAACAGAATGATTTATGGGATAAACTGAATCGTGGTCGTGTGAACGGTCCACAACCCAAGGCAAAAGCAGTTCACTTTCCAGTCCACACTCGATACAAGCATGAGATCGAAAGCGTGCCACGATGTCATGTATTGGCCCCGTCAGAACGCTGCTTTACACTGTAGCTGTAGTGCAAGTGGAAGCTATGGGTTTTTGTTTGGTTTCATCTAAAGTTGAGCTTGAGATGATGATACGTAAGACGAATACTTTTGTTTTAGAATGTTGGGATTGTTTTCTGTGTTTGGAGAAACTTGGCTGTGCGGTGGGACGCGACGTAAGTAAATTATTTTTGTTATGTTTGCATTTGCAGTCAGCATGGGTTGTTGCGTATATATTTAGAAGTATACACAATGCGTGCATTGCATACTGCATAGAGATGAATATGAATGGATTTAGATGGGATTGCTTTGGTAGATAAATGATGGTGGTTTTGCTTTTAGATAGATACTGGGATGGGATGTGAGTGAATGAATGTATTGTAGTACATTATATGTATTGAGAAATGAGCGTGGATTGGTTATGCGTTGGGTAATATTTATGCGATGGGCTAGTTTGGGAATTAATTTTACAGTGAGTCATTCTTAAATTGAACGACTCGAAGGCTATGTCGTTGTGCCGAATCTTTCGCTCATCCTGATGAGTCGTTCAAAAAGAGCGACTCGTTACTGTGTTACACATCACTAATGCCCACTTATCTCGCTTATATTTTTTCTGCTCAATTTCCTTCTGAAGATCGGGTTAGATACAGCAGATATACAGCAGATCAGAATCAGTTCTCGTTAAAACGCTGCTATTGACGAATTTATCAGGCTGATGAAAGGACATCATCATCTAAGTAGATGTTGACTTTTTTGCTTTTTTCACCAAAGTACTTAAGGAGGGCTTCGCTATTTGCTCAATTAACGTCCGAAGAAAACAGCTGTAGTAGCTCGATGAGTATAGAGTTGAACTCCTATTCGAGCGGTGGCGGGGTCACCACGAGCAAAATATTTTTTATCTGCCTATTTGAGCAATTTGCTTAACATATAAATATAACTATGTGCCAGTCCACCCAACGTCGCAACGATACCACTCGCAATTTTCATACTCGTATAAACAGTCAACTACACGGAAGGTTATGACAATTACAGTGTTGCCAATCACCCGTCACCACAACGCTCCATCGACATGTAATTAAAAAAGTACCGTTATTTTTTTATCAAACCTCGTATATGTATATCCATATTTAATTAATTATTAAATTTCGATTTTATTGACGAAAGTTGAGACGACATACATTATGGTGTGGTATGACTCGGAAATCAGTGTTAATCGGAAGGGAGTGAGAGTCAAGACAAAATGGGAATGACAATCATAATTTATGGCGTAAGACTGCTTAACCTTTATCACACAATAAACGTAATTTTCAGGTAAAAAATGTTAAATCCCTTGCTCGATTAACACTTAACTTCAGTTAATATTATCGCCATTTAACGGCACTTTTTGTGGCTGAAATTTACCAAAATAGTATTGGTTTCCTACAAGACGAGGTATGGTCTAACCGGCATTGTCACTACTATAAATACGCCATTATTCGTAAATTAGTTTCCTTAGGTGGAAGTGACAATTTTTGCAATCGGTATGAAATATATACCCATGGGTTTTTTTAAGGTAATTCTTGGGCATCAGAAACCAAATTTTCCGCTCTTTTGGTTTTTCCTAAATGGAGAAGCTCTTTTAAGAGCCTAGAGTCCTGAAATCCCATGTCGTAAAATCTTCATAAAAGATGAAAAGGAAGGGAAGTGCTTATTAAGTTGACGTTAACCTAGAAGTGTTATTATTTCAAAATGTTTATAAAAGGAAAAAGTTCCCAAATCAATTTAATGATTGTAGGCTTTTTGTAAAGCCTAAAAATAGCTCAAAAAATTGAAATAATAAAATTGTTAAAAAATATTTCCACATGATAGTTCACCGCTAAGTTGTCGTCAAGTTGGAAATGTCTTCAAAAATTTTGATTTTCCAAAGTACCAAAAAACCGAAAATTTGTTTTGATGCCCAAAACTTGCCTGAAAATAGCCCAAAATTTGGGTATATATGTATTATATTTCATATCGATTGCAAAAATTGGCACTTCCATCTTGACACTCCTAGTGTCTTTGGATTAAATAACTGGCGTTTAAAATACCTGTTGTAAAGAATTCTTCGTTTAAAATTAAAGCCAATTATTTTTAGTACAGTTGTTGTCAGGATCTACTTTGGTTAGTATTGCAGGATGTATGCTCATGATACGTATACGTATCCAATTTTGATACCGATTCAAAAATTGTATTAAATACAAAAAAATGTAAACGACCTAAAACGAATTGTAGTGATTGTGACGTTAAACGTGACTGTTTGTATACTGAAAAAAACCATTGTTGCATTTATCACAAATACATATTAATGTTTTTTAGTTTTTATCGTGGAAAATTACACCATGTCTTTAGTAAAACCGAAAACCTTTAAAAAATGTCTGAAAGACGTCAATGTGTTACATACTTTAAAATGAGAAATAACGTAAATGATGATTGTTTTATAATGAAATTAAAACCTAAATTTATTCATAAGAATGTATGAACTTGTGCTGGTCACACACTATGTTTATATCGCGGGACTATGTTCCAGTATTAGCTAATCCTACCTAACTCATTACGATGTAAACGTATCGTATAAGCTGGATTGGGACACTCTCTTTTAGCTCGACTGTGGGGATGTGGTACTGGACTGATAAATTGGGACTAGATGGATGTTGACATTTAGGCTTGTCCACAATTGTTCAACATTAATTTCAACATTCAACGTTCAATGTTCGTTTCAACTTTCCACCTAGAATTCATTAATAGTTGAGACGCTAAGCGACATAAATTGACGCCACCTTGCAAAATATCCGTATGATAGAGAGATGCCGTTTAGTACGAATGTTAGTGGGCCCATACTACTTTCGTTGTATTGAAAAATGCTCCTTTCTCCAGCAATGATATGTTTATTTTTTCTTATCACGACGTTTCGCCAGGGCCGCGTTTTCAAAATTTGCGCCCAGGGGCTTGAGAATTAGAAACGCCCCCCCCCAACCAATTTCTCATAATTAAAGATATACATATATAATAATGAAGAAAAAAACAAACGAATTATTTAAAATTTATTTAATTTTTACAAAACCTTTAAAGCAAGATAATACAGAAGTACAATATTTTATAGAGATACCTTTCGACTTTTCTTCTTTGAAAAAATTTCAATTATTTCATCGAAATTAATTTTTCTTACATACTCTGATTCGATCGTCAGGATAGATAGGCTGTTCAGTTTATCTTGACCTAACGTTGATCTGAGTGCATTTTTCACTCTTTTTAATGCTGAAAACGACCGTTCACCACTGCAGTTCGTTAAAGCAATTGAAAGATAGATTCGCAGTGCTACTTCAACATTCGGAAAAGTTGCTTGAATTTTATTTTTCAATATTAACTTCAAATATGATACTGGCAGTGAAATGATGGAAGGGAATTTTTCATCTTGAATTAGATATCTGAATTGAATAATTTCTTCAATGAAATCGTCTTCCATGTCGGAACTATATATTTTCAGTAGATTTTTCGCAGATAGTCTTAGTTCTTCATTTCCGAAAACAGATTTGAGTTGCAATTTGTGGAAAAATCCGAACGTATGCGATTGTTCATTATAACACACTGCTTTTTTCTCAAGAGCATTTAAAAGATTATCCGAAATGGGGAAAAAAATACTTTGATCCTCATCGCATCTGTGGCCTCAAAGATAGTGTCAGCTTGTCCATTTTCATCAAATTGCCGCTTCCTTTTTCGACTGCGTTTAGAATTATCATACTCCTCACAACCAGATTTTTCTTTGCCTCTTTTCTCAAATTCCTTGAAGCTTTCTTCAGTTTGTAGATTCTTGAGTTCTTCGCATAAACTATTATATAAATTCACCACTGTTTCTAAATCGATATTAACATTCTGCAAACTCTTTTTTGTTGCGTTAAATTTTTGTAAAATAATATATGATTGCAAATTTCAGAAATAATTGCAATGTCCAACATGTTCAATGAATTAACTAAGGATTCTGCTTCAACCCTAGTTATTTGTTTCTGACTATCATCAGTTATAAGTTCTTCTAAGGCAGTTCGAAAGCAGCTATATCCTTGAGATAGAGCCTTTGTAGCATCCGCCCTAGCAGACCAACGCGTGTCACTTAATTTTTTTGGTACTAGTTTTGTATTCGACATAGTTAAGTGTTTTTTTAGAATCTCCCATCTCGCTGACGATGCAGAAAAAAATACATATACGTAAATACAATACGTAAAATAAAATAAGTGGTGCGTAAAATAAGTGGATGTAAAGTAAGTGGACTGTATTAGACTGGACTGTGGACTGTATTAGTAAACATCATGATGTAAGAAGAGTCTTACTTCATGGTAAACATACAGAGATACATTCAGTGCGAATTCGGTGCAAATTTTGCGACTAGTTGAAAACACCATAAAATAAGTAGAATATCATTAACCGTTTTGTATTTTACTTGAATAAATGTTGTTATCTATGTTCTTTGAAGGAACTTTAACAGATTATTCGATGATTATTCAAATTAAATACAACTCAATTGATATATAACTTTTATTGCGTACGCTTATTTAAAAATAGTTTTCTTTATTTTTTTTTTATTTATTTATTTATTTTGTTTTTTTTTTTTTGCTTTCGCCACCTGTGGCGCCCCTTTCGCTGCGGCGCCCTGGGGCTTGAGCCCAATAAGCCCATAGGTAAACGCGCTACTGCGTTTCGCCAGTCAATTTGGCATCATCAGGTCTATAAATTTCATTACATTATTTCTATTTTTTGTTTATGACAATAATGGTACCTACTTACAATTATTCATAATTCTTATGCTAAATTTTCCACTTGTTTAATTATAATTCAAACAGTTTTTCCCATTGTACTTGTTCAATCGTTTTATTGTAATAATAAAATTTTGTGTTTTTGGCGGTGACTAGTAGTTGCTCCTGTCATTTACTAGTTTGTGAGTGTACAATATAGTAGGATGGTTAAATTTTAGTTAGTGAGTATACAATATAATAGGATAGGTCACATTACATTACATTTTAGTTATTTCTTTATTTTATTGATTTTATTATGTTCGTGTATTTGTTTATTTTTTGTTCTATTCCAGTTCTCGTGTTGAGTGAGTTATTACACAGGGTGGCGCAAAACTACCGTTATGGTTTGAATGTTTAATAACTTTTTTATTTAATGGTTAATTATTATAATTTTTTTTTGTTATACAGTATATTAATGGGGAATAATTTTGGCTTAAGTATGAAAAATTATATCCCGCAAGTGGTGGCCATTTTCGGCTTCGCACATTCGTGCTCTTTCCAGTACATTTTCCATAACTTTTTGTAAAATTTCGGGTGTTATGGCTCGAATTTCATTGCGAATGTTTTGTTTTAGCTCTGGTATGGTCGCTGGCTTATTTACGTATACCCTTTCTTTCAAATAACCCCAAAGAAAACAGTCTGGCGCTGTTAAATCCGGTGAACGTGGGGGCCAATTGAAATCGCTTCTGCGCGAAATAATTCGTTCGCCAAAGAGGTCCCGTAACAGAGCCATTGTATCCCTTGCAGTGTGGGCTGTGGCTCCATCTTGTTGGAACCACAACTGTGGATGGTTTTCTACAGCTGGCCTCAAAAAATTGTCCAGCATCGTTCGATATTCAGCACCATTAACCGTAACTGCGGCGCCATGTGCATTTTCAAAGAAATATGGACCAATGATCCTTTCAGACGATACGCCGCACCAAACAGTACACTTAAGTGGGTGTAATTGTTGCTGATGAACTGTTCTTGGATTTTCCGTAGCCCATATCCTGCAATTTTGCTTGTTTACGAAACCATTCAATTGGAAATGGGCTTCATCGCTCATTATCAAATTGTGAATGAAATAGCGATTTTCTTCTGCTTTTTGTCGGAACGAAATGGCATAATCAAGCCGTTGTTAGTAGTCTATCGGCTTCAATTCTAGCACAAGCTGAACCTTATACGGGAACATGTGCAATGTAGCCAAAATCCTCTGAAGGGACCTCCGCGATAGCCCCAGTTGTGCCGAACGTCTTCTTGTCGATGTTTCTCCACTGTCCTGCACACTATCCACAACACGTTGGATATTTTCTTCCGTGTGGGCCGTACGAGGTCTTCCGGTACATGGAATGTGTCCTACTGTACCATATTGTTGAAAATTTGCAACCAGGCGGTTTATTGTTGGTGCTGAAGGTCCAGTACGCACATTAAAAAAACGACGATAAGCACGCTGTGTCAAAACAATTGACCGTTGATTTTCAAAATAAAATTCAACAATTTTTGATCGCTGCTGTGTTGTGTACTGTTCCATTTCAAATTCCCGAAGTTTTCTTCACAAAATTCGGAAATAAAAATAAAAAATAAAAATTAAATTAAAAAGTTATTAAGCATTTGAACCATAACGGTAATTTTGCGCCACCCTGTAGTTGTTATTGATATAGCATGCTTCCTTTAAAAGTAGTTTGTTTTTGTTATTTTCTCGGTCTACTATTTTAACATTATCAAATTCCATTTGATGGTGTTCGTCTAATTGGTGTTTGACCAATTTTGTGATTCTTGTAGTTAAATGCCTTGTGGTTGATCCATAATATGCTGTTTTTTTATTATTTTCATCACAAGTCTTGCATGGTATTTCGTATATTATATTTTTGTTTTTATTCTTTTCTAATTTTTGTTTAGTGTTTTTATATAAAATGCTTTTAAGTTTATTATTGGGTTTGTAGGACGTAATCATTTTAACTTCTTCTCCATTGTTATTTGTTATTCTTTTTAGCATAATTTTATTTAATTTTTCAGACAATTCTGGAATGTACATTATTGATTGGTATTTTCTAATGTTTTGTTAATTAGTGTGGTTATATGTTGTTTCTCTTTCTATTTTATATAATATATTGTTTTTAATTAGTTAATTTATAATGTTTAATGGATACATATTGTTTTCTAACGTCTTCTTTATCTCAGCCTTTCGTTGTTCCCAACCTTTCTTGTGTGCTAGTTTAATTTTAATAGATGGAGCCACCTTGGGACATGCGGCAGAGCGGCGGTGCGGGCGAAAAACCGCAAAATGTTAGCCCTTTTTTAATATATTCCTCATAGTTACTAAATTGTGCCTCGGATCGAAAAACTTAATAGGATTTAAATTAAAGAGCATAGAATTTTACATTCAATGCATTGCTCAAAGTTGAAATTCGGTTTAGCAGTATAGTCTAAGCCGATAGTCGAAAAACGACACCTTTCGAGGCTTTCGAGGAAAATCACACTATATCGCTTTTCAAGCTCACATATCTCTGAAACTGATGCCACAAATGAAAAAACTAATTGGACAAAAGTTGCAGATATTTCCATTTCAAGTTTAACTGGCCCAATACTTTCGCTTTCAGTGTAGTTGTGAGCGAAAATGCAGAAATGGTTTTATGGCGATTTGAGCCTTAATTGCTCCATCTCGATAAATATAACAGTTAAAAGTTTTGGTTGAGTTTTTCCATTTGTAGCATCGGTTTCAAAGATATGTGAGCTTGAAAAACGTTATCGTGTGATTTTCCTCCAAAGCCCCGAAAAGTGACGTTTTTTGACTATACTACTGAACCGAATTTCAACTTTGAGCAATGCATTTTATGTAATAGAATTTGTTGCTTTTCAATTTAAATCCTATTAAGTTTTCGATCCGAGGCACCGTTTACAAATTGTGAGGAGAATATTAAAAAAGGGCTCAAATTTTTCGGTTTTTCGCCCGTACCGCCACTCTGCCGCAGGGTCCAGGGCTCCATCCATTAAAATGAATGTATGGGAACCACCAATAATCATACCAAACGGCATTTCACTGTCATATTTTGCAACGTTTAATCGCTTAGCGTCCCAACTATAATGCATTCAATAAGACACAGAGAAAGAGGAATGCCTTAACCTGTTCAAGTGTTCTCGTCAGTTTGCTTTCAACATTCCTCGCGAACAGAGATAGGAAACACCTATCGGTTATTCCGACAACCGGAATTTTCAATTTTCAAAACCGGTTATTTTCGGTACAATTTTTGCCCGGTTTTTAACCGGCACTACTTTTGAAAACCAATAACCGGGCAAAAATACATGACACGCAAACTCCAAACTTTGGTGACTCTCGTTTTCAAATCGCGTTCAAATGCCGGTGAAATAAAGACAACGAGTAAGTTCAGAACCGAATATGACCCAAAGTGGGTCGATTTCGATTTCATTATGGGAAGAACCGAGAAAAAAGTTTTACTAGCTAACTGTATCCGTCACTTGATTTCGTCAGTTTCGTTGGCGTCCCTTGACAAGTTCCAACCCAGGTAAATGAAGTTGTTCACGAACTCGATGTTGAGGTCCCCCACATTGATGCTTGGTTGTGCAGGTGTCCTTGTCGTCGATTGTATCATTATTTTACTTTTACCCTCGTTAATACGTATTCCAACTTCTTTTGCAGCGGTATCGAGCGTATGCAGAAGTTCTTCTGCGTCTGCCAATCTTCGGGACATGATGTTGATGTCGTCGGCGTACACTGCTAATTGTGTCGACTTGATGAGTAGCGTCTTGCTGTTGTCCATATTCATGGCCCGAATAACGTATTCCAGTGCTAGGTTGAAGAGCGTCGGTGCCAGTCCATCGCCCAGTGCGTGTTTCAAATAGATCAGTAAGTCTATTATGGATCCTGACTTGTGAGACGAAGTTGGTCATCGTCACCTTAGTCAGTCGCACTAATTTGGCCGGTATACCAAATTGCTGCATGATGTTGTACAGTACTCCACGATCGATACTGTCGTATGCCTGCTTGTAGTCGACAAAGATTTGGTATACGTTTACGTTGTATTCCCAGCACTTCTGGAGTATCAGGTTGACCGTAAAGAGCTGATCGGTTGTGGAGCGACCAGATCTGAAACCGCTTTGATATTCGCCAATGATTCATTCTGCGTACGGTTTTATTCTATTTTCCAGAATTTTCGTCAAAATTTTATAGGACGTACAAACTAGTGATACGCCCCTGTAATTCTCACACCGCAGTTTATCTCCCTTTTTGTGAATTGGACAGATGATGCTTCTGCGCCAATCGTCTGGGATTTCCTCGTCCTCCCATACTCGCAGGAGTAATTGATGTATGGCATCAATTAGACTCGTTACACCGAATTTTAGCAGTTCAGCTGGAATCTCGTCAGCGCCCAGCGCTTTATTTCGTTTTAGTGACCGCAACGCGAGATCAACTTCCTCTACTGTCGGGGGTTGAATGGGTGGGCCTAGATCAACAATATCATCGAGAGCTTCCTGTGTGGGGATGTTAGATGGTCGGTTCAGAAGCTCTTCAAAATAAGAGGCCCGTCGTTTGTTAATGCCATCGGTGTCGCTGATGATGTTTCCATCCTTGTCCTTACAAAGGCTAGTCCTGGGTTGGTAGCCGTTCTTAATTATATCTACTAGTTTATACGCTTGTCTGGTGTTCCTATTAGCTATGTTTTCGTTTATATTCAGCAACTGCTCGTCAAAGTATTTACGTTTCTTACGTCTAATTATTCTATTCGATATTCGCCGTAGTTCGTTATATTTTTCTCTTCTGGTTCTGGTTCCTCGTTGAATCCATTGTCTGTAGGCCTCGTTATTCGCGTCAAGTGAATTTTTGCATTCTTCGTCGAATCAGTCATTTCGCGCTCGCCGGACTTTATATCCCACGACTTTCTCTGCGACATTCTTGATGGTACCCTTGAGTTCTTCCCAGAACCCATGGACGCCTGTGTTGCTGATGTTGTGTAGCATAGGTGATAGTCTTTCCTCAAGGGCGGTAGTATACGCCGCCGTTGTAGCATCATTCAAAAGCTTATCAATCGAAAAGATTTTGGGGGGTTGATTCTCGATTGGTGCACTGAGGAAACTCTACATCTGTAGGTCGTCTTCACCAAGTGATGATCTGAGTCGCAGTTTGCTCCTCGATAGGAGCGGACATCTATCACACTAGACGCCCATCTCCTGCAAATGAGGACGTGGTCAATTTGGTTGACGGTATGTGCGTCTGGAGACTTCCAGGTCTGCTTGTGAATGCGTCGATGCGGGAAACACGTAGAGCTTACGACTAGATTCCTGCTGCAGGCGAAGTCGATAAGTCACTGGCCGTTGTCGTTACATTCTTCATGGAGACTGTGGCCTTCAGTGGTCCCCCGGTGCCAACTTTCATTTCCGACTTTCGCGTTAAAGTCTCCCAGCAGCAATTTGACGTCGTTTGTTGGAAGCGAGTCGAAGAGAGTCTCAAGGCGGGCGTAGAACTCGTCTTTTACTGCGTCTTCTATAACTTCAGTGGGGGCATGCACACCCTAGACTTATAGTATAGGGTATATTGTTTTTGTCACGACGAAAATATGTACCACCTTAAAGGAGGCTCCACAGGTATAGCAATGCATATGTACATATAAATGATCAGAGTCACCTTCTGATTCGATTTAGTCATGTCTGTCTGTCTGTCCGTCCGTCTGTCCGTCTGTCTGTCCGTTCGCACGATAACTTTCGATAGAATGAAGCTAGAGCTTTGAAATTTTGGTCAAATGTTGGCCGTATAATCTAGTTGGTTGGTATTGAAAACGGGCAGAAAATGGGCATGATCAGGCCTACCTCCCCTACATATGTAAAGTAATTAAATCTTATATATAAAAGAAAGTCGTCTACGTACTTATGTACTGGGTTGGCGTCGTTATCCTTTATCCGATTTGCTTCAAATTTTTTGCAATCGGTTTCTTTACGCTCCACTTACATCATTAAAAATTGGAAATTTTCCCGGGAAAATGGGAAATTCGGGAAATTCCATTTTCCCATACATTTTGTATTGGGACATGTTTTCCCTTCTATCTCTGTAACCATATATACGATTTGCCTGAAATTTCCCTTTTGATCCTTCACGCTCAACTTACATGTTCACCGAGCCCAAAGTCCAAAACAGTACGACCTGCTGACAACAAAGGACATTCTGGTGTCCTTCGAGGAAACATATCCAGTACGTTGCATGTAGTTTACACATGTTCTCAATGCAATTAATTTTTTTTTGTTTCCCATGGTCTCTCCTAAAAAGGACGACCTTTTGCCTGAAATGAAAATTGCCGTGTGTCCGATTTGCCTGAATTTGTTTTTGTTCTGTCTCTTTACGCTCAACTTGGATCCATACCCAGCTCAAACTAAAAAAAAGGACAACTTTGTGCGAAGAAATGTTTTTCCTTCCATTTCAATTATCCTACATCCGATTTGCTTCAAATTTTTTCAGCTGTGCTCCTTTCCGCCTAACGTGCATTCTTACTGAGCCGAAATTCTCATAACCTGTTGCGAAAAAGGACGACCAGGTGTCCTTCGTGCAAATACATCTAATACATAGTTGCATGTGTACTTTATACATTTCATCAATGCAATTTGTTTTTTACTGTTTTCACTGGTCTCCATAAAAAGGACGACCTCTTGCTTGAAATGAAAATGGTCGTTCCTTTGATTTGTCTCACATTTTCCTTTCATTAATTTACTTCCGCTTCTTCACACTGAATGTGCATCCTTATTCACCTCAAATTACCTAAAAGGGACAACCTGCTTTAAAAAAGGCCAAGTCCATAACTTTCATGTGGTCAAGGAGTACAAATGGACCGCAAGGACCAAGTTTCCCGTGTTCAAGGATAACAGTAAAAAATTGTTCCATATAAAATAGCAATTTATCTAGCTCATAGTCTAAGTATTAATTGATACAATCATACATCTCGCCTCCTGTTGACAAATAAAACCCATTTTCGTTCTCCACAAAGGCAACAATGCGAGCGAAGCAGCTAGTTATCTATAACTCCCGATTAAATAAACATGAAAAGCTCCAGCTTTGGCAGATTGCTCGTGGCATGTAACCCTGAAGTGAGAAGCTGCTTGAGTTTTAGTAAGTTGGGCATAATCAGATCAAAGGAACGCCTAACTCCCCTACAAATTTCAAAAAATTAAATATTCCTTTAATTACGATAACTTTCGACAGAATGACACTAGCAAATTGAAACTTTGGTAGAATGTTGTTAGTAGGATCTTACTGGTTGTTATTGAAAATGGGCAAGATCCGACCTAAGGAACCCCTACCTCCCATACAAATGAAACTTCAAATAAGCGATAAATTTTGATAGAATGAAGCCAGCGACTTGAAATTTTGATCAAATGTTTAAAATGAGATTAAGTTAAGTTAAAGATGGGCCAGATCCGACCCAAGGAACTCCTACCTCCCCTACAAATGAAACTTAATATAAGCGATAATTTACGAGAAAATAAAGCTAGTGAGTTGAAATTTTGGTCAAATGTTTGTAGTAGGATTCAGCTGGCTGATATTGAAAATACGTAAAATCCAACCAACGAAACGCCTGCTTCCCCTACAAATGAAACTTCAAATAAGCGATAGCTTTCGATAGAATGTAGCTCTCTCTCTCAATTGCCTTAACCCCTTGTGGGGTATAGCGCGTCTACTGTTCCATGTGGCCCAGTCGACGTTTCGACGGCATAAACTGGTTTCGGAGAATGCAGTTGCCAGCATGGAGCTCCTGCACATCCATGGCCACGAACGTCGTCGTGGACGGGATTCGAACCCGAAACACCAAACATGAGACTGATGCCTCAACACACTGCGCTACCGGTCGCCCCTGAATGAAGCTAGAGACTTGTAATTTTGTTTAAATGTTTGTAGGATGATCTATTTGGTTGGTAGCAAGGATAGGCAAGATCTGGCTCAAGGAACCCCTACCTCCCCTACAAATGGAACATAAAATAATCGATAATTTTTGATAGAATGAAGCCAGCGACTTGAAATTTTTGTTTGAAGTGGAATTTAGTTAGTTGGTATTAAAGATGGTCCAGATCCGAACCAAGGAACCCCTACCTCCCCTACAAGTGAGACTTCAAATAAGCAATAACTTTCGATAGAATGAAGCTAGCGACTTGAAAAATTCGACAAATATTTATAGAATGGGTTAGTTAATTATACCCTAGACTTTTAGTATAAGGTATATTGTTTTTGTCACGACGGAAATATGTAACACCTTAAAGGAGGCTCCGGAAGTATGGCAATGTATATATATAAATGATCAGGGTCATCTCCAGATTCGATTAAGCCATGTCTGTCTGTCTGTCCGCCTGTCCGTCTGTCTGTCCGTTCGCACGATAACTTCCGATAGAATGAAGCTAGAGCCTTGAAATTTTGGTCAAATATTGGAAGTATGATCCAGTTGGTTGGTATTGAAAATGGGCGTGATCAGGCCAAGAAAACGCCTGCCTCCCCTACATATATAAAATAATTAAATGTATCTAACTCCCGATTAAATAAACATGAAAAGCTCTAGCTTTGGTAGATTGCTCGCGAGGATAATCTTATACTCTCATGGAAAAATAAAATCGATCAGTTGAAAACTAACGGTAATTTTCTTACAAAGAGCACCGAACTACCCTACTCTTTAGGTTTTTTCTCTATAACTCTTGAAACAATTGACCTAGACAGCTGATTTTTGGCATGTAACCCTGAGTTGAGAAGCTGCTTGAGTTTAAGTAAGTTGGGCATAATCAGATCAAAGGAACGCCTACCTCCCCTACAAATTTAAAAAAATTAAATATTCATTTAACTACGATAACTTCCGATAGAATGACATTAGCGAGTTGAAAATTTGACGGAATGTTGGTAGTAAGATCTAATTGGTCGGCATAGAAAATGGGCAAGATCCGACCTAAGGAACCCCTACCTCCCCTACATATGAAACTTCAAATAAGCGATAACTTTTGATAGAATGAAGCCAGCAACTTGAAATTTTGGTCAAATATTTGAAGTAAGATTTACTTAGTCGGTTTAAAAGATGAGCCAGATCCGACCCAAGGAACCCCTACCTACCCTACAAAAGGAACTTATAATAAGAGGTAACTTTCAATAAAATAAAGCTAGCGACTTGAAATTTTAGTCAAATGTTTGTAGCAAGATCCAGTTGGCTAATGTTGAAAATTCGTAAAATCCGACCAACGAAACCCCTACTTCCCTTACAAATGAAACTTCAAATAAGCGATAACTTTCGATAGAGTGAAGCTAGAAACTTGAATTTTTTTTTTAAATGTTTGTAGCATGATCTAATTGGTTGGTGGCAATGATGGGCAAGATCCAACCCAAGAAACCGCTACCTCCCCTACAAGTGGAACTTCAAATAAGCAATAACTTTCGATAGAATGAAGCTAGCGACTTGACAAATTCGACAAATATTCGTAGAATGGGTTAGTTAATTGATTTTTAGATTGGTCAAGATCCTCCTGAATGAGTGTCAACCTCCTCTATAAACTGGCCGTATAGGAAACTCACTTTTAATGCGTATGGTCATTGCCAATTGGTACTTTTGGTATCACCACTATTCTGTACAAGTCTAGGGAATATACGCTTCGGACTGGTTATTGACCATTTTGCTATATTAGCTATATAAGGACATTCTGTCATGAATTCAACCTTTTGCTCATCAACCATTAATTGCTGAATATGAATACAATAAATGTTTTATAAGAATGTTATAAATGAAGCCGAAAAGCAGACGGCTTCACTCGCAATACGAGGGTATTGAAGTGTCCGATACCAACAGGAGATGAACTGTCCAACTTTCGGAGATGCTTAGACATTTATATTAAGGCGAAATTGCAAAATTTCAATCTTGCATTTAAAAAGGAGAAATTGTATGAATAATTATAATGAAGCTGGAGAAACATGGCGGCGCCAAGGAGCCAAATGACTCGGTCGAAGCCAAAACTCACCGTGTGTGGGGGTCAACTGATGGTTTAGCCATTCAAGTGACATTTGCGGAAGTTATGTCGGATATTCATCTCGCCCAATATCCCGAAGCCAAAGCCAAAGAATAGAGATTATTGCTAACAAGAAATGGGACTCTATACGAATTAAGAGTGCCTGCCTAGTAGTTGCATATGTGTTGGATTCCATCAGTACACGAAGGGGTAATGCGGAATAGCAAGTATGTTACTCATACGATGAAACGTACTAGGCAGTTGGAATTTGAAGAGCTTTTGAAAATGTTGATTCTATATCGACTACCGTCATCAATTTTGGATCGATTCCTGGCTTCATTTTCGGTATCGCAAAAGCGGCCATGCCCATACAAATGTCTCCGGCGTGTCATCGATAAAGTCATCGATTCCTTAGTAGATAGTCTTCGATCAAGTTTCGATTCTTGTCTGACTGGGATGTTGCGTCCATCAGAAACTCAGTGGAGAGAATTCCTAAAACAAATTTGCAACAGTAGCCCAACCGTTGTGTGTTATGAACTTAGCCAAAGCCAATGTTTATTTTTTTTAGTCTCAAGCGTCAGCATAACTACTCGCTGTCAGCTCAAAATATTATGCTGCGTGGCTGCGCGGTCTAAGACGTCACAGGCCACACTACAACACGGAGTTAACAAGTTGAAAGAAAGCATTCATTTGGGCGAAAAAAAAAACTTACTAAAACTACTTATAGGCGCGTTTTTCCTGGTACAATTGTAGAATCTATTGAGTGCAGGTTAGTCATCCCACTGGTCAGTACAGGTTTAAGTTGTTGTTGTAATGCATGGAGATACTCTAACTTGCACTGGATAAATGTTCAAAAAACACACCTTAATTGTGGACATAGATTTTCCTTTGTTAGAATCGGCGGTATCAAGAAGCTATTATGGCTCTTGATATTTCTAAAATACTCTTCAAACTGAAGTTACAAACTAACATCTGACATTTGCCATATTTAGTAGCGGCCGGTATAAACACACCACGAATTAGTAAGTACTAACGTCAATACGACCTAGCTAATAATACTCCTTTTAGTTTCACAGTATAAACATTTCCACTCTGGTTATACTTGCAGAAAATCCAAACATACATTTTTACATTCTTTCAAATATTATATGATTATATCACTTCAAGGTGATCACTGAGTTACCCGTGTAATTTGTTTATTTATTAACAACGATAAATGGAGCGCGTCTATCTTTAATTAACCTTTATTCGCATTTACCAAAATCGTATTACTCATATGGTCAATTCGAATTGCCTCTCTAGCACGTATTAACAGCATTTATCTTAATGGCGCTATCGATTTGAATTATCAATTTCGTAGTTTAACATTAATTTCTTGTTAAATAAATTATTCCGCATTGTAAACTGTTCTCAATTATAGCGATATGTTTCTTAATGTTTAACTTTATTCGGAATGTAATCATTTTACTTAGGACAATATAAGGATATAGAGATACGATGTCGTAGACATACTACTTTGTATGTTATTATTTATTATTAGACGAGATAATATGCCGCGATACAATGTGAAAGACAAACTAAATTGTGCAAAATTACAATAAACTGTTTAATGTGTTAAAAAAAATAATTCTGTTTTAATTTGTTGCATAACGATGCATGGTGATGGATGGAGCGGAGCACCATGATATTCAATTGCTGGTTAAATCAAAAATTTAATGAAAATTGTTAAAGAGAAAATCTACGGAATCATAAGATTTGTAACGGACGGCTTGGTGGGCATCCCTGGGGACGGAGCCTTAGGTAGCATAAGGACCGTGAAGGTCGGGCCGTGCCATCTGGCGAAGAAAAAGGCCCTTCAGCGAGCTAAGCAGCGGCTTATGCTTGCTGTAGCTCAGTTCGGGAGATGTGGGCGGGGTTTTCGCCGCTCGTTGCCCCTGTCCTTTACGTATTAACAAAAATTCATAGGCCTGGGGAAGACAACACAAACAAGGGAGGTAAAAATGGGGAATAAAAAAAAATAGTCGATAAGGATGGAATGGTTGGCGGACGGATCAGACGCCCACGTGGTCGAATTTGGGTCCGGGTGTACTGGGACCCTCGCCTCTGGTATCGTACCACCAACAGATCACTACTCATCAGGTGCTGCTTCAATCTGCTGGTGGGAGCAGCACTACCAGACCATAATATGGTTCATTACAGGTGGATCATTACAGGGCAGCTTCTACTTCTAGGCCTGCCAAGAAGAAGAAGCTGAGGACAAAGTGTGCTGCTAGATATAGAAAAAAAAAACAAAAGTGAGCTGGGTACCGGAATCAGCCGACAACCATTGTAGAGGGGAAAAATTAACAAAGCAAAAAAAGAAATACTACATTTCCCAATTATTCAGATGATCAAAAGGTTACAAAGAATTCTGAGGCCAGCAGAGGCGCAACACTGAATTCTTTGCCGTAATTCACTCATGAACTCTGTAAACTGCTGAGCAGATGAATAATAGAAAAATGCAATACTGTGTAAATAAATTTTTGTAAGTTACTTAGAAGGATGTCCGGATGGCGCAACGGTTAGCACGTTCGCCTTCAACGCACTGGGCCCCGGTTCGATTCCGAGGATTTACGTGTCGGACTATGAGCCCACTCAGCTGTTAAATGAGTACCCATTATGGGGTAAATAACTCGGTTGAGCGTGTTGCTGATCACATACCTCTGCACAAAAACCGTCACGATCTAGAAAATGAGATGATGCTAACTCATCTCGAGGCCGTGGTTCAAATTGGACTGTTGCGCCAGTTATTTATTTATTTTTTGTTACTTAGAAGGACAATCCTGGCAAACAAAAAGGTATCGAGGGCTCCTCCGCGCTTCGTCCGGTCACCGAAGATGCTCCAAATACCGGCAACTCAACGCATTTATGGAGGCCTTAAATACGTGGTTAAACCACAAAAGACAAACACAACACCAGGATTGCCTTGATGAACTGATTCTAAAAGGATAATCTACTCTTTAGGAAGGATTGGGGTGCTACAGAGGAAAGCACAGCTACTTAAAGGGAAAATACGTGAAGTAAAAATGACTAAGTCCTAAGACTTAGAACAAGTAGCCTTAATGTGCTTGTGGGGATACAAATCGGTGGAAGGACTAAAAAGGAACCCAAAGAGGTTCTTCTTAGTCCTGTTCTGTACCAGAAATGGGCCCCACGTTGGGCGCCAAATATGTAACGGGCGGTTTGGTAGGCATCCGAAGATGCCTGTGGGGACGGAGCCTTAGTTAGCATAATGACCGTGAAGGTCGGGCCGTGCCATCTGGCGAAGAAAAAAGTCCCCTCAACGAGCTAAGCAGCAGCCTATGCTTGCTGTAGCTCAGTTCGGGAGATGTAGGCGGGGTTTTCGCCGCTCATTGCCCCTGTCCTTTATGTATTAACAAAAATTCATAGGCCTGGGGAAGACGACACAAACAGGGGAGGTAAAAATGGGGAATAAAAAAAATAGTCGATAAGGATGGAATGGTTGGCGGACGGATCAGACGTTCACGCGGTCGTACCTGGGTCCAGGTGTAATGGGACCCTCGGCCTCTGGTTTCGTACCACCAACAGATCACTACTCATCAGGTGCTGCTTCGATCTGCCGGTGGGAGCAGCACTACCAGACCATAATATGGTTCATTACAGATTTTTCTTTATATTGTTTTAAGGAGTGTATTACAAAAAAAAAGAAAAAAAAAAACATAGGAATAAAATAGTACACTGCACATCACAAGCACACATAACAGATTACTTAGCAAGTAAAATTTTTGCGTAGGTGCACTGATAAAATACAATATAACTTTAACAACACACGAGTCAAGCAAAAAGGTCTAGATTGGGAGGAGCACCATCACCAACCATTATGAGGAAAAGAGCCATCCCCAAGACCAACAAACCACTAGAGAGAGAAGCATTAATCATCCTCGGAACCGCCCTAGGAGGAGAGCCATCCTGGATTTCAGTCAAGACAATAAATTGGACTAACCATCTCCGAGGTGGAGAGCAAGCCTGGGGTTTAATCAAAACACGTGACTTGCGAGACTAAACAATTATCCATAATTGGAGTAAGAGAGAGGAGGCTACATCAAGATCCAGCAACTTGCGTGGATTGAGCCTCCCTCCGTTTGTGGCCAAGGCGCCGAAGAGCCCCGGATCTGGTTTCGTACACCGACAGATCATCTGCCTTCGATCTGCCGGTGTAAGCAGCACGACCAGATGTTAACCCGCTAAGCAGCTTATAGCGAGGGTACAAATCATATTCAAAACGACTGTTATTTTCCTGAATCCTCAGGTAAGCCCATTCATTGTGAAAAAGTGAGAGAGAGGAGTCTACATCAAGATCCAGCAACTTGCTTGGATTGAGCCTTCCTCCGTTTGCAGATTCGGGGGTCTTCGGCGTCTTGGCCGCAAACAGGGGAAAGCTCAATCCAAGCAAGTTGTTGGATCTTGATGTAGTCTCCTCTCTCTCACTCTTTCTCAATGAATGAGCTTACCTGTCCATTCAGGTAAACAACACGACCCAGTTCACCAGTCACAAAAAATAACACAAAAGAACTACAACATGCGTACTTGAGTCCAATATGCAAAACGAAATATCCCTCTGAAACTTCTTAGTTCAGAGAAAAATAAACAAAGAACCCTCAGAACTTCTAGGTCATAAAAATATATCTGAATACGTAGACAAGTTTCATGAACTATATGAAAGATCGTTTGTGCATTCGGTATATTTCTATTTCACCGGGTGACGCATCATGATTCGCGCCTTGGCTAATAGCAGCTTTACCGCTGTAGGGTATAGAGCGAGCGCTCTAGGCCGGTATACTGAGGCTTGCAAACCCTTAAGCCGCGGAGCCCGCGTAGCGAACGGAGCCCACGCAAAGGGAGTGCGAAATCATCCTAATTTAAAACCCACAGTTTGCCCAAGACGCGAACCACTATGCATCACCGGTCAACTAGGAATGTTCCGCGTTTTAAATAAACGAAATGATCCTAAAACGACACTTTGTGTATAGACTGCACATGGGTACACAAGCGCAAGTGATTACGGTACATTACTAAAGAACGTTTTTTCGCGTCTTGGCTAATAGTGGGTAAACTTCGTATTTGTCATAAAGTTGTAAACTTCTGTTATTTTACTATGGAGATGACAAAAGTTTACGACGAATACGACGTTTACGACATATACGACAGGGAGCATGAGTCCCCCTAGTAATTCCATTCAACTCCACATTGATCCATCTTCATCTCGTTACAAATCACAACCCAAATTCACAGAATAGGGGGGCTCACGCTCCCTGTCGTATATGTCGTAAACGTCGTATTCTTCGTAAACTTCCGTCATCTCCATAGTAAAATGACAGAATTTTACAACTTTACAACAAATATGACTTTTACGACGTGAGCATGAATCCCCCTTTTCACTACGCGGTGCTAGTATCTGTTTTTCGAGCACGGTGCTGAAAAAAAGCGACTCATGGCTTAAAAACCCTGGTAAAAAAAATAGTACTCAAAAAACCCATTGGAAAACCGCTACTCAAAAGCCGAGTAACAAAACGGGTAAAAAAAACCGGCTCATTAACCATGAGCCGGTTTTTTTCGAGTGCCGGTACTAGTACTGAAACGAGTACCGAAGATACCGGGAAGTCGCTTGCAATACCAGTACTAAGAAAAACCGGAATCCAGTACTGAAATGTGTGTACCGAACAGACCTAATTACATTATCATATTTATATTATATTATCATATCCATAACACATTCCATATAAAATGAAACCGGGATATAGAGGGCTACGCCCGCAATCCGAGGGTTTTGTAGCAAGCGCTTATTTTGGTAGGTAAATATCGGCTCCTCAGATGGATGAAAACACCATAATTAAAATGTCTTATCCATGATATTAGTATCTTACATGCCTATTCACAAAAAAAGTCTCCATCCGTCACCTCTCAAAGTAATAATTTTAAAACGAGAAGCTGTACTGTAGACACATATGTATTGTTATATGTACGAAGTACGTCTCTCTTACGACACACACTGTGCTAAGCTCCATCAAAGTCACGAACCTTATTCTGTAATCTTCGTTGATAAGTGGAAACCCAAGTCTAGAAACATCTCGAACCATCCATGACAAGTATCAACTGATTCTCGAGCTTTGAAGAGAGAGAATCAGAGGAAATGAAAAAGAGCGAGAGAAACGAAGTAATTCGGCACAAGTGAGGAAGTAGGAAGGGGGATGGAAATTTGACATCTCTTTTGCTTCTATATGGACCGGGCGGGTGTTCCGCGGCAGAGAGACAGACTGGAATGTTATTGTTCCAATAGGAAAAGTAGGAGAGGGGATGACATCTCATGTGCTTCCTGTGCTTTTATATTTACAGAGAAGTCAGTAGCAAATAATGAACCACGGGGATGGGTTTTGCCCGCAGTACCAAGGTGCTGTCCCATCATGGAGTTGGACTCGTGGGGGCTGTGTGTTGTTGTCAAGTCGGTTAAGCTAGATCGCAACCCTAAGGTGGGGTTCTGAGGAATGTGCATTTTCCAAAGTAACCATCTTCCTGACTTGTCAGAAAAGCCATCCCAATATGGGGGGAGATTAAGGCCCCGGGCCAGGTGCTCCTAAAGGCAAACGAATGTAGACGATACCGGCATATCTGTGCTTTTATATTGACTGCGCGGGTGTTGCGCAGTGGAGGGCGTGTGTCTCTCTGTTTACTTTTCACGACTGGAATTGCTTCAAATAGTTTAGTGTTGAGTATATGCGGATTGCTCCTCCATAGGTTCTCTATGCTCTCGAGCCATCTGGACTCTAGAACCTTCTCGAAACAGAACGATCGATAATGAATACTAGCCGATTCTCGAACCATCTAGAATCTTCGCTAACTGGTGGGTACATGGGTCTAGCAGCTATAAAAAGCCAGATGTTACAAAAAAAAAAGAATGTGGGGACACTAGGGTGCTTTCCGATAGGGGTGCTCGAATCGACGAGAAAACAAGAAGACGTCAGCTGATGGAGAACTCTCTCTCGCGTTCCATCTTTTGAAGTTGTCACATGTGTTTTGTTGGCATTTGAAAGAACAAGATAATAAAGGTTTTGTTCCGATTGTTTTACACCCAGAGTTTTCATTACGTAACGCGTGTTACATCAACATCGCGTTCTAGTGGATTAGATACGCAACGTCAACGTATTTTCCCACAAGAAGTAGTAAGCCTCGACATTCAGTGGAAGTCGGATCGTTATAAATCATCATCATCATAGTGGCGCGACAGCCCGACGTCGGGCCTTGGCCGCCTGGATCATTGTCCTCCAGTTATCTCGGACACGTGACCGCGTCCTCCAATTTTGGAAGCCCAGTAGCTGCGCGGCGTCCACACGTACTGAGCTCTCCCAACGAGATCTCGGTCGTCCTCGCAGTCTCGGTCCGTCGACTCGTTCTGCATTCAATACTCTCTTAAACGTGCCATACACACACCGATCGATCGGCCGATCCGTCGCCCGAAATCAATATCGGCCGACGGATTGGCGTGTGTATGTGGAAATCGCACCGATCGGGCGATCAATTTTGATCTGCCGATATTTTAGTGCGATTTTCGTGCGATCGATCGGTGACGATCGATTGGGTAGTGTATGTGATTATCGCAAGTGAATGTCAAATTACCAAATTATTAAATGATGAAATTTCAAGGATTCTAATGATTTAAATGGCACTGCAATTGAAATATAAATTATGTGGTATACGAAAATACCACACACATCCAAATAGTTAACAAAAATGAATCTAGGTTGGATTTTGAATTGTCATTCGTTATCGCATCGCACGAAAATCGCTCAGTGTGTGTGCAGTGGAGATCGGCAGATATTTTGTGGCGATCCATCGGCCGATCGATCGGACGACGGATCGGATAATGTATGGCGGCTATTAGGCATGCGATCGTCGTCCATTCTTTGTACATGCCCTGCCCATTGAAGTCGTTGTAGTTTGACGATTTTCGAGACTTGCAGCTCATCGTACAGTTCATACAACTCATGGTTGTACCGGATGCGCCATCCATCTCGATCGTAAACAACCCCGAAAATTCGCCGTAGAACCTTACGTTCAAATGTATCTAGCAAGTTTTCGGAGGCTTGAGTTAGGGTCCATGCTTCGCAGCCATAGCATAGTACTGGTCGTATAATAGTTTTGTACACGCGGAGCTTCGTGTTTCTGTGCACATGTTTCGATTTCATTATGGGGAGAACCGAGAAAAAAGTCTTATTAGCTAACTGTATCCGTCGCTTGATTTCGTCAGTTTCGTTGGCGTCCCTTGACAAGTTCCAACCCAGGTAGATGAAGTTGTTCACGAACTCGATGTTGAGGTCCACCATATTGATGTTCGGTTGTGCAGGTGTCCTTGTCGTCGATTGCATCATTATTTTAGTTTAACCCTCGTTGATACGTAGTCCAACTTCTTTTGCAGCGGTATCGAGCGGATGCTGAAGTTCTTCTGCGTCAGTCAATTTTCGGGACATGATGTTGATGTCGTCGGCGTACGCTGCTAATTGTGTCGACTTGATGAGTAGCGTCTTGCTGTTGTCCATATTCATAGCCCGAATAGCGTATTCCAGTGCTGGGTTGAAGAGCGTCGGTGCCAATAGTTTCAAATAGATCAGTAAGTCTATTATGGATCCTGACTTGTGAGACGGAGTTGGTCATCGTCATCTTAGTCAGTCGCACTAATTTGGCCGGTATACCAAATTGCAGCATGATGTTTTACAGTGCTCCACGATCGATACTGTCGTATGCCTGCTTGAAGTCGACAAAGATTTGGTATACGTTTACGTTGTATTCCCAGCACTTCTGGAGTATCAGTTTGACTGTGAAGAGCTGATCGGTTGTGGAGCGACCAGGTCTGAAACCGCTTTGATATTCGCCAATGATTCGTTCTGCGTACGGTTTTATTCTATTTTCCAGAATTGTCGTCAAAATTTTATAGGACGTACAAACTAGTGATATGCCCCTGTAATTCTCACACCGCAGTTTATCTCCCTTTTTGTGAATTGGACAGATGATGCTTCTGCGCCAATCGTCTGGGATCTCCTCGTCCTCCCATACTCGCAGGAATAATTGATGTATGGTATCAACTAGACTCCTTCCACCGAATTTTAGCAATTCAGCTGGAATCTCGTCAGCGCCCGACGCTTTATTTTGTTTTAGTGACCGCAACGCGAGATTAACTTCCTCTACTGTCGGGGGTTGTATGGGTGGGCCCAGATCTACAATATCGTCGAGCGCTTCTTGTGTGGGGAAGTTAGATGGTAGGTTCAGAAGCTCTTCAAAATAAGAGGCCCATCGTTTGTTAATGCTATCGGTGTCGCTGATGATGTTTCCATCCTTGTCCTTACAAAGGCTAGTCCTGGGTTGGTAGCCGTTCTTAATTGTATTTACTAGTTTGTACGCTTGTCTGGTGTTCCTATTAGCTAAGTTTTCATTTATACTCAGCAACTGCTCGTCAAAGTATTTACGTTTCTTACGTCTAATTATTCTATTCGATATTCGCCGTAGCTCGTCATATTTTTCTCTTCTAGCTCTGGTTCCTCGTTGAATCCATTTTCTGTAGGCCTCGTTTTTCGCGTCAAGTGAACTTTTGCATTCTTCGTCGAACCAATCATTTCGCGCTCGCCGGGCTTTATATCCCACGACTTTCTCTGCGACATCCTTGATGGTACCCCTGAGCTCTTCCCAGAACCCATGGACGCCTGTGTTGCTGATGTTGTGTAGCATAGGTGATTTTCTTTCCTCAAGGGCGGTAGTATACGCCAACGCTGTAGCATCACTCAAAAGCTTATCAACCGCAAAGATTTTGGGAGGGCTGTTTCTTGATTGGTGCACTGAGGAAATTTTACATCTGTAGGTCGTCTTCACCAAGTGATGATCTGAGTCGCAGTTTGCTCCTCGATAGGAGCGGACATCCATGACACTAGACGGCCATCTCCTGCAAATGAGGACGTGGTCAATTTGGTTGACGGTATGTGCGTCTGGAGACTTCCAGGTCTGTTGTGAATGCGTCGATGTGGGAAACACGTAGAGCTTACGACTAGATTCCTGCTGCAGGCGAAGTCGATAAGTCGCTGGCCGTTGTCGTTACATTCTTCATGGAGACTGTGGCCTCCAGTGGTCCCCCGGTGCCAACTTTCATTTCTTTTATGAAAGCTATTTTCAAAGAACTTTTATAGTGTAATAGCCGCCTAAGAAAAGATTTGCGACATGGACGTTGCTTGTTTCAACTACTTTTCTAATATGCTTGCACACCTTCCCCCTTTAGCGGCTAATATCATTCATAAAAGTTCTTTTGAAATATCGTTCATCAAATATGTTTGTACAATAAAAGAACTTTTATAGTGTAATAGCCGCCTAACTACAGAAATATACTATTATTAACCTATTTTGACAAGATATCAATTTTCAATTTTTACTTTTTTATATTATTGTAATGTTTCCTCTGTTGAGCGAAACAAGAACGAAACCAAAACAGGTTCGTTAGATATTCTTGTGCTGAATAATGAAACACTTCGATTGAAAAACACACACTTTATTTATAAAACGAACTAACTATACACACGCGTACTAACAACCAACGTCAAAATGTCAAACTAGCTTTAATTATAACGACGGCACTATAGCGATCCAACCGCCACTGAGTGTCGAGTCTGACTACTTTTTCACGACTGCCCCTTCGTTCGGTGACATCTGCCTTTTATAGGTGGAGATCCATGCATTCGTCAATTTAGAGAAGGCTCCAGATTTTTCGAGATGTTCCAGTCTTGGGTGCTTACTCAACGAAGGTTCGAGAATCCGCTTCAATGTTTCTGTTTGGAGAAGGTTCTAGGCTATAGATGGCTCGAGAATAGCCTAGTGTCCATTCATTTTGTACTGGTCATCGATCATTCGAGATTAGTACAGTGTGGGTCGTAAAAGATACCCACCCCGTACACGCAACACTGCCTTCTCCATAGACTTGTTCGTCCCGAACAGAAGTCACCATGACGCCGCTCACGCGGTGCTATCCGATCCAGATGCACGGCCTTCATTTTCCCTGTTGGCCTCCATCGCTTCGGAACGCGACGCACTACATTATCCACCCAGGCAACAATCTCATGCGCTTCCTTCCAGGTCTGTCGTACCCACGAGCTCGCAAGTTTTCTCCGATGGGCGCTGAACAACCATGCGAAGCCACCGTCGCTGACACCAATCGAGCGAGCTTTCACGTTGAACTTCCTTACGCGATCAACTTTCCAGCGAGGTCGTCCTTGGATCAGGCCATGTACGCCATCCAACCGGCGTCCGAAGTCGGCGACCGACGTTGACTGCTCCACACACGAATCATTCTGTGGGGTTGGACTATTCTGCAACACCTCCGTAGTTGGACATCGCAATACCAACAGCAGCAGTACACTCGTTGTCGCTCCTGCTGTCCATCATCACAGCGGCCTCAAACTGCGTGCAGGACGCTTCCACGTCGTCGAGAGCTGGTTCTCTTGTAACCTTCGCGGACAGTTCGGCCCTAACGAATCCCGATGTTTCCACACGTTTCAGATCGTTCCTCGACTTTCCAGCATTCTCGAGTCCATCACACATGTTTCCGATCTGGGCGCCCACCCGCATCCGTTTAAACTTCATGGAGTCTCTAGGAAGCTTCTCGCCATTAAGCTTCCAGACTCCCGCAGACCGCTCCTCTAATTGTGGCTTCAGGCTGTTGTCTTTCTGCGGTTGCAACTGTGTTGTCACTTCTCCGTGGTGACTTCTCCAACCTCACCAACCGCTCGTTTAACTTTTCCGATTGTTCGGTCATATTCGTTGTGGGTCCATTCGACGCCGTTGCCGTCTCATTTAGCGACTCCTCAAAACTCGCTGACCGCTCGTTCATCTGCGATGACATTTCCCTCGGCAACTTCTCCGCTCTCGGTGACTGTTCGCTATTGGTCCGGCTGTTCACTACCGCAGCGACCTCGAGCTGTGTCTGCGATTCGATCTTGATGACTCCAAATGTTTCGACGCGCTCCGGTTTGCTTCGCAATCCTTCGACCTCCTCGGCAACCGTATTGAACCCGCCATCCACTTTGGCGTCATCCTGCTTGAGGTCGTTCTCGAACTTCTTGGAAGTTTCTCGTTGCCTCTCGTCGAGCGATCTCGATATTTCGCCGACTGATTCTGCAACTGCTCGGAATACTCGTCAAATCGCTTCTCAAACCGCTCAGATTGCTCTGCTTGTTGCTTAGATTGTTGCTCTGCTTGTTGCTCTGCTTGTTGCTTGAATTGCTCGCTAAATTGCTTGAACATCGACAGTAGCTGCTGGATGCCAGGGTCCCCGGTTGAAACCTGTTCCGCTCCCGATTCGTCGAGATTTCTCGTATCCGGAAATTCGACCGTAAACGGATCCTGTCCATCGGCTCTTACCGCTTGTGCTAAACGAACACACAGCGCGGACTTATTTCCCGTCGTTAACAATTTCCGTCGTGCTAGTACGTTTCTTAACTCCGCGGTTGTCAATTCGCAAATAGTACCCGGCATTTTAGTTCGTTTTTCACTTCACAAGTTCACAACAGTCAGTCGTGCACATTCTACCCGCGTAGAATATTTCCGCACTTCACTACGAAGTTTCTCAAACACACACAATCGCGCAACTTCCCGGCGCTTCAATTCAAAGTTTCTTGAAACTTCCCGTGCTTATTTACACCACCGTAAATATCCCGCACGACTTTCACAAAATCCACAATCGCGCAAGTTCTATACTCTCAGAACTTCCCGGCGCTTCACTCTAAAGTTTCTCGAAACTTTCCGTTTATTTACACTTCCGTAAATATCACGCACGACTTTCACGACTTTCACTTTTCAAACGAACGTCCACTACACGCACGCGAATATCCCACTTCTGACACCAATTGTAATGTTTCCTCTGTTGAGCGAAACAAGAACGAAACCAAAACAGGTTCGTTAGATATTCTTGTGCTGAATAATGAAACACTTCGATTGAAAAACACACACTTTATTTATAAAACGAACTAACTACAGTGGATTTCGTTTATAACGACTTCGGTTATAACAACATTTTGGATTTAACGACGTAAATTTACGATATGGCTTTATTTTTCATACAAATAACGCCGGTTATAACGACTTCAGATATAAAGGCGAGTTTCGATATAACGACGGATCTTTAAGCAAAAATGGAAACTATTTTCGGGTATAGCGACGAACAAAAATGTTCATTTTCTGTCATTACTGCTAAAATCACCGTTATTTCACATTTAATTTGTACAAGTGTACATAGTTTGTCTGTGTCAACTCATTCTTCTGTTTCTAGTTATGAAATAAGACGCAGGCTGACTTCTTGTGCGGGTATTTACATTCAATATAGTTCAGTGTATTTCCTATACGTGTTGCTTGTTGAGGTAAATAAAAAAATAAATAACTGGTGCAACAGTCCAATTTGAACCACGGCCTCGAGATGAGTTAGCATCATCTCATTTTTCTAGATCGTGACGGTTTTTGTGCAGAGGTATGTGATCAGCAACACGCTCAACCGAGTTATTTACCCCATAATGGGTACTCATTTAACAGCTGAGTGGACTCATAGTCCGACACGTAAATCCCCGGAATCGAACCGGGGCCCAGTGCGTTGAAGGCGAACGTGCTAACCGTTGCGCCATCCGGACTACTGCTTGTTGAGGTAAGTTAGCCTAATTTGGAGACTGATTTTTATTTTTTTTCTGTAAAATTGTGATTATTGCATATCCGGATTTCAGAACAGTTTTCAATTTTATTTGACAAACTCGGAACCATACTATGTTCAAAAGATATTTTATTTGGCAGATTAATCTTATGTCAATCAGGTGCTAAATTTTATTTGCCATTTATGTCAATATCGACATTTACATCGTGTCCACACTAACACTAGAGGCCAGATCGACTTGATCTGGTTGTGGTGAGTTTAAATTTATATGTATTTGACAGTGTTAGATCAAATAAACTGGCCAGATTAAGTCGATCTGGCCCTAATGTTGACCGAATGCTAAATTTTTGATTTATGTGGCTCACGTACATAACAACAATTTTATAAGTTTATGAAATCGAGCAACCGTGGAGAAATTAAACATTGCCGGATAAATATTTAAACAACTAAACAATAATTTTATCAAGCGGTCTATTTACAGTGCATTCTTTTCTTCTTCAGTTAAAATGGCACAACTTCCTACGAGGCGAACCTTCACTATCAAAGAAAAGGCCGCAATCATTTGGCGATTGGAAAATGGTGAAACAAATGCTGATTTATGTAAGGAGTTCCAAGTTCCGCATTCAACAATATCGACGATATGGAAATGTCGCGATAAAATAAAAGAGTGTTTTGAATACAAGTCCTTAAAAATAAAATGGTTCGGAGTACCTCCCATCAGGATATAGAAAACTCTCTTTTATCATGGTTCAAAGCACAGAGAAACCATGGAATTCCAATAAGTGGACCCCTTTTGCAACAGAAGGCCAATGATTTAGCTAGATTACTGGGTAAAACAGATAGCTGGATCTACCGTTTCCGTCAGCGGAACCACATTGTTGTAGGCAAGGTTTCTGGCGAAGCAGCTAGTGTTTCACAAACAAGTTGTTCCAACTGGCTAAATAACGTTTCTCCGGAGCTCAGAAAAGATTATCGGGACTCTGAAATATTCAACGAAATGAAACCGGTTTATTTTTAAACTCATGCCTGACAGGACCCTAAAATTTAAAGGCGAAAATGTGTTGGAGGCAAGCTTTCAAAAGAACGCATAACAGTTTTAATTGCAACGAATATGGATGGAAGCGTCAAACGCAAGTTGCTGGTCATTGGAAAATACAAAAATCCGAGATGTTTTAAAAATGTAAGAACATTACCAGCGGATTATCAAGCGAATAAGAAAGCGTGGATGACAACCGAATTGTTCAAAAAGGCGTTATGTGATTGGGATTTAGAATTGAGACGAGAAAATCGAAAAATTCTTTTATTAATGGATAACTGTTCTGCCCATCCACACATGGAAAATCTGTCAAACATCAAATTAGCATTTTTACCACCAAACACCACGTCTGTAAGATAGCCCATAGATCAAGGCATAATAAAGTCCTTTAAAACTCACTATCGGAAACTGTTAGTATTGAAAATGATTAATCATATTGAACTCTCCACGGCCTCCTTTAACGTTAGCTTACTAGATGCCATTGAAATGATAGCAACTGTATGGTCAAGAGTCCGAGATGATTAAAAAATGTTTCATTCATGCTGGTTTTGCTAAAGTTCCGACAGTTTCGCCTGCGGTAGTTCTTACAAATGATTCGAATGATGAATTAGACAGCTTGCCACTAGAGCAGTGGGTTCGACAAGTAGAAACAGTGGAAAATTGCACTGACTGGGCGACTTATATTGACGTTGATAACGAAATCGTTACATCTGGCGATCTTACAGACATGGAAATTATCGATAACATGGCTTCAGCAACTGTTAACGATGTTGGCTCACCTGATGACGAAGAAGGAAATGTGACGGGTGAATCATCTGAGCACGTTCCTTCAGTAACCGAAGTAGTACACGCCATAGCGCAGTTAAAAAGATACGCTTTATTTGGTGAGGATAAAGAATATTTGTCAGTCGAGTCTATTGTTAAAATAGAAAGGGAACTTGAAAATATTATGGTTAGAAAAAAAGAAATTAAGTCAAAAAAATATAACCGACTTCTTTAAAAAAGTATAGATTTCACAGTTTTGCGAAAATTAAAAGGTATACTGGTTATACTCGTGTGTATGTAAACATGTAATTACGAATAAAGATGTTATGTTCTTATTGAAGAAAATAATTGAAAAAGTTATGTTATTGTTATGTGAATTATTGAGAACAGAGACTTTATTTTAGCATTATGTATTATTTTCTAGTATATCATAAATAAAACGAAATGATTTATGTACCTAGTGTACCTATGAATATGAAGATGTTTGAAATTGTTCGGAAATAACGACATTCGGATATAGCGACGTATTTTGTTCGGTCCCTTCGCCGTCGCTATAAGCGAAATCCACTGTATATACACGCGTACTAACAATCAACGTCAAAATGTCAAACTAGCTTTAATTATAACGACGGCACTATAGCGATCCAACCGCCACTGAGTGTCGATTCTGACTACTTCTTCACGACTGCCCCTTCGTTCGGTGACATCTGCCTTTTATAGGAGATCCATGCATTCGTCAATTTAGCGAAGACTCCAGATTTTTCGAGATGTTCCAGTCTCGGGTGCTTACTCAACGAAGGTTCGAGAATCCGCTTCAATGTTTCTGTTTGGAGAAGGTTCTAGGCTATAGATGGCTCGAGAATAGCCTAATGTCCATTCATTTTGTACTGGTCATCGATCATTCGAGATTAGTACAGTGTGGGTCGTAAAAGATACCCACCCCGTACACGCAACAGTATTTTTAGTTTTCTGTGTTAGTCAGACGCCACCTTTCTGTAAGTTTTCGTATTTCTAAATGCAACAGTCTCGAAATGCAAGAGGGATGGGACAAATTATTATTATTATTGTTATTATTCTATGAACTCGACTGTCAACTTTCGCGACGTGAGCGACGAAGCATCTGAAATGCCGGAACCCATAGATATATATTGAACAGATCGGTAATAGTGCTATCCTCATTCTGTGCTTCGGGTTATTTTCGAACCAATTCGCGCATGCGCACTGCTGCCCATTTGCACGCGGTCGCTATACGTTCGGTAAATGTTGTTACGCCATCGGTCACCCAGCCACAATTTTGACATTTACGAAGCATTTGGCCCCTCGTTCCTCGGGCCCCTGGCCCAAATGTTAATACGTGCTGAGCGCGTTTTACTGCGCAGACGCGAATATGTCAACCATAACTCGATATTCAAATTTTTACCCCTACTCTGTGCCTATTTCCTATCTGTTCAATATATATCTATGCCGGAACCAGACTGAACGCTGGAAGCAGCAGCAGCGGCAGCAGCAACTACAACATGCAGATCTGCTTTCGCCGCTGTCGCTGCGTTCAATCTAGGTCGCGCATGGGCAACGATCTATTGGATGACATCTAACGCACATATACACTATGTGCGTGGGGAACCAAACTTGAACAGCTAATAATAATAATAATTCTTTATTGCCTCTAATTCAATGTAATACAGATAATTTATACAAAACTTATTCTACTAAATTATACAATAATACTACAATATATAAATTACTAGTTTAGCCAACAAAAATAAAAATAAAATTTAAAATAAAAACAATTAGATAATAACTGCGTTGGAGTATTTGCATGAAAATAATAATAATAAGATATGTATATAATAATGTAAACAAGTAAAATAATAATTCAGGCCATCTCACTATGAGCTAGGCTCGTGCTGTGAGACTTTTGATCGACATATCAGAATTTAGGGTTTACCCGCATTTTGTTTTGTTTTTTGCTAAATTTAATTGTGTAACGTTTCCATGAAGTAATTTTTTAATGCTATTTTAAAACGGTGGAAATTTGTGATTTTAATGATTTCTGCTGGAAGATTGTTAAATAACCTTGGTCCTGAATAAAATGCATGATTAGATGCAGCTGACGTATTGTATCTAGGCTCCCGTCGTAATTTTCTTGTACTATTCCGAGTCAAATGTAGTGCATCGTTTAGATTATATGGAAATTCAATCAAGTGTGTCTGAACAAATTTAAGTGACTTGAATTTATAAAGTTTTGGAACTGTTAGAACACGAAAATCAGAATAAATCAACATGGTTGGATAATCTAACGGTTTTTTAAGGCAAATTTTGATTATTCTCTTATGTAATATAATCAGGGGTTGTAGATTGGAAGTTGCTAAACCTCCCCAGCCTATGATCCCATATTCTATAACGGACTGTACTAGAGCTGTGAATATCATCCTTAAACGTTCAACTGAGACCATTGATCTCAATTCTACGAATTTATAAATTATTTTTCTTAGGCGACTGCAAACGTAGGATATATGTTCTTGCCAGCGTAAATGTCGGTCTATTATTATTCCTAAGTACTTAGTACTGTTTACAATGTGCAGCGCAGGACAGTTGCAACATATTGTTGTGCAGCCACTAGTATGTACTGAAACTCTGAAATTATCCGGAGGAACTCCTGCTGATGTGAGAGAAAATGGAATGACTACAGTTTTATTTAAATTAATGCAAAGCTTATTTTTAGATAGCCAAGCTATTTTTTTCACTAAACCATCGTTGGCAAATTCGAATGTTTCATTCCAGCTTTCTCCATGATATAGCGCTACTATATCGTCAGCAAAGGCATATAATGTGCAGTTCGTAATATTAATTTTCAGTAAATCATTAATATAGATTAGGAACATAATGGGACCCAATACTGTTCCTTGGGGCACTCCAATCTTTATGTTGAGGGGAGAGCTCATGCAGCCATTTATACGCACAGATTGTGTTCTACCTCCCAGATAAGACCTGAACAAATCAAGCGACACGCCTCTGATCCCAATATTATTCATCTTGGACAGTAAGATTTTATGATTGACGGTATCGAACGCTTTTTTAAGATCCAAGAATATTCCTATACATTTCAAGCCTTTATCTAAGTTGGACATAATTGTTTTCGTTACGCCATAAATAACATCTTCTGTGCTTTTACCTTTCCTAAATCCAAATTGCCCCTTTGAGATAATATTGTTTTTATCTAAATAGTTAACTAGCCTATTTTTGATCGCCCTTTCAAAAATTTTCGACAAACATGACAACAGGGATATTGGTCGATAATTGTTCATATCACTCTTATTGTCACCCTTATGCAGTGGAACCACAACCGCATGCTTTAACCGTGTTGGAAATTTGCCTTGGGTGAAGCACATATTAATTATGTGTAACAAAGGTTTGGACAAAACAGTGGCATTATCTTTAAAGAGTTTTGACTCAAGATTGTCCATTCCAGGAGCGACATTGGATTTGAGGTCACTTATAAGGCCCACTATTTCTAATTCGGATATTGGGTGCAAAAAGAATGAATTCAAACTATTTTGACCAATATATTCTCTTGTCATGTTTCGATCTGCTTCTGTGATGATCGGTGTATTCCTTGTAATATTTTGGCCAACTTCTATAAAATGTCTATTAAATTCATTGGCTATTTGTACTTCTTTGTGACTATGAATTAATTCACCGGCTATAGAAGTTATATCACTATTAAATTTCCCTCTCATAATTTTCGTTTCTGTAGCCTCATTGACAATATCCCAAATCTTTTTTATATTATTTCCACAGTTTTGAAATTTGGCCTTGTAATATTGATCCTTAGCACAGCGAATTAACGTTTTGAGAATATTTCTATAATGTTTGTATTGGTTAACTAGATCCGTATTGAAAGGCTGCTTTCGTAGCTTACTGGCCATTCTATCCCTATTCCTGACAGATATAATTAACCCTCTAGAGATCCAGGGTTTGAGTTTTTTCATCTTGCAACTAATTTTACGTGAATTTTTTAGGTTGTTACTATGAATCTGTAAAAGTCTATTGTAGAAATTTTCAAACGACTTTTCAGCTTCCTCTTCGTCATACACTGCTGACCATGTTTCTCTTTCTAGTTCGAATTTAAACTTGGATGTATCTAGAGTTTGTTTTATAGATGTTTCCTTTGAAATATTGGTTAGCTTATAGTTCTGTGCTGTACATAGTATGTTTCCAAAGATAGCGTAGTGGTCAGTTATGAAAGTAGTATATATAGCTGAACTAAATTTATAGGATTTTTTGCATTTAAGGAATAAATGGTCTACGCACGATTCTCGTGTGTTGCATTTACGTGTACACCCGTACACATGATTAATAAAACCCAACCCATATAACATATTCAGATATTTATGTCCGTTATTATCCATTCCACCTTCTAATACGTCTATATTGGTATCGCCAACTATTACGTGATTAGAAAAATATTTGTTATTATCAATGAATATTTCCAAATTATCAATAAAATTGTCAACATTTGTGTCATTTGGGGAACGATATAGACAAGTCAGCAAAAAATCATCCTCATTCACACGTATTACTACATTTAGAGAATTTACATCATTGATGTCCTCATTTAAGATATTATAAATTAAAATCTCCCGTATGTATACTACTACTCCATCGCACTTATTAAATTTGTTTTCTTTTACTATTTTATTATAGCCAGGTATTTGATAATTCGAGCTATTATAATCTAACCACGTTTCAGTCAAGACTATAATGTCAAAAACCAAGTTCAGGTCTGATATTAATAAACAAAATTCGTTAAAATTTTTACAAATACTTCTAATGTTTAAATGTATGATTTTAACACCGCTTAGATTTTCAAAAAATTTATGACACTGATATTTATTTTTAATTATAACTGATTTTTCCCGTTCGGAGCTGATTGTATTTAAGAAATTACAAATATCCATGCTCATTATGTCTTAAATCAATAATCTTTGTTTTCATATTATATATAATTTTGGGACTAATTCGTCAGGTGTCTTAAGTCTAAGTCGGACTCGCACAAGATTTTATGAATTCTAGTGGTCTCAGATTTTCTCATAAATAGGCTTCCGTTTTTCAGCCATACAAATTTAAATTCATTTTCGCGGGCGAAGACTTTAGATTTGTACAAAAGGGTTTTAAAAGTTTTGGTGAGATGATAGTTAAAGTAGACTCTTCTCTTTGGGAAACTATTATGGATCTTGTCCGCTGTTTTGTTAGTTTAGTAGCTTGGATGACATTTCTTCGATTGATTTGAACAACTGAACTTGCGCGGATTTTCAAGTGCGGTTTTATATTTTATAAGAAAATCAAGTCTATTTCGTGAGATTTTTCGTAATCTTGCGAGATTCGAATCTTACATTCCATTTGTGGGCTTGTAAATGTAAAATATAGTGCGGAACAACCAAATTTCACAAAAATAGCGCGCGTCGTAAAAGTCCGCCGAAATAAGTAGAATTTCCGGAAAATGAGAATCTCATTACACACACAAAAGTGTTGAACGCGTCCTTTAAGATGTGCGGAACCGTGCTGTGGCGTTGGAATGAATATAATACAATTGTGTTCTTGCCATTTCTCGCCAGTCGCAAGCTAAGCACATGTACGTCTGTCATTTTCACCATTGGGCTCATTCATATTGGTGAGCGACTACTGCACCTCCGTAGCGAAAAGTGCGAGAGTCCCGGAAATAAAAAGGTTTCGTATTAGTTTCGTGGTTGTGGCGTGTATTTGAGTATAAATTTCACAAAATCGTAGAGAACGAAAGATTTGTCTTGATAAGACCTTCTGTATGTTCGGATCATGTGCCATGTGAAGCCCGATAGCACACACACAATAACAAAGCGAGGTAGTCGTTCCAGAACGTATGCTCCGGAGTGTCAGTAGTTGCCGCGTTGTTGCTCATGTTTGGTGAATGAGCCCATTGAAAATGAGATAGTGTTGGTGCGCACAACCACATGAAGAAAATGGTTCCCAAAATTTTTGCTTAAGATTGCATCAACGAACATGGAATACATAGCAGGAGCACTCACTACAAGTTGCCCAAAGGTTGTTTCCTATTCCCGTAATTATCTATGTGCAATGAAGAAGAAGACACAGGAAGTAGTCGTATCGAAAAATTTGAGAACCATTCGCCTATATGTGGTTGTCACACGACCCCTATTACATTTTAACAAATGGCGTAGGTGATTATATTGTATTTTTGGGGACTGGAAAAATTTGGTGCGAGTTACGAAATTTATTAGGCCGGCCGCATCTTGGACGTAGGCAGGGCAACGCGTACATAGCATTGTTGTTGTAACAATTGTCAAAATCTGAATTTACAACAACAACGCCATGTGCGCGCTGCGCTACGCTGCCCTGCCTACGTCCAAGATGCGGCCGGCCTTATTGTTGCAAGTATGAATATTGTTTAACGTTCGCAACAGACGATCAATCAAACCGCCATCCAACCACATGAACTTCATAGGACGTGCTGAATGAAATTTTCATCACTTCCACTTTTTTATAAACGTTTTTAGGGCAGATGCAGTCGCTATGGTGCTCAGTTTATTTTATATTAATATATTCGCCACAGAAATCGTACCGAACCGTTCGTCACTACACGCAATTGATAAAGTATTGTAGTTTCACACTACAGGCGAAATCACTTGATTTGGCGGGTTATGTGAACAGCAAAATCACATTTGTATGGATCTCACATTTTCATACAAAATTATCTGACCAGATTTGGCCCTTTCTAATTAATTGACCATTAGTAAAAACAAAACTTTCCCACTTTCTTTCACCCACACATCACACTTTAAACGCTACGCCACTGAAACAAAGGTAAATCAGCTGATAACCCACGTGAGCAGCTTTTATTTTCATTTGATGGCTGATGGACCGCGAGCAAAAACATTTAGTTTCCGAAAAAGATCTTTACACTATAGAAATTTGAAATACATAGAGCGAAACTACACTAAATTTTGAAAGCAATCAGGGTATTTACCTGAGAACCGACACTCAACTTTGTCGAGAATTTCATCTGTTTCGCGCAGACTACAACTGGGGGGCAAAAACTCCTCTTCCATAGTCCTCCGCGTGGGCGCCCCCTGGAACGGCAGTGGTCACTGACCATTGCCAACCAACGTCAAGCCGCCAGTGATGGCGGTGCGATGATTTGGTTGAGGTACCCCTGTGGTGTGGGGTGTGAAAAAAAAAATACCACGGCCTTTCCCTTTGAGGGCCTGTCGTTAAAACCGACAATCAAAGGACAGGATGTGTATGCCAGCAACTTGCACTATCCGAAATCTTTATATGCTAACGAAACGTCAACTATGCCTCGGATAAGGACTGACTCAACGGTTACGACTTTTAGCTATCGTACAATGACAAAGATTGGATTCTGGAATGTGCGTACTCTCCTGGACAATGGATCAGAAGGTCCCCAGAACGCACGATTTCTTCAATTAGAGAGTGAATTTCTGAGGTACAAATTAAATATCTTAGGAGTTAGTGAGATTAGATGGTGGAACAGCGGAGAATTCATCTCTCCAACGGGCAGCACTGTAATGTTGTACTCCGGTAAAGCTACCGGTAGTCGCCGTGAGTCAGGTGTGGGGCTCCTTTTAACCAGAGCCGCGCGAAACTGTCTCTTATCCTGGGAACCGGTCTCTGACAGGGTCTTGACCGCCAGGTTCCGGACCAAAATGAGGAACATCTCAATAATACAATGTTATGCCCCTACTGAACCCGACAATGTCTTGGCAAAAGACTCCTTCTACGAAGAACTAAACGCCGTTCAGAGCAGAACACCTAAAGGTGACATTATAATGGTTATGGGTGATTTGAATGCGAAAGTTGGCGCTGATAACTATGGGCTCAGACATGTGATGGGGAGACACGGTCTTGGTGATCGTAATGACAACGGTGAAAGATTTGTAGAGTTCTGCAACTTTCACAGTCTCTTCATCGGTGGTACTATGTTTGAGCATAAGGACCACCACAAAATCAGTTGGTCCTCTGTTGATCGGCGCAGAACACAAAATCAGATCGACCATTTTGCCATTAGTAAAAGATTCAAGAGTTGCCTCCTGGACGTGCGAAACAAGAAGGGTGCCGATATTGGGATGGGAAGAGACCATTATCTTATGATCGCTAATGTTCGATTGCGTATTGCAGCCGTGCGCCGCCCCGGCGACGAAAGATCCAGGCCCCGCAAATTCAACACAGCTCGACTAAAAAATCCAGCTGTCTTACAACAATATAATGACCATCTTGCGCAAAAAGCGGCTGAGATAACTAGTCACCCAAATAGTGACATAAACGAAAACTGGGATGCCATAAAAAATGAGTACATTGATAGCGCAAATACCATCCTTGGCCCAAACCCGGATTGCCGGAATAAGCCCTGGATGTCCGACGCTTCATGGCAGCGGATTGTTGAGAGAAAGGAGCTGAAAGTTCGTTTGGCTGCAGCATCAGACGACAATCGAAGCAGCATCGAACTCCTTTACCGTCAGAAAGCTCGAGAAGTTCAGCGTAGTGTGCGACGCGATAAAAGAGTTTATGCCAATTCTCTTTTAGCGTCAGCAGAAGAAGCCGCAAGAAGTAACAACTTAAACGCCGTATACGGTGTCATCAAGGAGTTTACAGGTGGTCGTAACTCCTGCCAACGTCCGGTGAAAGACAGTGATGGAAAGCTACTTAGCTTGGAAGAAGATCAAATGAGGCGGTGGAAAGAACACTTCGCCGCGGTCTTGAACCGTGTAACCTCTGGTGAAGTTCCCCCTCATATAGATAATTTAGCTAACCATCAAAATGTGCGTATACGGTCCACTGCCCCGACTAAAGAGGAAATAGTCACTGCAATTATTGCACTAAAACGAGGAAAGGCCGCCGGACTTGACGGCATCCCTGCCGAACTTTATCAAGCAGCGCCAAGCGTAACTGCCGATTTGCTGCACCCACTTGTTGATAAAGCGTGGAATACAGAGACCTTTCCCACTGAGTGGAAGGAAGGTTTGATCATCAAACTTCCAAAGAAGGGTAGCCTCACAGACTGTAATAATTGGAGAGGCATTTGTGTGCTTCCTGCCGTTGCCAAGATAATAGCTAAAATCGTCCTGGAAAGACTAAAGGCCCACTTAGAAAGCACAATTGATGAAGAGCAGGCTGGCTTTCGATCCGGATTCTCCTGTGTCGATCACATTAACACCTTGCGAATCATCATCGAGCAATGCGCTGAATACGATTCTCCGCTTCACTTGCTTTTCATCGATTTCGAAAAGGCTTTCGATAGTGTGAACCGGGATTCTATATGGGCGGCCTTGCGCAGGAGAGGCATCCCTGAGAAGCTTGTGGCTATTATTAAGGCAACCTATGACGGCGCGAAATGTCGCGTTCTGCATAAAGGTAAGGTGTCGGGGGACTTTGAGATTCGCAGTGGAGTTTGGCAGGGGTGCATCCTCTCACCGATCCTATTCCTCATTGTGATCGGCGATGTGTTGCATGCAGCCCTATCCGGACTCGACAGAGGAATTCAATGGACTTTGACATCTTATCTACAACATCTTGACTACGCTGACGACATATGCCTACTCTCCCACAAAATCATGGATCTGTCCGCAATGGCGTTAGATCTCGAGAGGGAGGCAAGCAAGGTTGGGCTAAAGATTAATACCAACAAGACCAAGGTTCTTAGCCCGCCGTTGCGAAAAAGAAATCCGACACCTATTGCCATCAATATTAATGGGCAGCCTGTGGAGAAGGTGGACAACTTCGTCTACCTGGGTAGCATTGTTGCCGAAAATGGTGGTACGGAGCAGGACATCGCTCGTCGTATCAACCAGGCTAAACGAGCATACGGCATGCTGTCCAAAATCTGGCAGGGCAGTTATCTCAGCATCAAGACCAAGCTGGGCCTGTTTCGCTCCCTGGTACTATCAGTGCTTTTGTATGGGAGCAGTACACGGAAAGTTTCCGTAGGAGTTACCAGAAAGCTGCAAGTTTTCGTCAACTCATGTCTTCGTCGAATTTTAAGAATTTTCTGGCCCGAAACAATATCAAATGAAGAGCTAAGTCGGCGTACGGGTCAGATGCCAATCGACGAATTGATACGCAGGCGAAAATGGCAGTGGATAGGTCACACATTGCGGAAGAGTGATAACTGCATTGCTTTGCATGCCATGAAATGGAACCCCATTTCCAACCAAGGCCGACCAAGAGGGGGTCCTCGAATCACATGGCGTCGATCTGTGGCAAAGGAGTGTCAGGTACTGGGTAAGTCTTTTGGGGAGTTGCGCCCCATTACCCAGAACAGAGTACGATGGCGCGCAGGAGTAGTTGACGCGCTATGCCCCGCTAGGGGTTAAGGCAAAGTAGTAAACTACAACTGCACTCCATATTTCAGTGATATTTACAAGATTTTGCACATTGAATCAACTTACTGAGTACACTAAATCGACACTGAAATATTAATTTACAGTTCCGGTGGCAATTGCAATTAAACTAACCGCGTTTTCACTTAAAAATCAATCAATTTTCACTGATATCACACAATTGGATTTCAATCAGCACGAAAATGACGTCTAGAATTGTCATCAAAAGTAGAAACAGCTGATGGAAGCCTAAAAAAGAAAACAACAGTTTGGTTCCCTACACATACAGCACACACATACGTTGGTCTCCATCCTCTTCTTTTGTATATCAATGCCTATGTGTTAAATTCCACTATGCATACACAATCGCTTTGCTAGAGGATTGCGAAAAATAGACAGAAATATGTCTGTTCATATGATCTCGTAAATCGGAAAGAGGTCGCGATAGGGAGATAGCACACACACCATTGCAATTGTGGGAAAAAACTACCAATAAATTCAAAAAAAATGGGAAGCTGTCATTTGAGCAGCTGACTATGTTCTTTTCTATCCAATGCAGTTTCCCGTTTAGATTTCTGTCAGAAATGGGTAAACATGTGTGTGGCTGACTATTTGCATCCCGCTTCACAAAAATTAATGTACTGAGTGTCCCTTCTATATTACATCCTGTATTCTTTCATCGTAGCACATGGGAAATGCCTGCTTTCCAATTAGACATTTCACAACCGCTGCTGCTGCATTCTGCGTTCATTCTGGTTCGGGCAAAAGATATTGGGTGGTATGCATGATAATGAGGATATACTTAAGAGTGAAGTCTATTGAGGACATTCCTGAGTCTGCTATGTTCGGTGAATCGAGTGAAAAAGTTGTATGCATAAAACTACTCTCCTCTCCATAGTGAAAATTGAGTGGAATTCTGTCAACTCAGCTTTACTCCACTCGACTCACTTTATGCATACCACCCATTGGTTCAACTTTATTTGACCGCCGAAGCCGTCCTCGTTGCGCACACTATTATTCAGCCTTTCGTTGGCAGAGTGGCAAGTAATTCGCAATGGTGGATATTCTTTCCAAGTTAAATTTTAGTGTGAATCAACCATTGGCCTGACGACAGCGGTTGTAATCTTCGCTAAATTATGGTTTTATGTCAATTCTGACAACCACACCATGTACTTACCCGTTGCTATGCTCCATGTACGCTCTCTGCCAATTAACTAGTGACGTTTCTGTTTTTATTTCTTCATAAGTTCGAGGAGTTTATTATGATTCACTCAAGTTGCAACGTTTAGGGGATTTTCATATTTGTACAGAATGGATAGAGAAAGGTTTGTTTGGATACGGATCATGTATTTTGATACTTACATTATGTACTTGTTTATTCCAGGTTCTCATTACTGCTTCTGGAGCCTAACGAAATTTATTTTGAAGACTTTTCGGTGGATCTAGTCCCCAACCCGGCAGATCCGTCCGATTCCACAGTACCTAAGCCGTTACTTGGACGTTTGAAACTATGCTCCAAGTCACTGGTCTTCGATCCAAAGGACACCAAATTGCCTCTTCTAAAAATTCTCTTTAAAGAATGCAAGGAAATCTCGACGTGGCCAACATCACAATTAGCAAGCGGAACAAGCAATCAACTTCTAATTAGGTAAACACAAAAAAAATCTCCCACAAGAAATTGTTTTGATACTCTCGAGTTTGTTGTTTTTATTAGATGCTTGCAATATACGAAAATGTTAGAGAATAATGTTCTCGCTCCATACGAATTTGTGCTGGATAGTCGCGACTTTTATTTTTTGTTTCACTATGCGAATATCGATGATTATTTTTTGCAATTGTGCCAGCAGTTGCATCGGGCGTCCAGTCTTCATGCCCTAGAGCAAGGCAATATGGTGAGATACGGTAAATTTTTATTGTCTAGGTAATGAATGAATTTTGTTTTGTCCTTTCAGATAGCAACAATTGTCTTTTCACGACATAATCGCATTAAGTTCAACCCTTTATGGTTAGATAGTATCTATGAGGAAATTCTATTTGATTGCAAAGTTGACGAAATAAAGCCCCTAATATTGAATCCGGGGAAGTTGGTGTTGACTGATGTTTGTATCTATCTGCAACCGTACAATAATATTCAACCGGTAAGGTGAAGTGATTTATAAAAGTATTAGCCTTATTTACGTTTCGTTAGCATGTAAACAGTGTCGGATGATGCAATTTGCGTCATATACATATAATCCATTTAAGTACCTACCGGCATACACATATTATCCATTTAAGTATCATTTCCGACGAGATTGGTTTCGTTCCTAAGGCAGCCGGCTCTTCATGCCGGAACGACCCGTTTGTCGACGGCCAAGAGCTGCCAAACACCTCGATGTATGAAGAACTGAACTATTCGAAGCATCGCAACCACAACAACAACAACGAGATTGCTTTGTGGACTATTCTATGTTCACAGTGGTTAAGACTCGATTCTTCAATCTCTGGCTCATGAATGTGCACGCCCCGACTGAGGTTATAGGAGACGCAGTAAAAGACGAGTTCTACGCCCGCCTTGAGACTCTCTTCGACTCACTTCCAACAAACGACGTCAAAATGCTGCTGGGAGACTTTACCGCGAAAGCCGGAAATGAAAGTTGGCACCGGGGGACCACTGGAGGCCACAGTCTCAATGAAGAATGTAACGACAACAGCCAGCGACTTATCGACTTCGACTGCAGTAAGAATCTAGTCGTAAGCTCTACGTGTTTCCCGCATCGACGCATTCACAAGCAGACCTGGAAATCTCCAGACGCACATACCGTCAACCAAATTGATCACGTCATCATTTGCAGGAGATGAGTGTTTAGTGTTATGGATGTTCGCTCTTATCGAGGAGCAAACTGCGACTCCGATCATCACTTGGTGAAGACGACCTACAGATGTAGAATTTCCTCGGTGCATCAATCGAGAATCAGCCCTCCCAAAATTTTTGCGGTTGATAAGCTTCTGAGCGATGCCACAGCGGTGGCGTATACTACCGCCCTTAAGGAAAGACTATCTGCTATGCTACACAACATCAGCAACACAGGCGTCCATGGGTTCTGGGGAGAACTCAAGGGTACCAGCAGGGATGTCGTAGAGAAGGTCCTGAGATATAAAGCCCGGCGAGCGCGAAATGACTGGTTCGACGAAGAATGCAAAAATTCACTTGACGCGAAAAACGAGGCCTATAGACAATGGATTCAACGAGGAACCAATGCCAAAAGAGAAAAATATGACGAGCTACGGCGAATATCGAATAGAATACTTAAAAACGTAAATACTTTGACGAGCACAGTTGCCGAATATTAATGAAAACTTTGCTAATAGGAACACCAGACAAGCGTTCAAACTAGTAAATACAATTAAGAACGGCTATCAACCCAGGACTAGCCTTTGTAAGGATAAGGATGGAAACATCATCAGCAAAACCGATGGCATTAACAAACGATGGTCCTCTTATTTTGAAGAGCTTCTGAACCTTCCATCTAACATCCCCACACAAGAAGCTCTCGAGGATATTGTAGATCTAGGCCCACCCATACAACCCCCGACAGTAGAGGAAGTTGATCTCGCGTTGCGGTCACTAAAACGAAATAAAGCGCCGGGCGCTGACGAGATTCCAGCTGAACTGCTAAAATTCGGTGGAACGGGTCTGGTTGATGCTATACATCAATTACTCCTGCGAGGATGGGAGGATGAGGTGATCCCAGACGATTGGCGCAGAAGCATCATCTGTCCAGTTCACTAAAAGGGAGATAAACTGCGGTGTGAGAATTACAGGGGCATATAACTAGTTTGTACGTCCTATAAAATTTTGACGAAAATTCTGGAAAATAGAATAAAACCGTACGCAGAACGAATCATTGGCGAATATTAAAGCGGTTTCAGACCTGGTCGCTCCACAACCGATCAGCTCTTTACGGTCCAACTGATACTCAAGAAGTGCTGGGAATACAACGTAAACGTATACCAAATCTTTGTCGACTTCAAGCAGGCATACGACAGTATCGATCGTGGAGTACTGTACAACATCATGCTGCAATTTGGTATGTATATCGCCCAAATTAGTGCAGCTGACAAAGATGACGATGACCAACTCAGTCTCACAGGTCAGGATCCATAATAGACTTACTGTAGTGATGTGTAACACAGTAACGAGTCGCTCTTTTTGAACGACTCAACAGGATGAGCGAAAGATTCGGCACAACGACATAGCCTTCGAGTCGTTCAATTTATGAATGACTCACTGTAAAATTAATTCCCAAACTAGCCCATCGCATAAATATTATCCAACGCATAACCAATCCACGCTCATTTCTCAATACATATAATGTACTACAATACATTCATTCACTCACATCCCATCCCATTATCTATCTAAAAGCAATACCACAATCATTTATCTAACAATCCACGCTCATTTCTCAATACATATAATGTACTACAATACATTCATTCACTCATATCCCATCCCAGTATCTATCTAAAAGCAAAACCACCATCGTTAACTACCAAAGCAATCCCATCTAAATCCATTCATATTCATCTCTATGCAGTATGCAATGCACGCATTGTGTATACTTCTAAATATATACGCAACAACCCATGCTGATTGCTGACTGCAAATGCAAACATATCAAAAATAATTTACTTACGTCGCGTCCCACCGCACAGCCAAGTTTCTCCAAATACAGAAAACAGTCCCAACATTCTAAAACAAAAGTATTCGTCTTACGTATCATCATCTCAAGCTCAACTTTAGATGAAACCAATCAAAAACCCATAGCGCTCACTTCCACTACAGCTACAGTGTAAAGCAGCGTTCTGACGGGGCCAATACATGACATCGTGGCACGCTTTCGATCTCATGCTTGTATCGAGCGTGGACTGGAAAGTGAACTGCTTTTGCCTTGGGTTGTGGACCGTTCACACGACCACGATTCAGTTTATCCCATAAATCATTCTGTTTCAAGCAATTACACCACTACTATACCCTAGTTTTAAATAAACTGTTTTGTGGCCATAACTTCTAAAATATAAGGAATTTCGCATTTTTGACACCATTTTGACCCCCCTTTAGATCCCCCATCCAGGCTGAGGAGCATCCATCCCCACTATTTGGATGCTCCTCAGCCCTCTCCCTCCCTATCCCCTTCTCCCGTCTCTATGTAAAATTCGTTCAAAAAGAGCGATACAAAATCGTACCGCACAATAAGATTCGTTCAAAAAGAGCGGCACGTTCAAAAAGAGCGACACGTTCAAAAAAAGCGACACGTTCAAAAAAAGCGACACGTTCAAAAAGAGCGACACGTTCAAAAAGAGCGACACGTTCAAAAAAAGCGACACGTTCAAAAAGAGCGACACGTTCAAAAAGAGTCAAAAGAGTCAATTGTGCGGTTCGATTTTGTATTGCTCTTTTTGAACGAATTTTTTTGTGCGGTTCGATTTTGTATCGCTCTTTTTGAACGAATCTTTTTGTGCGAGTTGATTTTGTATACCCGCCCCAGATTGGCTGCCCCGTTTTCATGGGAAATAGTGGCCCGATCGGGCTGGCTCGAACTAAAGGGTATTGGGGGGTCGCTAAGTCCGAATCTGGGGTCAAAAAAGAGAAAAAAAATTGGGGTCGCCCATTATAGGCTGGCAGCCCCCTTTTCATGGGAAATAGTGGTCCGATCGGGCTGGCTCCAACTAAAGGGTATTGGGGGGTCGCTAAGTCCGAATCTGGGGTCGAAAAAGTGAAAAATAATTGGGGTCGCCCATCCTAGGCTGGCAGCCCCTTTTCATGGGAAATAGTGGTCCGATCGGGCTGGCTCGAACTATAGGGTATTGAGGGGTCGCTAAGTCCGAATCTGGGGTCAAAAAAGAGAAAAAAAATTGGGGTCGCCCATCCTAGGCTGGCAGCCCCCTTTTCATGGGAAATAGTGGTCCGATCGGGCTGGCTCGAACTAAAGGGCATTGGGGGGGGGGGGGGGGAGGGGTCGCCAACTCTGAATCTGGGGTCAAAAAAGAGAAAAAAAAGTTGGGGTCGCACATCTACGACTTTTATTGAATATGTTATTACCCAAGTTTCAGACTCTTTGCATGACTCTTTTTGAACGACTCTTTTTGAACGACTCATTGGAAAGAGTCAGAGCTTATGTGCTGGCACAGTGAAAAGAGTCATTATGCCCATCACTAACTTACTGATCTATTTGGAACACGCACTGGTCTGAAACAGGGCGATAGACTGGCACCGACGCTCTTAAACCTAACACTCTAATACGCTATTCGGGCTATGAATATGGACAACAGCAAAACGCTACTCATCAAGTCGACACAATTAGCAGCGTACGCCGACGACATCAACATGTCCCGAAGAAGAAGAACTTCTGCATACGCTCGATACAGCTGCAAGAGAAGTTGGACTACGTGCCAACGAGGGTAAAACTAAAATAATGATGCAATCGACGACAAGGACACCTGCACAACCGAGCATCAATGTGGGAGATCTCAACATCGTGCTCGTGATCGACTTCATATACCTGGGTTGCAACTTTTCAAGGGACGCCAACGAAACTGACGAAATCAAGCGACGGATACAGTTAGCTATAATAAGACTTTTTTCTCGGTTCTCCCCATAATGGAATCGAAGCATGTGGACAGAAACACGAAGCTTCGCGTGTACAAAACCATTATACGACCAGTGCTATGCTATGGCTCCGAAGTATGGACCCTAACTCAAGCCTCTGGAAACATGCTAGACACATTTGAACGTAAGGTTCTGCGGCGAATTTTCGGGGCTGTTTGCGATCGAAATGGATGGCGCATCCGGTACAACCATGAGTTGTATGAACTGTACGATGAGCTGGAAGTTTCGAAAATCGTCAAACTACAACGACTTCAATGGGCAATGCATGTATAACGAATAGACGGTAATCGCATGCCAAAGAGAGTAATGAACGCACGACGAGTCGACGGAGCGAGATTGCGAGGACGATCGAGATCTCGTTGGGAGAGCTCAGTTTATGTGGACGCCATCAATTTATCTCTTCTTGAACCACTTGTCCATGTCATTTTGAAAATTTCTTTTTTTTTGCCCAGGATGCTTTGCCTTGTTGGCCAGTGGAAAAATGCTTCAATTGCTCCAATAGTTCCTAACGCGTTTTTTTATACCGGTTACTTCGCGAGCATTAATGGTCAAACTAAAGCTGTGTGCGGCACAACGCACATAAATTGCCAGAAGAAAAAATAACCTTATATGAGCCTAAGCCCCTTGAAATTCTCCATTCATACCTGGAGGTTCGTCGTATCCTTGACCAAATATAAATGAACAATCTATGCTGATTTCGCATAAATAATTTCTTACAGAACCTGCTAGACCTTGCCCAGAAACGTCAGTAACTGGAATAAATCCAAGAAAATCCTTGCAGACATTCGATTCCGAATTCAAGTATCGTACAGTCGATTCATCTACTAAAATTGACAATCCTCTTGATTGATTTACTTTATCCATAATTTGTTTTCTAATCAATTGATGATAAGTTTTGATTATTTTCGATTCTGAATGGTTTTGCTCAAATACGTTGGATTCTTTGGAGCCGATAAGAGATTTTTTTTCAAAGCTTCGTAACCTTCAGCTCGATATCATAAGATTGCACGAAAATTTCCTTAATTTATAGTTCTCCTGTGAGTCTTTGCGGTGAGTCTTAGGCTCATCTGGATATAAAGACCCATCGCTCCTGTGGTCACGAAGGGCCATTCCTTGCCGTCGAAAAAAAAATGCATCAATTGTGGGTTTTAGTTTGTCATAATTTTCTTCCTGGTCTTTTTCTTGATCTATTGACATGTCGACAGATTTACCTTTTCCGAGTTGAATATCACGCAAGTTTTCAATACACAAAATTAATTTCTTGTGGTAATCAAGACGGTGGTTGTTGCTGTTGTAGTAATAATGGTCAGAAGTTCGGTGTGTGAGTAACACACACACACATGCTATTGCTTCTACGGAGTTTTCCCACAGCGACCTAGGGGTCAGATGTGAGCGTGCAGCTGGGCGGTTGAAAATGTGGTCTACGTCGTTGTGACATCCCGGTCAATACGAGATAGGTAGGAGTTAACACGCGAACACCAGTCTGACCAAAGTTGGGCAAATGTCTGTTCGGGAGAAATGGCTGATGATTGTGCCGAGAAAACTACGTTTGGACCTAGTCCTGCAATTGACGATTGTACCTCCTCATGATGCTGCGATGGCTGATCTGCGTGCGTCGTTATCAAAGGGAACCCTTTTGTACTTCTGGACATCTCTTCCGAGGTTCCTTCAGATCACGCCTGACATATCTTGGTGGCGGCGTCTTGTCCATGAGGTCAATTTTGGGGTGCTCCCTCCAGTAACAACCCACCCGATATTGTTTCGCAAGAAGCTTGTTGTGGTCTCTTAGAGGCATCATCTTAGTCTCCTGATGTAGATGGTCCTAGGATGACATCAGGAAACAGTCAGTCACAGTACGGAGAGCGGCGTTGTGGCAAGCCTGAATATTTTTCCATTATGTGTCACAGAGATTCTGTGACCACACTGGAGCCGCATAGTTGGCTACTGATCTTCCGACTGCTTTGTATGTGACCAGTAGGGTTTCTTTATCTTTGCCCCAGGTGCTACCGGCCAAGGCTTTTAGGATTTTATTCCTACCGCGCATCCTGTTACGCACAGTTTAAGCATGGGGGATGATGTGGCCATGCCATGGGAGTAACCCTGGATTACTCCTAGAATTTTAGAATGGTTCACGGTTGGAATAGGCTGATTGCCAACTGAGATCCCAAGTTGCATCTTGACTTCCTCCGTCCAGGTGGTAACTAAGGTTGCCGAGGATTTAGGCGCTGATACGGTTAAATTCTTGCCTGTGAAGAAAGCGTTAAGTTCTTGAAGGAAATCGTTTATACGTTCGCACATTTCCGTGATGTTTCCTGTTGCCAGAATGGAGCAGTAATCGCTATAGGAGATAATTTCGATTCCTTCAGGTGGTGTTAGGATTCCAGATAACGAATTGTCACTGACCGTTTAAATGAAACCAAAACTGTATTATTTGATGATCCAATGATCTTTATTCTTCGAAGGTTACGCACCGACTGCCTCAGTCCATTTCGTCTACATTATTTTGAATAGTGTCAATGTGAATGGGGGTTGTCCAAAAGGTATCGATGACAGTCGGCCCTTCCTGACAATTAACTCGCCTCGAGTTATATTAGCATCTCCTCGTTGTCATCTACGTCATCATCGTAATGGTCGTCGATTTCCACGCACAGTCCGCACCACGGCTTCATCTTATCGATGCTCGTCACGGTCGTAAATGGTCGTCGCTTCTGATGTCCGTCGGCGTCCTCGATAAGATATCGATCATACCGTAGTACTTTCTTGACTACACACGGACCACGATACTTCGCTTCTAATTTCTTCGACTCGCCTGTAGCAGGAATGGCCCTTTCAACCACAACCAACTCGCCTTCCCTATATTTCGTCGGTTTCAGATGCTTCTCATCGAATCTCTTCTTCCATCGAAGTCGGGTCTCGGATATGTTTTTGACAGCATCAGCTCTCTTCTCAGCCATTGTTTTTTCCTCCGCGATGTCATGGTCCTGCTGCACAGCTGCCAGAAGCTTATTTCCACTGATGTCCCTAAGAGAATAATCAAATATTAAGGCAATCGGAGAATATTTTGTTGTCGCATTAATTCGGGTGTTCAGTGTCCACTGAAGCTGCCTCAATTCATCGTCCCAAGCATTGGTTTTGTTGCGTGATGGTTTGAGAAAAGCGAGTATCGCCTGATTGACACGTTCAGCGATTCCATTCGCTCGAGGCGTTCGCGTTGCCGTTTTGACGTGTTTGATATCATTGATGCTACAGTATTCCTCGAACATTCCCGAGGTGAAAGCGGTTCCCCGATCTGTGACGATTACTTGAGGTAGACCGAAGTACATCGTGACCTGGCTCATTGCATCGATTACCGGTTTCGATTTCGTCGACTTTGTCGGGATTACTATCGCGTATCGAGTCAAAGCGTCAACAATAACCAACACGTACTCGTTCCCACGGCGACTCCTGATGAAGGGACCCAAGTGGTCCATATGTATGTAGGATTGATTATAAAGTCAATTATAGAATAATAATAATAAAGTTTATTAGTAAAAAATAAGTACAATGAAATGATTGAATCGCGACGAGTTTTAAAATGAAATGCGACGTTCTTATGCTTAGTAACAGCTTTTATAGAGTCTCTCTGACAATACATGCAACTGAATATAAACGAAATGTAAGTGTAAATGCAAACTACTACAGAGGTAATATAAATTCAAGTAAAGTTAAACATGTAGGTATGCAACAAACGGTAATGCAAACTATTAGTAAGGGCTTAGAAATATAGACTACCACACTCGGCCATCCTACTAATCGTCCGCCTCGGATGATTCAATTGATAGAACTGCAACGTTGACATCACTCCATTTCTTCATATTATCGGCGCTAGTAGTCGTTCTTCCTGGACCTTCATGATCGCCGATTTTCCTAACGTCGTATCGATCGTTTCCTTTGCATTTAATAACTTCGTATGGACCATAGTTTTTAGCTCGTAGTTTCATACCTGAACCGAATTGAGTACGTGCAATCGCAACCATATCGCCTAACTTATATATCTGAGCCAGTTTTCGTTTCGCGTTGTAGTTCTTCTGATTTTCAGCCTGAATATTTTGTATCTGTTGCTTTGCTTCCTGTCGTAGAAATTCGCGTTGATTTTGAAATTCTGCCGCGGTTTCTGCTTCAATGATGCTTCGAATGTCCACATCGTCCTTGGTGTTCATTGTTGTACCAAACAATAATTCAAACGGTGAAGTGTTGATTGATCGTTGGAACGTCTTGTTTAAAAACTTCTGAACTGAGTTGACGTGAATGTACCATTTTTCTGGATTATCCAGCGATAATTTACTTAAAGATGCTATAACGACTCTATGGACACGCTCTACTTGTCCATTACCACGAGGAACTCCTGTTGTTGTTAAAATCGATTCGATGTTCTCAGCATGACAATGTTTTTGAAAGACGTCTGCAGTAAAAGCGGTTCCTCTGTCTGAAATGATACGCCTCGGATTTCCAAAAATGTTTGTTAAAATTAGTAATTTACTCAGTGTTTCTAGTGAAGTTGTTGACTTAGTTGGAAAAATCCAAACAAACTTGGTAAATGCATCTATGATCGTCAAAATATACTGATAGTTTTTGTTTGTTGATGGCATTGGTCCCAAATGATCCATATGCCAAGTGTCCAAAGGCACGCTTTCTTTCGGAATTGGATTAAGAAATCCTTCAGCTTTTCCAGCTTTCTTTTCTGCTAGGATACAAGCAATACAATTTTGAATAACGTTCTGAATTTTCATTTTTAGACGTGGAATATAATAGTCCTTTTTAATTAAGTCTTCCATTTTCTTAAGTTTAAAATGACCTTGATCGTGTATTTTGCGTATGATTCCATATTGCATGAGCTCTGGAACAACTATAATGATGTTTCCGTCGAAGTCCTTACAAAGTAATCCGTTTCTTACGATGTAGTTTTCATATTTGTTGTTCTTTAATAGCGCGATTAACGCTTGAATGTGATCATCACCTTCTTGTGCTTTTTTAAAGCTGTTCAATACTCCTGACTGCTCGATGAAATGCACCCTGCTTAAAGCGTCAGCATGTTTCATTTTAGTAGCTGGTCTATGGACCACCTGACAATCGTATTCTTGCAGTATTAATGCCCAACGAGAAATTTTCGGGACGTCTTTCTTTTTCATTGTTGCTTCAAATGCCTTGCAATCTGTAAATATAGTAAAAGGTTGCCCCAATAAATATATTCTAAATTTTTGAACGGATTTGACGATTGCCATGACTTCTAGCTCGTAACTATGTAGTTTCTGCTCGGCTTCCGTCGTTTTAATACTCAAATATCTTACTGGATGCATCTTGCCATCTTCAAAGTTTCGTTGAAATAATATCGCTCCCAACGCCCATTTTGAAGCGTCTGTGTGCAGTTCCGTCTCAGCACCGTAGCGAAATATTGTTAATATCGGTCGTTCTGAAATTAGATTCTTTAACATTTCAAATGACGATCTTTGAAATTCTTTAAATTCAAAATTTGTATTCTTTCGTAAGAGATCACTGAGCGGTTTAGCGATTGTGGCGAAGTTTTTGATAAATTTCCGAAAGTAGCCTGCTAGTCCTAGAAAACTTTGAACTTGTAAAACTGTAGTTGGCTCTGGGAAATTTTTGACGTCCTTAGTTTTATGCGGTGATGGTCGAATTCGACCAGCTTCTATTTCGTAACCAAGAAATTCGATTTTTCTCTGAAGAAGTTGACACTTTTTCCACCTTATCTTCAAATTATACTGCTCGGCAAGATTTAAAACTTCTTTAAGTCGTGAGATAGCTTCATGTTCATTTTCTGCAGGAATAATTAGATCATCCATATATGTTAGAACAACTCCTTTTGCGATTAACGGATTGAAGACTGTATTAATGAACCGTTGAAATACCGGTGGGCTAACGCAAAGGCCAAACGGTACGCGAAGAAACTCGTATTGTCCACTATGAGTGACGAACGCAGTATATCTCCGACTCTCTTCTTCCACGGGTACATGAAAAAATCCATTAGCTAAGTCTAATGTACTGAAAATTATACCTTTTTGTAGTGAATCAATTTGGTCGTCAATCACTGGTAACGGATATCGATCTTTATAAATTTTTTGATTTAGCTGTCTGTAATCGATGCATAAACGCTTTGTACCGTCCTTTTTGTTGACTATTACAACTGGGCTGGAATATTCTGATGAGCTCGGCCGTATAATTCCATCGCGAAGCCACTCTTCTATCTGCTTGTCCACGATTTCCTTTTCCGCATATGGTAATCGCCTGGGCCTTTGATAAACTGGAATATCGTCTTTCATGACAATTTTTAGCTGAACTGGAGATTCCTTCACGGGTTTTGGTGAATATTGATGTATAATTTCTTTGATGGTCGCAACAACAGCCTTATCAGCAACATGACCTAACTCCGGTAACTGTTTTTCTTCGTCCGATACGAACTGACAATCGGAAAAATTTTTTAAAACATCGGCTTCACTTTCATTTTCACTTTTCGAGTTTTTTGATATAAAAACACCATCGCTTGACATATTTACATTAGCTAGTCTAAGCAAATTCATTCCGATTATGAGTTCAACTGTCACGTTATGTTTAGGCACTATAGAGCACTTCACGACAAATTCACAGTCGTCGATTACGATCTGAGCGTCGAATGTTCCAATCGTTTTCAACACCGATCCCAGTCCACGAATAACCGAACTATTCTTTTTGAATTGTCCTATTTTGTTACCGAAAAATATGTCCTCGCGTATCACTGTGATTTCGCTTCCCGTGTCAATCAATGCTTTTAGTTTTTTTCCGTTCACTAACACATCTTTGTACGCGTTATTTGACACAAAGTTTACCTTAGGAGACACACTTTTAACGTTTTTCGGACATTGCGCTGCCCGATGCCCGAAATCATTACAACCGAAACATCTTGGTCCATTACTTTTATTTGGACACTCGCTTTGCGCGTGATCTAGTCCTCCACAATTAAAACAACGTTTTTTATATACACTTTTAACTTTGCTGTTTGTGTCATGTTTTTTTGCTTTATAGTCTTCTTTGTTCACCGCTTTGGACTGTATTAGCTCGAACAACTTAATTTTCTCCTTCAATACACTTATAGAGCTCGCTTCATACAGCATTGTCTTCATGTTCGCGGGGCCTGGTATGCCATCAACTATATATACAATGACAGCCTCGATTTCTATACTTGCCTGCGAAGCGATATCTAGCATTTTATATATGTATTGTTGATACGATTCATCTGGCTTTTTCTTTCGTTCGACTAATTGTTTATGAACAGACGCGCTGTTCACTGTTTTGCCGAATTCTTTTTTCAATTCGAGAGCGAGTAGCTCATACGTTTGTGCTTTACACTCATACACTGTAAAGAGCTTAGCTGTTCCGCATAGCAACCTCTTTGCAAAGATGAATTTTTGGAGTTCGGTCCAACGCAGCATTTCGCTTTGGTCTTCGAAATCCCGTAGCCATTGCAAAATACATCTGCCATCGTCACCACTAAACCGCTGGAATGATTCTTCTACATCTCGAAAGGTGAGTTCTGGCCTTCTTTGCGCCATCGCTCGCGTCATTAATCTTATCATTCTTTCTTCTTCATCATCTTTTACATCAGACCAATCTCGGTTTCTGTTTTTTTCATCGTGTTGGCTAGGTTCCGTTAGTTTCTTGCTGCTGTCGATTATGCCTTGTCTGCTGCTCCCTGCGCTTGTTTTAGGATTTGCTGGTGTTCGGTCCTCAGTCCTGTCGTTTTCCCCGTCGTCATTTTTCTGCTGTTCTTTGTAAAAGAATTTCAGCCTTCTGAGTAATGTCGTCCCTTCGCCGTCCTCAGCCAATCCAAGTTGCTTGCACAAATCACGCATATTCTCTGCCGACATCTCATTAAAGTCCTCCATCGCGATTTTTCACTTGAGCACGTCTTAGTTATAGTTACACAAGATCAGCACTGTAAATTTTCGTTTCAGTAACTGTTGCTTAAAATCACTTTGCACTGGCTCAGCACTGATAATTTTAAATTCCGTTGCACTGGTTGAGCCCCCAATTGTAGGATTGATTATAAAGTCAATTATAGAATAATAATAATAAAGTTTATTAGTAAAAAATAAGTACAATGAAATGATTGAATCGCGACGAGTTTTAAAATGAAATGCGACGTTCTTATGCTTAGTAACAGCTTTTATAGAGTCTCTCTGACAATACATGCAACTGAATATAAACGAAATGTAAGTGTAAATGCAAACTACTACAGAGGTAATATAAATTCAAGTAAAGTTAAACATGTAGGTATGCAACAAACGGTAATGCAAACTATTAGTAAGGGCTTAGAAATATAGACTACCACATGTATCGTCGCAAATGGCAGCCGAGGAATATCCATTCCATGTAGTTCGCACTCCTTCTTCTTTGGTTCGCGGACGTAGCAAAAATCGACGCAGGTTTTGATGTAGTTTTTTACGAAATTTCCCCTTCGAGGAAACCAGAAGTTCTGTTGGATGCGTTTCAACGTGCCATCAACGCCCGGATGTCCCACATCGTCATGACACAGTTTCACCACTCGCCAGCGGATGCCCTTAGGAACAACGAGCTTCGGTTTCCCTTCAGTCCCAATTCGGAAGAGGCGGCTGTTTTTAACGAGGTACTCCTTCATGATTTGCGGACGCTGTTCGGAAGGAGCATTCCTTTCAAGGACGTCCATAATGTTCTTCACACTCGGATCCTGCTGCTGAAGGCTGCGAACCCAGTCCTCCATCGTGATCTCCACATTCATAACGTAGTCCTCCATTCCTTTAGGCTCGGCTGGTGGTTCCACAGGTGCGCGACTAAGAGCGTCCACATGGTGCATTTGCATTCCAGGACGAAAAACGAACTGACAGTCGAACTCCTGCAACTTGAGAAACCATCTCGCCACTCGTGGAACAAGGGGCCTCGTTGCTTTGAGACTTGAGATAGCTTGACAGTCCGTCACTATCTCAAATTCCTTCCCCAGTAGATACATCCGGAACCTTTCGCAAGACTCGACGACCGCGAGAACCTCCAACTCGTAACTGTGATAGCGACTTTCCGCAGCGTTACACAGCCTACTGTAATACGCTATGGGATTCAGCTGTCCCGACTCGTTTCTCTGAAGCAATATCCCCGCAAGGCCCAGGGAACTCGCATCGGTATGAAGCTGATGTGATGATGCCTCATTATAAAATAGATCGTCAGAGTAGGAGCCTCGGTCAGCAACTTCACTAACTGCTTATACGCCTCGTCGCATTCAGCTGACCAATTGAAGTTGACGTCCTTCTTCAAAAGTCGAGTCAATGGGGCAGCGACTAACGCATAGTTGGGAATGAATTTCCTGAAGAATCCGGAGAGTCCAAGGAAACGTCGAACGTCCGTTGCATTCCTTGGGACTGGAAACTGTCGAACGGCCGTTGTTTTTGCTGTTCCAGGTCTAATTCCGTCCACGGTTACCTCGTGCCCAAGAAACTCGACTGTGTTCTGGAAGAACAGACATTTGGATTTCCGAAGTGTCAACCCTTCGTGCTGCACGATTTGTAAAAACTCCTCCAATCGTTCCAAGCCCTGTTCCACAGTTTTCGACGGAATAATAATTTCGTCAACATAACTAATTGCTCTGCCGTTCATAGGCGCAACAAGTCTGGCCATCAATCGCTGGAAGTTGCTCGGAGCTTTTCGAAGCCCGAACGGCATGCGATTGAATTCGAAATGCCCATGGTGCGTGACGAAAGCGGTGTACTGCCGGAATTCTTCGTCTATCTCTAGCTGGTAGTAGCCAGACATCATGTCGAGAACAGTAAAATACTTGTGTCCAGCTAACGCGGCCAAGACATTGTCGATTGTTGGCATTGACCACGGTTCCTTCTGCGTAAGTTCATTTACATAACTCGCGAAAATCAACACAGAGTCTGTCCTCTCCGTTCTGCTTCCGCACGAGAATGATAGGAGACGCGTACAACGAACTAGACGGCCTGATAATACCCAGCTGTAGTAATTCATCTACAATGTCCACGACTACCTTTTGTTTCGGGATTGGAATCCGAAATGGCTTTCGATTTACCGGCTTATCGGACGTGAGAATAATTTTCATCTTCGATCCAGTGCACTTTCCCAGGTCCTTAAACTTTTCCGCAAAACACGCGCGATATTTGCGTAATAAATCAATTACTCGGTCCCTGTCGCACTGGGTCAGTTTAGTATTAACACTTGTGTCGTCGATTCGGTCCGCCAGCATATAGCACTCGCCTTGGTCAATTACGACGCGACCGCGGGATAGCACATCTGTACCGATAATTACATCGTACACCGATACTTCTTCGTCAACTACGATAAAATCGATCACGAACTTCTTATCGTCAATGACAGCGGTAATGGTCTTCATCTCGCGGCATGTCAATTCACCACCGGCAAACCCGACCATCGTTTTGTTGCACTCTTTTACAGCACCCGAACAACGATCAGCAATATTTCGCTTCACAAACGACCTGCTACTTCCCGAATCTATTAAAGCATCACACACAAGATCGTTTAGCATGATTGTTTTCATCACCGGCCCAGCATGTCCTTCGCTAATGACATTCACGGTGCTATCACTTGTCTTCTTCCGCGATGGTTTTGGGCAGTCTCGCGAAATATGACCGCGCTCGCGACAGTTGAAACAAAGTGGACCACTTTTGTCTTCACTCTTCACTTGACCATCCGAATTGTTCTTGTCCCCGGATTTGTAATTCACAAAAACGTTTTTGGTTTCAGACGTGGCAACAGCGCACGTATCGATACCCGACAACGAACGTAACAAATCAGCACAACGCGGAAAATTCATAGCGGATAGAATTCTTCGCGCATGTTCGTTGGTTAGTCCATTAATAATATAACGAATTAACGACTGATCGTCTACATTTCCGTGGCGACCCAACGTCAGCATTCTATAATAATATTCCATCATGCTCTCCGACTTTTGTTTTTTTGTTTTCATTAACTTCATGTGGATGTCGGCGGCAGTCACTTGATGTGTGAAATCGGAAAGAAGAGCCACCCGCAAATCCAACCACGATCGAAAAATCGGTTGGGCATTCGCCCACATTTTTGCAGTGCACTTCAACTTTGCGGTGACCGCCAGCAACAACAGACGGTCGTCCCATCCGTACCCACTTCGGAGTTGCTCGATCCGATCAATGAAGTGTGCTGACGTCATTTCACCATGACACGGATCAAACTCTGGCACTACAGACATGATGTCGGAGATGTTGTGGTGACCGCCTAATGCAGGAAAAATCATGTCGGTGTTCGGTTGCCACCTATTCGGCTGGCTTGTCGGACACGGCACTGATGGGTTGATTGGGTTTGTGTACACGGATGTATACGATGGTGTGAACTTCGGGTACACACACGATGTCTCGATGAACGGTTTAGAATACGAACCACTGGTGCATGATTCGACAGGTCTCGATATCGTTGGGTCGAAGGACGCCAAATTGGTGGACTTCTCGCTATGGTTTTCCGGAGCAATCCTTGTTCCGATGGCGGATGCCAATTGCTGCGATAGGGCCGTCAGCTGCTTCTGCAGCTCCCCTACTTCGCTTCGTAGCTTCGCGACCTCCGTCATCCCACTGGGACTCGACTCCTCGTCCATCTCGTGAAATAATTCACCATCGCCCTCATGATTCTGCAGTCGAGCGATTAGCTCATCCTTATTACCCGATCCGGATAAGCCTGCCTCACGCAACTTTTCTCGTAACTCCGCGACCGTCAGATTACTCGCCATCGCTATCGCGCACACCGTACACGCTAATTTAGGACGTTATTTTTGGGAAAATCCCACTTCTGATGTTGTCACTGACCGTTTAAGTGAAACCAAAACTGTATTATTTGATGATCCAATGATCTTTATTCTTCGAAGGTTACGCACCGACTGCCTCAGTCCATTTCGTCTACATTATTTTGAATAGTGTCAATGTGAATGGGGGTTGTCCAAAAGGTATCGATGACAGAATGATTGAGCAAGGAGGGAGACAGCACTCCTTCTTGTGGCACACCTTATTTGATCTTCCTTAATTTCGATTTCTTACTCCTAATTTCGGTGTAGGACTGCCTGCCCGCAAGATAATTGGCAACCCATTTAGTTATTTACGTTGGATACGATGCGCAATATAAGTCAGACAGATGTGCTGAGTGGCTGATTGTGTCGAAGGCTTTCGACAGGTCAAGTGCCACCAGAATTGTTCTATGACATGGACGTGGTTGGTTAAGGCCATTGTGGATACGATTTGTAATGGCATCCAGGGCCGTCGTCGTACTGTGCATCCTTCTGAAGCCGTGCTGGTGGTTTGCAAGCTGGATGTGGGCCGTAAGAACAGAGTGGATTAGTGCTTGCAGCGTTTTGGCAACTGGTGATGGAAGTGTGATGGGACGATAGGACTCGCCGAGTGTCGCTTTTTTCCCAGGTTTCAAGATTGGGATTATTCTCTCTTTCGTCCAGAGTTCTGGAACGATCAGTGATATGATGGATAGGTTGAATGTGGTCGTGAGGGCATGGGCGCGTCAACATCTCTAGCCTTTATATACCTTGTTGGCGTTTCGATAGCATATCTACTTTTTCGGAAGTGCAGTTTCTAGCGTGCACCTCCTATCTGCGCCGTCTTTGTACAGATAAGCTCGGAGCACTGTGAGAGTTCTATTAGTACTCACAGACAGTTTTTTGATCGCGCCGAGATTTGAGCTCCGAGCCCTAGATGTAGTATCGTAGAGTGGTGATCGAACGACCACGGCCACCGAGCGCGATCACCATGCAGTGTTGTGATGATCGACTTGTAGCTGGCGTTATCGAAGGGAACTCTTTCGTTCCTGCGGCAGCCGGTTCTGCGCACCGGACCGACCCGTTTTTACAACGGCCAAGAGCTTCCAAACCCCTTCAATGCAAGAAGGATGTGTGTCTGTGTGTTACATGCTGTATTCGTTTTTTGTGTTTATTGGGAGCAGCACATCTCAGCGCAACTGCTCTCAATACTACTTCTCCGCGCGGGCATTGAAAACAACCCAGGTCCTTGGGTCTGTTGCGTATGCAATTGAGAGCTGCATCCCAAAGCGACGTCAGTGAGATGCAACTGCTGCGACGAGTGGTGTCACCTGAGGAACTGCTCCCGTCTAAACCATCACAGGCACTGGAATCCTTCGTTTACTGCCAGTCAGTGCAGATATCGAGCTCCACAAGCAGCGAGCTCGTCAAACACGCCTCACCTTCCTACACCAGTGAGTACCCACACGAGCTTTCAGTCAACTCCAACGACCCCTGCGAATAGTAGGATTCCCCAACAAAACAACCTTACGCCTACACCACCGATCGCCATTTTCGATACGCTCTCACTCGTCCAACTAAACTACAACTGTCTACAAAACAAAATTGCCGAACTCGCTTCATTTATGGACAGACACCGCATTGTATCGAATGCTGTTGCTAGGTTAGTTCCTTTGTTTTCTGCACTTCTTTAAATGTTTTTCAATAAAAAGACTGTTGTTCCCTTGATACTACAGATTTATTTTTATTGCCACAGACACGTGTTTCAGGCGGACTTTCGCGCTTCGTCAGTGCTTGTTTCACAATGACTTCATACATAATTTTTCGTCTCTTATATTTCGGGTAGGCTTAAATTATTTACATATGATGGCTTACTTAGCTAGATGTCGTTACCTAACACTTTTTTTTTTTTATTGCCTGGAAAATGTTGTATGTACAATTTCCCCCATCTGTGTTGAGCAATCTTTTTTTTCCTTGCTTGAATACCTCAAGGTTCTCTGCAGTATTGAGCTTGTATGTCTATTGTACTTTTCTAATAACTTCGACGTTGTCCCATGTGATCGCGTGTCCGGTTTCTATGATGTGTTTGGCCACCGATCGAAGATCGTTTCATCGTTGTTGTTGTTTGACATCGTTGCGAGTGTCTTCCATTCAATTCTGGCCTTTTTTTCGGATAATTGCATCTATAATTTTGGTGCTATATCCGTTTTTTGAGGCCTTGTTCTTTATATTATTATCCTTTATTAGCCGCAACTTTGTCTTATCTACGATGGCCAACACGTCGTCAACGTACCTGACCCAGAATGTTGGCATTATCCCTCGTTCTTCCATTAGCTTCTCCAGTCCTGCCATGAACACTTCGCTTATTAGGGGTGAGAGGGGGTTGCCCATTGCCGTACCATAAATATGCCGTATAAAGGGAACAACAGTCTTTTTATTGAAAAACGCCGCATTCAAGTTGGTGCCATCCAGGAGACGAAACTACATTCCAATTCGTCCCTCAACGCTCATCGAAATTACAACGTCATCAGGAAAGACAGGTTGACCAACGCTGGAGGAGGGCTTGCCTTCATCATTCACCATTCCGTGCAATACCGGGAAATATATGTCACCAACAACGACATCACCATGGAAGTGCAAGCCATCGCCATAAAATCAGGCAATGTTGATATTGAAATTTACAACATATATATTCCACTGGTATCCAGTTGTCCCTCAGGTTACCATGTAAATATCCACACTTTCCTCACTGGTCAAGACCGTCTCCTGCTTGGTGACTTTAACGTTAACGCTCACCATGAAATCTAGCACTCACATCTTAACAACGACGCCAGAGGTATCTCAATTGCAGAAGAACTTGATGCTTCAGATTTTTGTCCACTGAATGACGATACGCCCACCCGTATTGCCAGTACCTGTTCCAGCTCTCCAGACCTCAAAATTTCCAGTGCTAACCTCATAAATTAAGCTCAATGGGAGCCGGTCCTTACACTATCATCGGACCACTTACCAATCGTGATAAGGCTTGACAAACCGACAGATATCGTATCTGTCGAACATCGCTCATTTTTGTCAACCACATCAAGGCTGCCTGGAATAGCTTTACCGAATATACTAGTGCTAAATTCCTCGCCCTGCCAACTTCCAGCAACGTACGTAAGGCAACCAATATAAGGAAGTCCTTAATAAAGCGGCTGCGAAATTTATTCCTGCAGGACGCATTCCGAAAATTCGGCCCAACTACCTTGGCCGCCAGACTGGCAGCGAAAGAGACAACATCAGGAGCACTAACCCAGACGATCCCAGAATTCACGAAATGAACTGTGAAATTCAAAGACTAGTAGCCGAACATAAGAGGTAAAATAGAGTATGCATCTGAATGAATAAAACCTGACCACAGGTATAAGCAAACTATAGCCGAGAGTTCGTGCCCTCTCTAATCCACCGAAACAGAAAGGGAATGTCGCCATACATTTCGGAGAAAATTCAATCACCAACCCTGCCCACTGTGCAAGTCGCTTCAATAGGAAGTTTATTGATCATCCTCCACCAGAAAGCGAACAACTCGAAAGCCTTGGGACCTGATGGAATCTCAATACTCAATTGCCCTAACCCCTTGTGGGGCATAGTGCGTCAACTGTTCCATGTGGCCCAGTTGACGTTTCTTTGGCATAGACTGGTTTCGGAGAATGCGGTTACCAGCATGCACCTCCTGCACATCCATGGCCACGAACGTCGTCGTGGACGGAATTCGAACCCGAAACGCCGGTAGTCAAACATGAGACTGATGCCTCAACACACTGCGCTACCGGTCGCCCGCTTAAACACCTCGACGCACCACCTATTCGAATACCTCATTGGTACATTCAACCTATCCATCACATCACTGATCGTTCTGGAACTCGGGAAGAAAGGGAGAATAATCCCAATCCTAAAACCTGGGAAATGAAACCGGAAAATAGAGGGCTACGCCCGCAATCCGAGGGTTTTGTAGTGTCCCATGCCAATAGGAGATAAACTGTCCGTCCTACTCTTGGAGATGCTTAACCATTCATGTTAAGACAATATTGCAAATTGTAAGTTTGCATAAAAAATATTGAAAATAAATTGTTTGAATAATTATAGAGAATAGAGTCAGCGACGAGCATACCCCCCTCCCCCTTCCCCTCCTCCCACCTCTCCTACCAATCTTTACCCTTTTGCAAATGGTTAACTTCAATTCGCTCTACGGAAAACAATATGCAAGTATGTTGTACTCGTAGTACTAGTACTCGTATGTAGTACAAGAGACCTGTTATGTGCATTTTTTGTATGGATGATATCAAAATTACCAAATCTAAATGAATGTACTACTATTAAATATTACGTGATTATTACGAAATTTGGAGATATTATTGCACATGGCGTTGATTATCGTCGGCCTTCAATATTTTCGACCTCGGATGAGTTTGAGAAATGCAGGGGTGTGCTAACTGTAACTATAGAAATGTACTATTATTAACCTATTTTGAGAAGATATCAAAATTCCATATTTTTTTTGTTTTCTGTGCTAGTTGAAAGCCATCTTCCTGTATGTTTTCATATTTCTAAGTGTCACGATCTCGAAATGGTAAGGGGGGTGGGACAAATTACAATATGATCTCATATTTTCTCCTCTGCCTCTTTTCCCCTTTCTTCGAATTTGACGAAATCGCCAAAAATGGAATGTACTCGGTAGTACCTTTCTCATGATACCCCACTTGCCCATATCAGATGAAAAAAAATGTTGACCTTAATTTCCCCTCTATGGGAACCTCCCCTTAAAGCAGCAACCCACTTACCTCCCCCCTTAAACTTCTCTCCCCTTCCACTCCTATACCACCAATCTCCACCCTTTCAGAAATGGTTAACTCCAATTCACTTTACGAAAAACAATAAACAATATTCAAGTATGCAGTACTAGTATGTAGCCGATTATGTGCATTTTTTGTATGAATGGCATCAAAATGTCAAAATTTAAATGAGTGTACTATTATTAAATATTATGTGATTGTTATGAAACTTGGAGGTATTATTGCCTATAATGTTGGTTATCATTGGCCATCAATATTTTTGACCTTGCGTGCGCGTAAGGGGTGCAGGGGTGTGCTAACTGCAACTATAGAAATGTACTATTATTAACCTTTTCTGATGAAATTTCAAAATTCTAGAAATCTAGGTTTTCTACGCTAGTAAAATGGCACTTTTCTGTAAATTTTCATATTTCTAAGTAAAACGGTCTCGAAATGCAACGGGGGGGGGGGGGGGGGGGGGGACAAACTCGGATGACATATTTTCCTCTCTCCCTCTTTTCCCGTTTCTTCAAATTTGAAAAAAGTTACAAAAATGGAATGTACTTGACGGTACCTTTCTTATGATACCCCACTTGCCTGTACCAAACGAAAAAAAAATTCGAGCTTCACCTCCCCTTAAAGTTGACCTATTACGACGATTCGCTTTCTCCGGTGAATTATAGTAACTCTACACATTCCTACAAAATTTCATGCATGTAGCTTCAGCCGTTCGTGAGATATTCCATGGACAGACGGACAGACAGACATTTGACCGATTTCATAAGGGTTTTATTTTTACTACAAAACCCTAAAAAGCGACACTCGACGAGTCCTATCGTCCCATCACACTTCTTTCACCAGCTGCCAAAACGCTCGAAGCACTAATCCACCCTGTTCTTACGGCCCACATCCAGCTTGCAAACCACCAGCACGGAATAAGAAGGATGCATAGTATGATGACGGCCCTGGATGCCATTACAACTCGTATCCACAATGGCCTTAATCAACCTCGTCCATGTCACAGAACAATTCTGGTGGCACTTGACCTGTTGAAAGCCTTTTACACAGTCAATCAGTTAGCACTTCTGTCCGACTGACGAGTATATTGTATAGTGCATCTCTTCCAATGTAAACTACAAAATGGATTGCCAACTATCTCGCGAGCAGGCAGTCCTACACCGAATTCAGGAGCAAGAAATCGAAGCTAAGGAAGATCAAACAAGGTGTGCCGCAAGGAGGAGTTCTGTCTCCCTCCTTGTTCAACCTTTACCTATCTGGAATTCCAACTCCACTTGAAGGAATCGAAATTATCTCCTATGCCGACGACTGCTCTATTCTGGCAAACATCACGGAAATGTGCGAACGAATAAATGAGTACCTGGAGGAACTTAACTCGTTCTCCACGGGCAAGAATTTAATCGTATCAGCGCCTAAATCCTCGGTAACCTTATTTACCACCTGGACGAAGGAAGTCAAGATGCAACTTGGGATCTCAATTGGCAATCAACTTATTCCGACCGTGAACCATCCTGAAATTCTAGGAGTAACCCTGGACAGCATGGCCACGTCATCCCCCCATGCTTCAACCGTGTGTAAAAGGATGCGCGGTAGGAATAAAATCTTGAAAGCCTTGGGCGGTAGCACCTGGGGCCAGGATAAAGAAAGTCGGAAGGTCAGTAGCCAACTATGCGGCTCCAGTGTGGTCACAGAATCTCTGTGACACAATGGAATAACATTCAGGCTTGCCAAAACGCCGCTCTCCGTACTGTCACTGACTGCTTTTTGATGTCATCCCAGGACCATCTGCATCAGGAAACAAAGATGATACCTCTAAGGGACCACCACAAGTTTCTTACGAAACAGTACCTGGTGGGTTGTTGCCGAAGGGAACACCCCAACACCGACCTCATGGACAAGACACCGCCACCAAGACATGTCAGGCGTGATTTGAGGGACCTCGAAAGAGACGTCCAGAGGTACAAAATTGTTCCCATTGACAACAACGCATATACACTTGCGAGCAAAAATACTGAATGAAACCGAAAGCACGTGTATTTGTATGCATATTTTGAAAAGTACATTTTGTATACCTACAAATCGTATATCATTCGAAAACTTGAAATCTTAGCTTTACATTAATACCATTTTTAACAACATTTGAAGATAAAATTTAAAAGAGTGGGGCTTGAAATCAAAAAGTAGGAAAAATAGGGATTTTAGAAAATGGAGTGTGGTCAGGTTTTTGTAAAATAAAACAATTTTTTTTTTTAAATAACAAATTTATTTATTAAAATAATATCTGGTACTACCACCTCTTGCTCTAATCACAGCTTGTACTCGATTTTTAATTGAAATTATTAATTTTTTAATGGTATCTTGAGGAATTTCGCTCCATTCCTCTATTAAGGCCTCCTTCAATTCGTCGATAGTCGAAGGCGCGGGATCTCTGTGTCGGACTCTTCTTTTGAGCTCGTCTCACAAGTGCTCAATGGGATTTAAGTCTGGACTGCGCGCAGTCCCGTCAATTGTCGCAATATTAGCTTCGTTGAGGAACTGCTGTGCTTGACGCGATGTGTGACATCGTGCATTGTCGTGCACTAAGGTAAGGTTGTCGCCAATAAATGCTGCGTAGGGAACAACATGGCCACGTCGAATACCGGTAATATACCGTTCGGCTGTCAGTCCTCCTCCTCGGCCTCCAGAGGGCACGAATACAATTTCCGTTTTTGAATCCACAGAGATACCGGCCCACACCATACACGAACCGCCCCCGTATGCTACCGTTTCTGTGATACAGCATTGCGCAAATCGCTCACCTGGACGCCTGTATACCCGACTTCTTCTGTCACTGCCATGTAGACACACTCTGGTCTCGTCGGTGAACAGTACGGACCGCCATTGCTCGAGGGTCCAATTTAAGTGATTCCTGGCCAACGTGAGTCGCGCTTGTCGGTGATGTGGGATCAATTTTGGGCCTGGCGGGCCGTCTTGGAGTCAAATTAGCTTCCTTTAGTCGTCTTCTCACTGTCCACTCGCTTACAGCTACTCCGCGAACGTCGCTCAGATTCTGCTGCACGTCAACTCCCGTGAGGTGCCGATTTCGTAGCATACTTGTCACAATAAAACGATCGTCTCTATCGGAAGTGCACCTAGAGTCCTAGAGCGACCGGGTCGGGGTCTCTGATTGTAGCTACCTTCCCCCCGAAACACTCTTGACACAGTAGACTGACTAATTCCTAGCTGACGAGCGACTGTTCTCTGAGTAAGCCCTTCCGAAAATAGGGCGACAACTTGAGCCGCCTGCTGAGGCGTGGTACTCATGAATGACAAAATTGTGACTTTTATTGCTTTGAACTTATTCAATCAACCTTCCAGATTCAACTGACCATTGAAAACCCTTTGCGGATGCATTTATAGGGTTAGTTTGCCTTGTAATAAATGTTCAATTTCCCGACTTTTTAGCTCCAGGTAGCGTTCATTCATAAAACACTCATTAAATGGTGATAAAAATGGTATCATTGTAAAGCTAAGATCTCAAACTTTCAAATGACATACGATTTGTAGGGATACATAATGTACTTTTAAAAATATACATACAAACACACGTGCTTTCGGTTTGATTCAGAATTTTTGCTCGCAAGTGTAGATCAGCCATCGCAGCAATACATCATGAGGAGGTACAAACATCGTTCGCAGGACTAGGTCCAAATAGACTTCTCTCAATACAACCACCAGCCATTTCTCCTGATGAATAAATACTTCCGAGAGCAGCGAGAACGGCACTTGCCCAACTTCGGTCGGGCTGGTGTTCGCGTCTTAACTCCTACCTACCTCGCATGGACCAGGATGTCACGAACACTTGCCCTTTGAATTTTTCCACTCGATTTTCAATCGTCACCTGGGGTATAACGGAATCTGAAGAAAATTTTGTAAATTATTATAACTTGCCACCTGTTCAAGAACCAACAATGATTTTATACTCATTTTCTGTTAAATTTTATTATCTACAACTTTTTCTTTGACAACTTTTTTTGTCTAATAAATGATAAAAAAGATAAATGGGAAAAACTTTAAAAAAATCACAAAAAACAATGATTTTTTTTTCAAATTACCGACTTCAAAAAGCATATATATCTTAAACTATAAAAGATACAAAATAATGATTTACAACAATCTTGTAGGGAATTTAGTGCTCTTTATTTTTGCCATATCACTTTTTTTCCACGGTGAACGGCTTCCGAGATATACTGTATGCGAAAATGATGCCTTCTTTGTCCCCCCTCTCTTTTCTACATCTCGTAGGTCCGGGGACTTTTAGTATGTTTACCTTCTATTTTAACTAGTCCAAACAAAACCCCATTATTCATTTTTTGTGGTACCAACATTTCTATCTAGAATGTCTTATTGCTTGGGGTATTTGATTGGACATCAAATTTCGCCTTACACACCCATTTATTATAAATTAAATTTTGTTTTCCGAGTTTAATTTAAGATTTTAGTGTAAAACATAAACAGTGATTATGTTTACGAGTATTTCAATGTATTGTAATGTTTCCTCTGACCGAAGCCGGGTTCGTTAGATATTCTTGTGATGAATAATGAAAACACTTCGATTGAAAACACACACACTTTATTTATAAAACGAACTACACACGCGTAACTTAATAACCAACGTCAAACTAGCTCTAACTATTCGTTACCGGCGGGTAACAATAACGACTCTTCGACTTCCGCCTGAGTCTCGGCTATTACTACTTCTGACTGAGTCTCGACTACTACTACTTCTCGCCCCCGGTGACATCTGCCTTTTATAGCTGGAACTGTTTCGAGAAGGTTCTAGACTCCTAGGCTCGAGAATCAGTTGGTACTTGTCATGGATGGTTCGAGACTATGATGGAGCTTAGTACAGTGTGTGTCGTAAGAGAGACGTACTTCGTACATATAACACTGTCTCCTCCTTAGACCTGTTCATCCCGAACAGAAGTCACTATGACGCCGCTCACACGGTGCCATCCGATCCAGGTGCATGGTCTTCATTTTCACTGTCGGCCTCCAATGTTTCGGAACGCGACGCACTATATTATCCGGCCAGGCAACAATCTCATCCGGTTCCTTCCAGGTCTGTCGAACCCACGAACACATTTGTTTTCTCCGATGAGCGCTGCACAACCATGCGAAGCCACCGTCGCTGACACCAATCGAGCGAGCTTTCAAATTGAACCTTCGTACGCGATCAACACTCTATCGGGGTCGTCCTTGCATCAGACCATGTACGCTATCCAACCGGCGTCCGAAGTCGGCGACTGACGTTGACTGCTCCACGCACGAACCATTCGGTGGGGTTGGTGGAATGCTCTGCAACACCTCCGTAGTCGAACATCGCAATGCCACATTGACAGCTGTGGTACGCCTGTTGTCGCTCCAGCCGCTCATCACCACAACGGCCCCGAACTACGTGCAGGACGCTTCCACGTCGTCGAGAACTGGTTCCCTTGAATCCTTCGCGGACAGTTCGTCCCTAACGAATCCCGACGTTTTCACACGTTCCAGATCGTTCCTCGAGTTTCCAACCTTCTCGAATTCATCACACACGTTTCTGATCTGGGCGCCCACCCGCATCCGTTTAAACTTCATGGAGTCTCTACGAAGCTTCTCGCCATTAAGCTTCCAGACTCCCGCAGACCGCTTCTCCAATTGTGGTTTCAAGCTTTCCTTCTGCGGTTGCAGCGGTGACTCCTCCAACCTCACCGACTGCTCGTTCAACTTTGCCGATTGTTCGGCCATCTTCGTGGCCGGTTCATTCAACGATGTTGCTGACTCCTCGAAATTCGCTGACCACTCGTTCATCTGCGTAATCATTTCACTCGGCAACTTCTCCGCCCTCGGTGACTGTTCGCTATCAGTCCGGCTGTTCACTACCGCAGCGGCCTCGAGCTGTGTCCTGCATACGCCCCAGGACGTTTGTCCGTCGAAAACTGGCGCCATTAGATTTTCCACGGCCGATACGGTCTTGACGACTTCTGATGTTTCGACGCGCTCCTGTTCGCTTCTCAGTCCTTCGACCCTATCGGCAACCGTATCGAACCCGCCGTCCGTTTTGGAGGTTTCTCGTTGCCTCGAGCAATCTCGGTATTTCCGCCCACTGATTCTGCAACTACTCGTCTAACCGCTTGACAGACCGTTCGTATTGCTCATCAAATCGTTTGTCAAACCGCTCAAACTGCTCATAAAGTCGCTTGTCAAACTCGTTAAGTTGCTTGGACATCGATAGTAGCAGCTGCATGACAGGGCTCCTGGCTGGAATTGGTTTCGGTGCCGATCCGTTGAGGTTTTTCGTCGACTCGTCCTTTTCCAGAAATTCAACCATGTCTGAATTCTGTCCACCGGCTCTTATCACTTATCACGAGCACACAGCGCGGACTTATTTCCCGTAGTTAACGATTTTCGTCTTGCTAGTTCGTTTTTAACTCCGCGGTTGTGAATTCCCAAATAGTACGCGGTATTTCAGTTCGTTTTTCACTTCACAAGTTCAAAACAGTCAATCGTGCAAATTCTACCCGCGTAGAATATTCCCGCACTTCACTACGAAGTTTCTCAAACACACAATCGCGCAAATTCCCGGCGCTTCACTTCAAAGTTTCTTGAAACTTCCCGTGCTTATTTACGCCACCATAAATATCCCGCACGACTTTCACGAAATACACAATCGCGCAAGTTCTATCTTCGCAGAACTTCCCGGCGCTTCAGTTTAAAGTTTCTCGAAACTTTTCGTTTATTTACACTACCGTAAATATCCCGTACGACTTTCAGTTTTCAAACGAACGTTCACTACACGCACGCGAATATCCCACTTCTGACACCAATTGTAATGTTTCCTCTGAGCGAAGCCAAGTTCATTAGATATTCTTGCGCTGAATAATGAAAACACTTCGATTGAAAAACACAAACACTTTATTTACTAAACGAACTACACACGCGTAATTAACAACCAACGTCAAACTAGCTCGAACTATTTGTTAACGGCGGATAACGACTATCCTTCTTTCCGCTTCCGAGCGGATACTTTATAACGATCCGACTTCCACTGAGAGTCAAGTCTACTACTTGTCGCTCCCGGTGGCGTCTGTCTTTTATAGCTGGAACTGTTTCGAGAAGGTTCCAGACTCGGGTTCCACTGTAGTCAACGAAGACTCCAGATGGATCGAGAATCAGTTGGTACTTGTCATCGATGGATCGAGACTATGGTAGAGCTTAGTACAGTGTGTGTCGTAAGAGAGACGTACTTACTTCGTACATACAACAGTATGTTTACCTTTTAACTAGTCCAAACAAAACCCCATAGTTCGGTTTTGTGGTACCAACATTTCTATCTAGAATGTCTTATTGCCTGGGGTATTTGATTGGACATCAAATTTCGCCTTACACACCCATTTATTATAAATTAAATTAGAAAGAATTAAAATTAAATTAATTAATTAAAGAATTAGGTTTAAGCACTGAAGAAGGAGCCACGTGGTCTTCGAAACAATTGTATGCTATACAAAAATATAAACTTACAGTATAAGGAACACCCTAATTTTTTACTTAATTTTTTACTTGACAAATTAAATTTTATTTTCCGAATTTAATTTAAGATTTTAGTATAAAACATAAACTGTTATTAGGTTTATTTCAATGTATATGCTAGCTTTCGTTTAGTTTTTGAATTATTGCGTGTATCTAATTTTTAAAGCAATTGAAGACACTTTTTATACCCTTCACGGATGTGATAGGGTATATTAACTTTGTTATGAAGTTTGCAACGCACAGAAGGAAGCATCTCCGACCATATAAACTATAGATATTCTCGGTCAGTATGGTGAGACGAGTCGATTAAGCTTTGTCCGTCTGTCCGTCTGTCTGTTTCTATGCAAACTAGTCCCCCAGTTTTAAAGCTATCGAGCTGAAATTTTGTACAAAAGCTTCTTTCTATTGCACGCTGTATATATGTCGGAACCAACGGAATCGGACCACTACGTCATATAGCTGCCATAGGAACGACAGGTCCAAAAATTCGTCTTTGTGAGAAAAACTTTTTTATTTCTAAAGATATCTTTTTCAAATTTGACACCAACCAAAAGCATCTTTAGCCAAATCACATTGGTTGAAATTAGACTACTCTATCATGTAGCTGTCGTAGGAACGATCGTTCCAAAAGCTAGTTTTTGTTAGAAAAACTTTTTTATTTCTAAAGATATGTATATTTACCAAATTTCATATTATTCAATCATATTGACTACCAGACCATGTTCCTAAATTTCGTTGAAATCGGCCCACTATTTCATATAGCTCTCATAGGAACAATGAAATCGGAACAAGTTTTACTACTAATTTCAAAGTAGCAAATGCACCATAAGTCATACCGAAAGTGAAGGGTATCATACCTTCGGCTAGCCGAAGGCTAGCTTGTTTTCAATTCACTTTATTTTTAGAAATCGCAACCACTATCATAAAGCCATTGGCAAAAAATTAAGTATGCGGTTTTTATGATTTTTTTTATTTTATTTAATACAGGCGTTCAGAAAATATAGTAATTCACCTAATACCGAACTGAAATCCGCGTTTGTTTCGATATCATTCATTTTTAGTTTTTAATCACACTTTTCGGAAATTGAACTGTCTTTGATTCAAGAATCTAGGAAATCAGAATTTAGTGATAACAACTACACTTACTTTTAAAAGCACATAGCTCAACTTCCTAAAGTGCGAATAGTAAAACTACCTGCTAATAACAGTAATCGGAGGACCTTTTTTCCATTTGTTTATCATTATGAACTTGAAGTCACTTAGCAGGAACAAAACATTTGCTAAAAATTCTAGTTAAAACAGTAATAATAGTTGAAATAATCGAATGGGTTCATTTCACAGTTGGTAACTTTGTCGTTAGTTGTTTATGGTGTGTAATTCGAAAAGTGCCAAAGTGCCGTGGAAAGCACAAGTTTTTGTATCGTTTCGCGGTTGCCTCGTTTTATCTCGTTGCAAGAATTGTCATTTGAATCCTGATTAGGGTCCCGCATTTAGGTCATGAACATGTTTCTGATAGCGGCTCCAGAACAAATTCTGAATTATGTAGGAATGAACCCAACCACAGAATTTATTTTGAAAGAAGGAACAATACCTCAAGCCAGTCGAGAAGATCAAGTGGCATAATCTCAACAACGAAAGCTTTGAATCTGTTGTTACTCCACTCATTGTTAAAATGAAGGAGTGGCTTCAATACCACACCAACTGCGACGAGCAAAGTCCAATACAAATGTGAAATGCTTTGGATGAAATGTTAGTAGATGAGGCTGAAAAGACACTGGGAGTTTCAAAAGGCCCACTCCACACGAACAAGGAGACGTGGTGGTGGAATAACGAAAATAAAGAGGCAGTGCAGGCCAAATCGAACGCATTCAAGACTTGGACAACATGCAAGACAAGCAGTGAAGCCGAGAAAGTTCAACTTCGGGAGAAATTTGATAAATGCCGGAAGGAAGTAAACCGAAAGGTGGCTCAAGCAAAGGCGATTGCAGCCGAGAAGTTCTGAAGAAGAACTGGAAGATCAGACTGCGGATAAGAGATCGTCATTGCAAGAGAAACCTAAAAACAAAGCCAGGATCTATAAGGTCGCAGCCCAAAGGAGAAGAAACGTTCGAGAGACTCAGGCGCCGAAGTACGTTGAAGACTCACAAGGAGTGGTTTAAGACATAGCAATCTGCTGCAGAATGCGTGAGTACTTTGACGAACTTTTGAATGAAGAATTTCCGCGAGAAGCTTTTCAAGCTGTGGAGCCAAACACCACTGAAATCGCTGAGTTTTCAGTGGAGGAGGTGATAAAGGCAATGATGCAGATGAAACGCGGAAAGGCAAAGAGTGCAACCGATGCCTGACGCTTTCTCCCGTTTTATAAGAACAAGGGTGACTCACGTAAGCTCAACAACTATACGGCAATCAAGTTAACATCTCACACACTAAAGACTTACGAGCGATTGAAAGAGATTATACGGTTGGATGAAAATCAATGCGGCTTTATGTAGGGTCGGTCCACAGTCGATGCTATTCAGTGCATGCGTGTTACGATGGAAAAGCATCATGATGCACGGACGGATTTGCATTTTGTGTTCATCGATTTGGAAAAAGCCTTCGACAGAGTTCCTCGTGATCTGATATGGGTGGCCCTAAGAGCACTTAAGGTCCTCGAGGCAGATGTAAAGATGATACAAGACATGTATGATGGGGCAACTACTAAAGTTAGATGCACAGCAGGTGAGTCTGAAGAATTTCCGGTTAAAGTCGGAGCTCGCCAGGGCAGTGTCTTGAGTCCCTTGCTCTTCAACGTCACCATGCTCTATTTATTTCACACTCATATATGACGGCCTGGGAATATTCCTTCTCTTCGCCGATGACGTTATCCTGTGTAGCAAGACATCATTGCTTTGCAGGCTTCACTGACCAAGTGGTGTAAGATACTGGAGGATCATGGACTGTGGATTAGCATACCAAAGACTAAATATCTTTGGTGTCCTTTCTCAGATCTAAAGATACCGATACCAGCTATCTACATTAAAGGAGAGCAGCTGAAATCCTGTACAAGGTTCAACTACCTGGGCTCGATGGTCAACAAGGAAGCTACCTGCGATGACGACATCAAACATCACATCTGTGTCGGTTGGATAAGTGGCGAGAAAACTCTGGAGTTTTCTGCGACAATGCCACGAAAGCTTAAGGGCAAGTTGTACAAAAACGGTTGAACGTCCCGCACTCATGTATGCGTCTGAATGCTGGACTATGTACAAGACATACGAAAGTAAAATGACTGCGACCGAGATGAAAATGCTACGGATGTCAGCCGGCGTGACCAAAAAAGATCATATCAAAAGTACCTACATCCGTGGCAGCTTGTTTGCTGAGCAACTGATCGCTGAAAAGCTCGAAGATCGTCGTATGGATTGGTATTGCCATGTTCTAAGGCGTCCGCCTGAGAACCCAGCTATGAAGAGAAGCAACAACAACGCAATAATCTCGACGATGATACAATCCAAGACCGAGCTGCGTGCAGAAGGAAGCTAAGATTATACCGCCAGAATGGGCGAAGTGCCAACACTGCAGGCAGAGCAACGCGAAGCCACAGGGTGGTATGAAATGGGAAGGAAGAAGAAGAATGAACCCAATGTATGCCTTCTGTAAGATTTAACTAATCCCTGTTGTAATGTAGCCACTTGAGTAACAACCGCCTGCATATATTATAGTTCATATCTTTCCGTTGCATTTTTGAATTTTTTGCCACCGTCGCCATCTTGGATTTGACTTGGTAACGCTCCGGCCATTTTTCTTTGAGAAAATAAAGCGAATTCCGGTAGGAGAAAGTTTGGTGTAATTATGAAAATATTACCGCATTCACGGTAGTGTTATTTTTCATAAATGCACCAAGTTTTTGCTTACCGGACTGGCTGAACAAAGTCCAGGGAAAAAATATCTTGGTGGCCTCAACACTGAAATGTTTTCCGATAGCGCCCCCTATAAGAGAAACGGATGGGTAATTCGGGACCACATGGGGTCAGTTGGTATTTGACCGCGAGTGTGAGCACCATGAAGAGAGTCGAGGTGCTTGATTTCACGTCAGAGTTGGAATTTTAAAGAAATTTTTCTGCTTTGTACCTCCTCCGGGAAATTTGTATGCGAACAAGTTCCGTGTGAAAGCCACCTATCGCGAGTCGTGACCGCTAAATACGCGATCGAGTGGAACCAATTGGAAGTCAGTTGGTTAAATGTCGTGAAAAAAAACAGTAAAAATTGTTCAAGTCGTAGTGAAAAATCGTTGACGGGGCTCCGTCACTGCTGACTGTTGCGGAAAACCCGAGTAAAAACATGATGATGAGAATTGGGACGACGACATTTCAATTGCCGATTTCGCAGTAACGCGCTAGTGGTCTGTGGGTGCGCTATCGATCGACCCGATGGGTTCGGTGGAAATATCCGGGGGCGACATTTCAACACCCGTCTGTCGTGCCCTTATCATTTTCCGTGCCGCCATCCGTCAGAATCGATGGTCATTGTCATCGCTTCGCTCCGTTTGCACGGCTGAAAAGTTGTCGATTTCCGCGATTGCTTCGCGCCGCTGGTGCAGTTCGCTACGTCGATCGTGGCGATAGATACACGCGAGACGATACTCCGAAGGTCGCTAATTTTATGCAAATAGTTGCCAGTTGATTGTGTGGACCCAGCATACCAAGCGAACCGCAAACGAGTTACCAGCGAGTCACTTTGCAAGCAAAACCTTCGCAAGTGAATTCACTAAGGACTTGCCGATAATAACTCTGTCAGTTTACATTCGCGACAAGTCTTATTTTTCAGATCACTGACGAGTTATTGGTGAAAGTTTTAGCGAAGGTTCTCCTCGCATACCTTCGCCATTAGCAAGGGTTTAGAGAAGAACGTTGATTTCAAAAGAACACAAAACAATATTATAACAAAAACCTTTGCTACATTCGCTTTAGTGGCTCTTTAGCGAGTCACATACCCTCGCTAAAATAAAGATCCCATGTTGGTTCGCTTTTCTAGATACGACAACAGCCGAGCATTTGTCAATTTGACAGATTCGCATCTTTGGTTGCAAACCATAGACTCAAACCGTTTGACATAAAACAAGTGAACGCGACACGCGAACGTGTCCCAACGTGCGGGCAGCCTAAGTGAATTATAAAGGTTCGCTATCACTCGCTTGCTAGTAAAGCTTCGCTACGTATGCTGGGTCAACAGGCAGTATATGTGTGCCCGTGCAACAAGCAGCGACGCTTCATGTGCGCGCCGGTGTCATATCGGTTGTGCGTGTGTGTGTGTAATTGCATTCGCATTCGCCTTTAGGTGGTGTTTACAAGCGGCGAGTGGTTCAACGACTATTGCGATTGCAAGCAGGTTGTACTACTCTATTGCCTTAACCCCTTGAGGTTGCATAGCGCGTCAACTGTTCCATGTGGCCCAGTTGACGTTTCGTTGGCATAAACTAGCTTCGGAGAATGCAGTAGTACGATCGGCAGAAGGAAACATATTAGGAAATGCCTGGACTTCGAATGCAATCATCGGCCGGAACATAGTAGCAGGAGTTAAACAGAATCTCAGCCAACAAATGGATGAGTTAAAATTGTCGCCACAAGGCTATACGAAACTTCAACGTTTAGGACATTATCACATGAATGTGAACAAATTATGAGAAACCTGGTGACCTGGAGGAAGGCGTACAACGCAATAACGATCGCGAGTTCTGTCAGCTGAAGAACCGACTGTTCTCAGGAGATAACTACATTTTCTGTTGGTTTCGCTTTGGGGCCCACGTTACATTCGGAACGGAGGTCAACCGACGGGCTCTGATCCAATTCGCAAGGTGTTTGGATTGAACTAATATTGGGCAGTCCAAGCTGTGTTCGCTTGCAAACACAGTTTTCGCTTTTACTTTGGAACGGTTAGGCACTTCATACCATCTTCATATGTCATTATACAAATAACTTATCCTCACAACACAATCCACACTAGCATGAAAAATGCGTGAGAGGTTGTATTGCAGAGTTCGCCGAAGTTAGAATTTTATAATGGTTTTCCATCCAGGTTGGAATTACAAAAGCGCAAGTTACTAGATCCTAGAATAGTAGTACAGTACAGTCGAGAACGGATTAGTACAGCCTCCTCGGGCAACGAAATTGGTTGCACTTACCACCCCTTCTGGTAACAACACTGATGTTACACTTATCCGATTTTCCTACATAGAAGGTATTTTGTCATACTGTTTCTATAGGTAATACTCTTTGAATATTTGTAATCCGCTCGATTTTTTTTGCCAATTTCAAACAGAAGTAAGGTGTAGCAGAATAAATCGACAAATGGAAAACGAAATACAAGTTCCTATCTACAATATCGAATAAATTCTTCATCAAATTCTTTACGCTGAATTCTTGGCGTACTGTCTGGAAGAGCAGCGCCGGAAACGTTTGAAGTTCCGTCAGGACACGATTAAATTGGCAAGAGCCGGAATATTGATGTTATTTTAGAGCAATTTAGGTGAGACTGCGAAGGATTTTCCCCCAGCATTGCAAAAGTGTTTAAGTTTATTTATGGTTATTTTGCTTCTTATAAAAGTAATTTAGTTAAAATATTGTAGTCGCGTGCATTGTTGATAGTCGCCGATGGTTAGTAGCTTCCAGAGGCAGTAACGATTCTGATGTTAAAGAGTTTAAAATCAGTTTATTTGAAATTCATTTCATGTCCAAGTTTTAGTTTCTTCGGGGTAGTCATTCAAATGTAAAAAAACCGTTATATGACGAAGACTTTCCCCTCTGAGAAACTTTTATCTGTAAGCTTTGCTATTATAAACGATCAGTTTCTAAGCAAATTGAATAATGTTGAATCTTTTTTAGTATATTTTGGATAATAAAGCCAAAGTTTTGAATTAAAAACAAAAAGAACAACAAAAAAAAGTTAGCACAGAAATTTCTATGTATACGTCAAATAAATTAGGCCTCATGAGTGGCTAAAAGGCGATAGTCTTCATCCCTCTTTCTCGTTATCGCGTTTGATTATTTTGTTTGGGGATTTTAAACCCAGGCGCCCGAAATTCCACGGTCGGGAGGGCTATGTCGCGCCGGGCCGATAACATCTGGGACCCATAAAGAACCGATTGTCACCTGTAGGCTCATATGACCTGAGAGAGAAAGGGATCTGTCCTGATTGAACGGTTTCCCTCTTTAATATATTCTGTTGGCCTTGGTGCTACATTTTGTAGATTGGCTGATGCAGCCACTTGTCCCTGCACGGGACTTTGTTGGTTTGAATCTTTGAATTATTTATTTCTTTCGAAAATGTACTTATTTGATCCAGAAGTTTATTTACTTGATCGGGAAACTTATATATTTGATTCGGAAAGTTATCTATTTGATCCGGAAAATTGTCAATTTGATCCGGAAATTTATCTATTTGCTCTAGAAAGTTATCTATTTGATTTGGAAAACTTTCTATCTGACCCGGGAAGTTGTCTATTTGATCCGGAAACTTATCTATTTAATCCGGAAAGTTATCTTTTTTATTCGGAAAGTTATCTATTTTATCTGGAAAGTTTTCTATTTAATCTGGAAAATGGTCTGTTTGATTTGGAAAATTATTTATTTGTTGCGGAAAATTGTTTATTTGTTCCGGAAATTTGTCTCGGAACTTTGCGTATTTGACCTGGAAATGCTATATTTAACGTTATTGCGTTAAGATTGACTAAAACGCATTCCTGTTCACCAGGCAGCTCTAATAGTTTCATCGAGAAACTCCCTTATTGGCTGTCTCTCCTGAAGAATTCGCAGGTGTCAACTCGATATTTTCAAATTTGGATCATAGCTTTTCACGATTCTGAATATTGTAATTAATAATTTCTGGCAGGAACTCGCTTCCTATTCGGTTTTCGCGATCCTCGATAATACCATATTCAATGATTGGTAAACCAGTTGCGATCTTCTCGGTTGTTCTTAATATCTGGTGAAACCACTTGTCATGTATTTTATATCAACTTCCCAAACAACAGGATTTGTATGCCAGCAACTTGCACTATCCGAAATCTAACGAAACGTCAACTATGTTTGATGCACTATACCCCACTAGGAATTAAGGCAAAGTAGTAAGGACCTCGTTGGATTGTTGTTGTTGTTGTGGTATCGATGCTTCGAATACATCGAGGGGGTTTGGTAGCCGTCGAAAAACGAGTCATTCCGGTACGAAGAACCGGCTGTTGCAGGAACGACCCCGTTGGGCGTCGAGTACGAATACAATAGCACCTCAATCATGCAAATGTCTTTTCAATATTAACAAATTATTGTACCTACTTTCAGTATCCCGTTCTTAAAATTAAGTTAACTAATGTTACCAGCATGATAAAAAGACGTTACTTACTTCGCCACACGGTAACTAAAATAAGAAAACAAACATCCGAAACATGTTAATTCTAAAAATGTTACTTTTCAGGGACTTGAATTGAAATGGGACGATTCAAAACACATTTATGTGTCTTTTCGTAATGTAGAAGAGCGTGAATCCTTTTGCGATCTAATAGCCAAACAGGAATCATTTAATGTTAAAAATGAAGAAACCGAAAGTATGACGCTGAAATGGCAAAATCGGCTTATTTCTAATTATGATTACTTGGTGTACTTGAACAGGTAAGGTATAATAATTATTACTGGCATTTTTGATTGGTAAAAAAAAAATTTTCCTGATCGTCACCATTATTTTCATTCCACGATTTGATTCATCATTCAGAGCGTTCTCTAATCCACTGAAAATGGTTATATACTTTATTTTTCATATATTTCCTGGGAACATTCCTAGTTCACCGGGCGACGCATAGTCGATCGTGTGTTTGACTAATAAATTGAGATGATTTCGCACTCCCCTTGCGTGGGCTCCGCGGCTTAAGGGCCTGCAACCCTCAGTATACCGCGCTAGAACGCTCGCTCTAATACGCTACAGCGGTAAAGCTACTAGTAGCCAATGCGCGAACCACGATGCGCCGCCTGGTGAAATAGTAATATATCATTTTCTGTTTTTAATTCCAATGATTTATAATGCAGCTTAGCAGATCGCACCGTGGAAGATTTAACACAGTATCCCGTATTTCCTTGGATCCTCACCGATTACACATCCAAAGAGATTGATTTGAACGATGAAAACATTTATAGAGACTTGACAAAGCCAATCGGTGCCTTAAATCCGGAAAGATTAGAACGTTTAAGGGAGCGATGTGAAGAAATGACAAACCCTAAGTAACCCGCAGTTCATCTAGCCTGAAAATATTTTTTAGATAACGATGTGATGCCTTTTTCTTAGATTTTTATACGGTTCCCACTATTCCGCACCAGGATTTGTGCTTTTTTATTTGGTACGTAATTCATTTAGGCCCGTTTTCTCAATGTCCGGTTAAACTGCCAGTTAGCTATCCGGGACACTAAATTTAACCTTAGCGCATGCAACGCTCAAAATATGATAATGCAGTCCACAGCGCAGCTAATGCAGTAGAAAGTCAGCTGATTTTCTTGGCGGAATTCTGCCACCTGTTCAATTCTATTTTACGCCTGTGCCACCTTTAAGCATTATTTTGCGGCTGAGTTGGTCTTAACCGGAAGATGAGGGCCGGTTAACGTTTATCTACAAGATAAGATTTAACCAGACATTGAGAAAATGGCCCTTAGTGTACAATTCAATTGATAACTTTGAAACATTGACTTTCAAGGTTCGTAGGCATCCGCATTTAATGCTATGCCTTCAAAATGGTCGTTTCGACCATCCTGATCGTATGTTCAATAAATTGTCAGATACGTTCAATAACTGCCTTAATAACATGGCTGATTTTAAGGTGAGTAGGTCGAGTTTAAAGGTATTTAAAATACAATAATCAACTATGTATCGAATCCCTTAGGAACTAGTTCCAGAGTTTTATGATTCATCGCAAGGTGGCGACTTTTTGGTCAATAAGCATAAGATCAATTTCGGTTTTCGATCAGATGGTTCGCCAGTTAACAATGTCTCTCTACCACCATGGGCCAACAACTCACCTGAACAGTTTGTACAGACTTTAAGGTAGTAGAAAGTATTCGAGTTCTTGAGACATACAGCAGCGGATTATACCCACATAATACTTCTCTACAGGAACGCTTTGGAAAGTAATTTCGTATCAAGACACCTACACCATTGGATCGATTTGATTTTCGGATATAAGCAACGTGGAGAAGAAGCCGCAAAAGCGAATAACTGTAAGTGGGACTACACACCTTCAGTTTATCGCTCAGTTTATCGCGTGTGATATCATGTCTGAACGATAATCTGTGTGAACTGCACAGTTTTGGCAGATTTTTACGCAGATCTGAGATCTGTGCATTCGGACCCTGTTTTGCAACGATAATCTGCGCAGATAACACAGTTTATCGTTCAGTTTTATCAGTTTTCTACTAAATTTCACAATGACCATGAAACCACTAGTTTGTACAGAGATTTCGCTCTCGTACTGATATGTGAATGTTTCGTTTTGGGTGAGAGGATGATTGAGGACGGCCAATTATGTAAAAATGTATCTTTTCTTTGGCAATGTATCTTTTTTTTTGCAATGTATCTTTATTTCGGGTTTGCGATTTGTGTGGCTGTGAAATGCGGAATTTTTGTAGGCGAATGTATGAAAGAGGGGAATGTACTAGAGAACAGGGTGGTCATTCTGGGTTGGGCAACCCCAAATTTTTCTTTTCTTTTTTGACTTCAGATTCGGAATCAGCGACCCAAAATTACCTTATAGTTCGAACCAGCCCGATCGGACGAGTATTTCCCCTCGAAAACAGGGTGTCCATTTTGGGGTGGGCAGCCCCAAACATTTTTTTCTTTTTTACTTCAGATTCGGAATCAGCGACTGAAAATTACCTTGTAGTTCGAACCATGGCGATCGGCCATTGTCTGTAGCAGACTTGATACGTGCTATTACGCGAGTGGCACTCGCGGTCATGTTCGTATATGTGTAGTTTCACTATAATGTGAACGTTGTGCGAGTATGTTTCAAGTGAAGATAATTTTGATTCCGAACCCGAAGTCAAAAAAGAAGAAAAAAATTTGGGGTTGCCTACCCCAAAATGGACACCCTGTTTTCATCGGGAAATACTTGTCCGATCGAGCTGGTTCGAACTATAAGGTAATTTTGGGTCGCTGATTCCGAATCTGAAGTAAAAGCAGAAAAAATTTTTTTTGGGTTGCCCACCTCAGAATGATCACCCTGTTTTCATGGAGAAATACTCGTCCGATCGGGCTGGCTCGAACTACAAAGTAATTTTGGGTCGCTGATTCCGAATCTGATGTGGAAAAATAAAAATAAAATTTTGGGTTGCCCACCCCAGAATGACCACCCTGTTTTCATGGGGAAATAGGGCGTTGCGAGCCCCCGCATGTAGCCCTAGGTTGCCCGTTTCACTCTTTGTACATGTACCTGCAGCCGTTTCGTGCTAGCATATCTGCATCCAGCATTTTTTTTTCTGGCTATGCACCCTGACCACCCTGTTTTCATGGGGAAATACTCGTCCGATCGGGCTGGTTCGAACTACAAGGTGATTTTGGGTCGCTGATTCCGAATCTGAAGTCAAAAAAGAAATTTTTTTTTTTGGGTTGCCCATTCAGAATGACCACCCTGTTTTCATCGGGAAATACTTGTCCGATCGGGCTGGTTCGAACTGTAAGGTAATTTTGGGTCGCAGATTCCGAATCTGAAGTCAAAAAAGAAAAAAAAATTGGGGTTGCCCATCTCAGAATGGCCACCCTGTTCTCTAGTACATTCCCCTCTTTCATACATTCATCCACATCCACCAAAACCCAGCGCATCGTTTTACTGATGAACGATGCGCAGCACATGACTCCAGCACAGAAAGATACCATAAAAGATACGGTAGATCGCAGTAAAACACCAACAACACAGGAAATATAGAATAGTCGGGAACACTAAAAAGATACTTGCTCAGCCACGTACGATGTGAACACTTCGACATAACTGATAGAACTGTACAAAATATCGGAACTAATTTATCGAAAATCGAATGTAGCCTACACACCTTCAGTTCAGATAACTGCGCAGATTTTTCCACAGATATTAGCACAGATATCTGCGCAGTTAAACTGAAGGTCTGTAGTCCCCTTAAACTGTTTTATCGACCAAAAGCCATTCTTTTAATTTTGAATTCCATTCCAGTATTTTATCACTTGTGCTATGAAGGCTCAGTAGATTTAGATACAATTAAGGATGCCAATGCTCGACATGCTTTAGAAATCCAGATTTCGGAATTTGGTCAAATTCCGAAGCAACTTTTTACAAAACCCCATGTTTCGCGAAATGTGGAGCATATGTGTCAAGTGGAAAGTCCGCAGAAAAGAATCTTGAGTATTCGTTTTAATCGGAGTAATTCAAGATCACAAATAACTAAAATATTTTTTTTAAAGGTGAAGATATTAAGTTTGTCTTGGATCTGAAATGTGTTTATTCTGCCCATAAGGAACCCATTACATCAATTTCTGTTGATGGTGATTGCATCATTTCCACAGGTCGAGATGGTGTTCTTAAAATTTACAACATCGAAAACAACAAACAAGTTCGGTAATTTTTTGTTTTCTGGTTTTAATGCTGGTTTGGTTGCAAGTGGTTAATATTTTTTTCTTACAGAAATTTACCAATAGCCAACGTGCCGTTGAGTACTTGTTATAAGATCGCAAATTCATGTGTGCTGGTAATCGGATCATGGGACGACAGCATGTAAACAAACAAGTAAGCAGATTACTAAGCAACTGTAATGTTTCCTTTCTTAATTTCAGACTATTGTACAACTGTGATTACGGTAGAATATCTGATGTAATTCCAGCGCATGATGATGCAGTTTCAGCATTAAGTTTGATTTCAGATCTTGGAATTTTAATATCGGGCAGTTGGGATTGTACAGTAAAGTATGAAAGATTTTGTTCGTAAGCTGCTCAGTTGCTTCTAGTTAAATGCTCCTGATATTTCTTCATTACAGAATCTGGAAAGGATTCACGAATATCGACTATAAAAGCTTTCGTCTCTCCGAATCAATGATCGGCTATTTTTCGTTCGAAGAAAAAATTGTATGTCTGGACAGTAAACGAAAGGACTTTCGTGTTAACATTGCGACTGGAACTGCACTGGGTGAAATATTTTTCTGGGATGTCGATGTTGAAAATGCATTAAGTTCGACAGTCTGTGATATGGCCGGCACAGAGCCAAAACTGCTTGTTAAACATGAAGCTGAAATCACAAGCCTGGCTTTCAATACGTCAGCAACAAAATTGGCATCCTGTAGTGTCGATAAGACACTCTACGTAACTGATGTCACGACTGGAATGAATCTGCTCACAAAAAAGCTTGAGCAACCGCCAACATCGTTAAGTTGGTGCCTGAAAAGTGAATTTTTACTAATTGCTGATAGCGAAGGTCATTTATCTATTTGGAATCTATTAGAGGGCAATTTAGAGTGTAATTTGAAAGTTTCGGATGGTGATGCTTGCACGGAATTTCGAATGTTTAATGGAATTAATGAGATTATTTCAATTTTTAGGTCCACTATCTCGCGTTAATTACGACGAGACGAAACAAATGGTGATAACGGCAGGCACAGATCAAAATGATTTTCGAATTAAATGTTGGTTGCTTAAGTGAACAATTTTTAAGGGTAACTGATTTTTTTGGAAATGCTGCAGGTGTCATGTTGTGCAATGTCGTTTGTTATTTTAAAAAGTATTTTTTAGACTCATAGATAGAATATGGCTGTAATATGTGATTTAATTTCAAATAAAAAGCAATTTTCTAAAAAAAAGGTGATTTGAATTTAATTGTATGTACAGGGTGGCGCAAAAGAAACGAAGGGGTTTGAATAGTCTATAATTCCTTTATTTTTGAATCAATCCAATTTCTTTTTTTTTTCTTAGTACACTTCATAAATGGGGAATTTTGTTAATTTAAACGTGAAAAAAAAATCGCATAAGTGGTGTCCATTCTCTCAGCTTTGCAAATTGCGATGTTTTCATGAATTTTTTCAAGATTTCAGGAGGTATCGCTAAAATTTCTTCTCGAATATTATTTTTAGTTGGAGTATGGTCTGGAGTATGTGTATGGCATATGAATAAGGCACAGACCATACTTAACTAACTAACTAACTAAACAATAATATTCGAGAAGAAATCCGAGCGATACCTCCTGAAATCTTGAAAAAAAAATCATGAAAACATCGCAATTTGCAAAGCTGAGAATGGGCACCACTTACGCGATTTTTTTTTCACGTTTAAATTAACAAAATTCCCCATTTATGAAGTGTACTAAGAAAAAAAAAGAAATTGGATTGATTCAAAAATAAAGGAATTATAGACTATTCAAACCCCTTCGTTTCTTTTGCGCCACCCTGTACTTGCAGTAAGAGATCCCACTGCAAAATTCTGCACTTATCCGTTTTTTATGAGATGTATCTCAAATTAAAGATAATTAAGAACGTAATAGAGTAAAACTGAGTTGGCTAGCGAAATCTTACCGCAAACATCCTTAATTACCGTAAGTGTAACTAAATTTTTAACCCTATTGACTTAATTTAACTTTATAATTATTTGATTGATATGTTTTTTTTTTAACTAAATGAAAGATAATTTGAAAGAGAATTATGTAAACAATAATCAAAAATGGTTGCCAGCTTTCTGCCTGCCGTAACCCTAGTTTAACCAGAGGTTCTGTTGAGTTTATCCACTTTGAAAAAATTATACCAAATTCAAATTTGAGCTAGGGTGTGATATTTTAGTTTCCTTGCTCAGAATGGAAAATAAAAATGTTTTTATTTAAGATACATTTTTTTATTCACAATAACCAACCAGATCGTAACCTGTATTATGAAATTTTTCTAAAGAAACATGTAATGAACCATATTCTGGTCTAGTAGTGCTATCCGTACTTCCAGCAGCAGATCGAAGGCAGCACCTAATGAGTAGTGATATGTCGGTGGTACGAAACTAGAGACAGAGAGTCCCATAACAACCGGACCCTGATGCGAGCGTGTGGGTATCTAATCCGTCCGCCAACCATTCCATCCTTATTGCCTCATTAGGGTTTTGTAGTAAAACAAAACCCTTATGAAATCGGTCATGCGTCCGTCTGTCTGTCTGTCTGTCTGTCCATGAAATATCTAACGAACCGCTGAAGCTACATGCATGAAATTCGGTGAAAATATGAAGAAGTTGTAACGGACGGTTTGGTGAGCATCCGAAGATGCTCGTGGGGACGGAGCCTAAGGTAGCATAATTGACCGTGAAGGTCGGGCCGTGCCATCTGGCGAAGAAAAAGGCCCCTCAACGAGCTAAGCAGCGGCCTATGCTTGCTGTAGCTCAGTTCGGGAGATGTGGGCGGGGTTTTCGCCGCTCGTTGCCCCTGTCCTTTACGTATTAACAAAAATTCATAGGCCTGGGGAAGACAACACAAACGGGGGAGGTAAAAATGGGGAATTAAAAAAAAAAAATAGTCGATACGAATGGAATGGTTGACGGACGGATCAGACGCCACACGGTCGCACCTGGGTCCGGGTGTAATGTGACCCTCGGCCGATGGTTTCGTACCACCAACAGATCACTACTCATCAGGTGCTGCCTCGATCTGCTGGTGGGAGCAGCACTACCAGACCATAATATGGTTCATTACAGGTGGTTCATTACAGGGCAGCTTCTACTTCGAGGCCTGCCAAGAAGAAGAAGCTGAGGACAAAATGTGCTGCTAAACAAAACAAAAGCGAGCTGGTTACAGGAGCCGACAACCATTGTAGAGGGGAAAAATTGGCAAAGCAAAAAAAAATACTACATTTCCCAATTATTCAGATGATCAACAGGTTACAAAGATTTCTGAGGCCAGCAGAGGCGCAACACTGCATTCCTTGCCGTAATTCACTCATAAACTCTGCAAGCTGCTGAGCAGATGAACAACAGAAAAATGCAATACTGTGTAAATAAATTTTTTTAAGTTACCTAGAAGGACAATCCTGGCAAACAAAAAGGTATCCAGGGCTCCTCCGCGCTTCGTCCGGTCATCGAAGATGCTCCAAATGCCGGCAATTCAAAGCATTTATGGAGGCCTTAAATACGTGGCTAAACCACAAAAGACAAACACAACACCAGGACTGCCTTGTTGAACTGACTCTAAAAGGATAATCTACTCTATTGGAAGGATTGGGGTGCTACAGAGGAAAGCACAGCTACTTGAAGGGAAAATACGTGAAGTAAAAATGGCTAAGTCCTAAGACTTAGAGCAAGTAGCCTTAATGTGCTTGTGGGGATACAAATCGGTGGAAGGACCAAAAAGGAACCCAAAGAGGTCCTTCTTAGTCCTGTTCTGTACCAGAAATGGGCCCCACGTTGGGCGCCAAATATGTAACGGACGGTTTGGTGAGCATCCGAAGATGCTCGTGGGGACGGAGCCTAAGGTAGCATAATTGACCGTGAAGGTCGGGCCGTGCCATCTGGCGAAGAAAAAGGCCCCTCAACGAGCTAAGCAGCGGCCTATGCTTGCTGTAGCTCAGTTCGGGAGATGTGGGCGGGGTTTTCGCCGCTCGTTGCCCCTGTCCTTTACGTATTAACAAAAATTCATAGGCCTGGGGAAGACAACACAAACGGGGGAGGTAAAAATGGGGAATTAAAAAAAAAAAATAGTCGATACGAATGGAATGGTTGACGGACGGATCAGACGCCACACGGTCGCACCTGGGTCCGGGTGTAATGTGACCCTCGGCCGATGGTTTCGTACCACCAACAGATCACTACTCATCAGGTGCTGCCTCGATCTGCTGGTGGGAGCAGCACTACCAGACCATAATATGGTTCATTACAGGTGGTTCATTACAAAGTACTATAATTCTCTGGAGAAAGCGATACGTCGTAATAGGTCAACTTTAAGGGGGGGTCCCCATAGAGGGGAAATGAAGGTCGAAATTTTTTTTTCGTCTGGTATAGGCAAGTGGGGTATCGTAAGAAAGGTATCGTCGAGTACATTCCATTTCTGTAATTTTTTTCAAATTTGAAGAAACGGGAAAAGAGGGAGAGGGGAAAATATGTCATCCGAGTTTGTCCCCCCCCCCCCCTTGCATTTCGAGACCGTTACACTTAGAAATATGAAAATTTACAGAAAAGCAGCATTTTACTAACACAGAAAACTTAAAATAATAGAATTTCAAAATCTCATCAAAAAAGGTTAATAATAGTACATTTCTATTGTCGCAGTTAGCACACCCCTGCACCCCTTGGGCACACCCCGGGTCAAAAATATTGATGGCCAATGATAACCAACACCATAGGCAATAATGTTTCTAAGTTTTATTACAATCATGTTATATTTAATAATAGTATTTTACATTCACTTAACGTTAGGCATTTTTACACTATTCATACAAAAAATACACCTACCGGCTTCGCAGGTGCAAGTACTACTTGCATGTTGTTTTTCGTAGTGCGAATTACAGTTATTGTTACATTATTATGGTTAAACATTTACGAAAGGGTAAAGATTGGTAGGGGATGATGTGTTGTAACTGGCCAACTATAACGAGCGGAGGAGGGGGTGGGGCGAAATTAAAGTCAAATTTTGTTTATCGACTGGTATAGGCAAGTCGGGTGTTGTGAGAAAGGTAATGTTGAGTACATTTCATTTTTGGCATTTACTTTAAATTTGAAGAAAGGGGAACAGTGAGGGAGGAGAAAATATTAGATCGTAATTTGTCCCCCCTTGCATTTCGAGACCGTTACACTTAGAAAAATGAAAACTTTCAAGAAGGTGGGTTCCGAATAGCATATAAAACGGAAAATAATGGAATTTGTATTGTATATCTCCTCAAAATAGGTTAATAATAGTTTATTTCCATAGCTACCGTTAGCACACCCCTGCATCCCTTAAACACGTCCGAGATAAAAAGTACTGATGGCCAAGGATAACCAACATCATAGGCAATATTATGTTCTAAGTTTCATTACAATCACTTAATACGAGTATGAATGGACATGTAAGATACTACCTATATGAAATGTCAGACATTTTTATTATGTTTTTTTTTATCCATCTAAGTGGTACCAAGAAAAGCAAGGAGCCGATACTTGCGTACAAATATAAGTGCTTGCTACAAAACCCTCGGATTGCGGGCGTAGCCCTCTATATTCCGGTTTCATTTTTTTATTATTCGCCATTTTTGCCTCCCCTGTTTGTGTTGTCTGCCCCAGGCCTATGCATTTTTATTAAAACGTAAACATAGTTGGGACGCTAAGCGACATAAATCGACGCCACCTTGCAAAATATGATAGAGAAATGCCGTTTGGTACGAATGTTGGTGGGGCCCATACTTTCAATTTAAGAGATGGAGCCACCTTGGACCCCGTGGCAGAGCGGCTGTGCGGGTGAAAAACCGCGAAATTTGAGCCCTTTTTTTTAGTATTCTCCTCGTAACTTCTAAACGGAGCCTCGTAAAAACTTAATAGGATGTAAATTAAAGAGCGTCAAATTCTACATCCAATGCATTGCTCAAAGTTGAAATTTGGTTTAGTAGTATAATCAAAATCGATAGTCGAAAAATGTCACTTTTTGAGGCTTTGGAGAAAAATCACACTATATCGCTTTTCAAGCTCACATATCTCTGTAACGGATACTCCAAATGAAAAACCGTACAAGTAAAAGGTGAAGATATTTTGATTTCCGGTTTAACGTGCCCAATACTTTTCAAATCGGTTAATATTTAGTGTAGTTGTGAGTGAAAATGCTGGAATGCTTTCTTAGCGATTCCAGCTTTAATAGCTCTATTTCGGTAAGTATAGTAGCTGAAGTTTTGTTTTAGTCTCAATTTACAGATAATTAAATCTTGTTCAAAAAGTCTTTGCTTGATAGCTTAGGTCATAGTTACGCTTTTTAGGGTTTTGTAGAAAAAACAAAACCCTTATGAAATCAGTCAGATGTCAGCCTGTTCAAAGAATATCTCGAAAACAGCTGAAGCTACAGGTACGGAATTTGGTAGAAATATGAAGGATTACTACAATTTGTGTCATAAGGCTTTTCATTAGTGGCCAAATTGCAAGGGGGTTAACCGTAGAGGAGAGAGTTATTCGCCGCTTAAAGCACATATATGAAAATTCCCAGGATGGCGGCATATAATTAGGATAGCGACGTTAAATATCTAGGATGGTGATATCCTTAGGATAAAGTTTAATAATATATTTCGATAATTTGATTTGCTACTCTCTGCATATCCCGTAAGTGACCTTAAGAGAGAAGTAATAATGCCAATCCCTTAGCAAAGGGTGCAGGTATCTTGTTATAGATACAATTTGTATGTACATAGTCATAATTCATCAACTAGTTAAGGATAAAAAACAATAAAAATTATTTTTGTCCGCTATTGCCACATTGTGCACCGTCGAGTCAGTAAGCGGATTGATTTGAAACTGATTTGTTTTGTGTTTCGTGACAAGTAGTAATGTGTTACAGTTATCAAAAGCGATAGTGCGTATGATAGATGCTGATTGTTATTTGATGAGTTTGAGGGACACCTGAAAAGGGCATACCTTCAAGCCATGAAATTCTGGCAGGCTGTGGAAACGCAGCAACATATTCCATCTCCTGGAGATTGGGGGTGGAAACTAGAAGGAGAACGTTGGCTCCCATTATGGATAACAGCACCGGTTGCTGCAAAGGCATGTGCCACTCTTCAGCGTTGCAGGTGCAAGATATCCTGCACGAGTAACTGTGGCTGCAGGAAAAAAGTGTGTCCTGCACAAAGAGGTGCACCTGCAGTTCTGAGTCAGCCGCTGTAGGGTAGCATAACATACTTATTGTGTATTTACAATGCTTCATCTTTGATGTTTCCTCAATGAAGTAAATATTTTCTTCATTTAAGTTTAAGTTTTAAAAAAATCCGGAAAGAAATGCGAATATTATTGTATCTTATGACCGCTTGGAATCGCGGTTGCCTTCATTCGACTCAGAATGACCAAATACATTAGGAATCAACTTAAAAGTGGCATAAAAACTTTTTATTTTCAAATTATTTGATAAAAAAGCTTAATTAATAAAAAAAATAATCTGGAAAAAATGTGAATATCTTTCGAACCAATGGTCGTATGGAATTGCGGTTAGTTTCATTCTACTCAAAGTGATCAAATACGTTAAGAGCTAAGTTAAAAGTGGCATAAAAGCTTTTTATTTTTAACTTATTTAATACGAAAGCTTATTTAATTAATCACAAAATCTGGAAAATTGTTAATGTCTTTTGATTTAATGATCGTATCGAATTGCGGTTGGTTTTATTCGACTCAGAATAACCAAATACATTAGGAATCAACCTAAATGGGCAGAAAATCTTTTTATTTTTAACTTATTTACCCTGCTTAGATAACGTACGTCTGAGAGACGTATGCTTTTCACATTTTTCGCTCTCCCTCTCAGTACGATTTTCATAGCAAGCTCTTACTTTTGTTTATCTCAGTCATTCGCTGAAGCTTGACGGTGGTTCTTGGTTTTTTGCGGTAAGATCGCTGTTTGCAGAGTTATCGCTATGTCATACGTCCAAGAGACGTATCGTTATCTTTTGTGCACCTTACACCTTAAGTGTTTTGTCTTATTTTTTTACAGGTTGAAAGTGTTATATATTTTTGCATTTGAAGAAATGGCCCGAAATCAGGGGTTAAATGACAACCAAATTGCTGCACTATTGCTTAATATTTCTGACGATTCTAATTTATCGGAAAATAACAGCGAAAAAGACGATGCACTACTTCAAGATGATGTTCAGACCGACACAGAAGATGAGAATCTTGACATGGAAGATAGCCGCATAATTACAGTATCTCGGCCCACCATCAAGAGCAAAAGTAAGTACTGTTGGACCACATCGAAGGGAAAGAATGCTGGTAGGATATCTTCAACAAATATCATTCGAACGGCAAGAGGTCCCACTCGGGCATGCAAATCGCTATATGATCCCGTTTCATGCTTCAATATTTTTCTAGCTGATGAAATAATAAATTCATTTATAATTTATTGTCATAATGCAACTTCAATTAACAATAAACCGCTTAGTAGGAAGGAGTTTATGAAGGCACTTTCAACATCATTAACAACGCCTTGGATGGAGAAAAAGCTAGATGTAACCACGTTATCCAAAACTCTTCGTTCCAGCATTGAAAATACTATACCTCAGCGGACCGAAAATAACAATCCTAATAATGGTAGCAACGGAGATGAGCCTGTCTCAAAAAAGAAGAGGTACTGTTCTTTCTGCCAAAATTCAAAAACTCGACGTATGTCAAAGATGGAATGTTATAAATGTAAAAAGCCCATATGTGGCGAACACAAAAATTTAATGTGTAATTCGTGCACCTAATGTTTTTCAAGTTGAGTTGTTTGATATGCGAATATTATTATTACCTTATTATCTGATTGGAGAACAAAAAAAAAAAGATTGTTATTTTAGTTATTAATTCTCATATGGTTCCTCAGAGAGAAGACTGCATATTTTTGTGAATTTTGTAAGAGCTGTGAATTTTTTTATTTTATAAAATAAATAAAGAATTTTTTTCTGTCCGATGTCTTTTAATAACAAAAAACAATTAAATATATGATGTAAGCTCAATTCATTTCACTATGATTCCAATTAATATATTTTTAAACGTAAATACCGCGATACGTCTCCCAGACGTATGGTTATCTTTTAAGGACAAAAAAATAACGTTATCTAAGCAGGGTTAATAAAGCAGCTTACCAAACTAATATCTTTTTTTATTTAAATGAGAATATCTTTTGAACTAATGATTGTATGGAATAGCGATTGATTTCATTCGACTGAGAATTACCAAATACATTAGGAACCAACCTAAAAGTGGAATAAAAGCCTTTTATTTTCAACTTATTTAATAAAAAAATATTCAACAAAAAAAATATCTGGAAAAATGTGAATAACTTTTGAACTAACTGTTGTATGGAATTGTCTTTAGTTTCATTCGACTCAAAATGATCAAATACATTAAGAAACAGCCTAAAATTGGCATCAAAGCTTTTTATTTTAAACTTATTTAATAAAAAAGCTTCCTTAACTAATTCAAAAATGTGGAAAAATGTGAATATGTTTTGAACTAATGGTCGTATGGAACCACGGCTAATTTTATTCTACTCAGAGTGACTAAATACATTAAGAACCAACCTAAAACTGGCATAAAAAACATTTTATTTGTAATTTACTTAACGAAAAAGCTCATTTAACTAATAAAACAATCTGGAAACGAACGAAGCGGATTCTCGAACCTTCGTTGAGTAAGTACCCGAGACTGGAACATCTCGAAAAATCTAGAGTCTTCGCTAATTGACGAATGCATGGATTTCCAACTATTGTATAAAAGCACTGCCATCTTTACTCTCAGGCCGGAGTGTCAGCTGATTGTCAAAGCACTAACGACATGACAAGCAGTCAACGAAGTGTGAACGCGTGCGGTCGCCCGGTGAAATATCGGGATAATTGTGTGTAAAAGTGAGTTTAGTGCCGGAATTTTAAGTGTAACTAAAAGAAGTGGCTATCAGTGCCGTGTGAAAGTGTAAAAAAACGTGAAGTGCCGGGAAATATCGAGTAAAATGGTGTATTGAAAAGTGCGAGGTTAGGAAAGTGCGACACGGGAAATTTCGCATTTTTCGTTTATTTTCCGGCAATTCGGGAAGTGTGAATGGTACAGCACTACTCTGGGACGAATCCTCGGGCCGGTGAGTTTAGCGGAAACTCCCGGAAGTGCCCCAAAAAGTGAATTTAAAGTGGTTGTCAAATGACAACATTACAGGTAATTTCCGGCCTTTTCATCGGAATTCATAGGGTAAGTATGCGTTTTTTGTTGTGGTAGAATTTAAGTGGATTGATGCGCCCCAAAGTGTGGATTTTGACGACGATGTTGACGAACCGGACGAAAGTTTCACTGCTAGGCATCTAGTCCTGTCAGCTGCAGTGAAACTTTCGTCTGGCTCGTCAACAACGCGTTTAAAACCCGTATTTTGGGGCGCATCAATTCACTAAAATTTTTGCACAACAAAAAACGTATAATTACCCTATGAATTCCGATGAAAAGGCCGGAAATCACCTGTAATGTTGTCATTTGACAACCACTTTCAATTCACTTTTTGGGGCACTTCCGGGAGTTTCCGCTGAACTCACCGGCCCAAGGATTCGTCCCAGAGTAGTGCTGTAACATTCACACTAGCCAAATTACCGGGAAATTAACGAAAAATGCGAAATTTTTCGTGTCGCACTTTCAAAACCACACTCATGTCTCGCGCACTTTCGAGCAGTTCATTTTGTTCGGAAGTTCGCGGCACCTTGCGTTTTTTTCACTTCCAAATATCAGTGACAAGCACTACTTTCAATTGCACTTAAAATCGCGACACTAAAATCACTTTTACGCACGAAAATCACCAGATTTCAAGAGGTCGACTGCACGCGTTTTTACTTTGTTTACATATGGTTCACTGCTTGTCATGACGTCATTACTTTGACACTCCGGCCTGAGGATAAAGATGGCGGTGATAAAAGGCAGATGTCACCGAAGTAAGGAAGAAGTAGTCAGACTCGACACTCAGTGGCGGTTGAATCGCTATAAAGCGCTAAGGAAATATTCGTTATCTGCCGTTAACAGATAGTTCGAGCTAGTTTGACGTTTTAACGTTTGTTGTTGGTACGCGTGTGTAGTTCGTTTTGTAAATAAAGTGTGTTTTTCAATCGAAGTGTTTCATTATTCAGCACAAGAATATCTAACGAACCAGGTTTCGTTCTTGTTTCGCTCAACAGGGGAAACATTACAATATCTTCATCTTTTACTTGTACGGTTTTTCATTTGGAGTATCCGTGAGCTTGAAAGGCGATATAGTGTGATTTTTCTCCAAAGCCTCAAAAAGTGACGTTTTTCGACTATTGATTTTGAATATACTACTAAACCAAATTTCAACTTTGAGAATTAGAATTTGACGCTCTTTAATTTATATCCTATTAAGTTTTTTGATCCGAGGCACCGTTTACAAATTATTAGGACAATATTAAAAAAAGGGCTCAAATTTCGCGGTTTTTCGCCCGCACAGCCGCTCTGCCACTGTGTCCAAGATGGCTCCATCTCTTAAAATGAATGTATAGGGACCATGAACAATCATACCAAATGGCTTTTTTCTCTCATATTTTGCAAGGTGAAATCGCTAGCGTCCCAACTAACAGGAGTAACGAGCAGCAAAAAGATATTTACAATAGAATACAATATGTTGTAGTATATTAAATTTGAAAATTTGAAAATAACAAGTGGCATCACTCGGCGACACGAGCGCCACAATACGGTGGGAGGCTGTATCGTTGCGTGGTTCTATTGAATGGCTGAACTGTCAGTCAAAAAAGTAGATTCCGGGCATTCTGTTAAGAGCCGTCAAGGCGGTAAGTCTTTCCGTTTAACCTAGTCGCATTCTGTTAGGAGCCGTGAAGACTTTAGGTCGTTTCATCGGATTTAAGTCAGTGTATTTGATAAAGACATAACGAAGTGTATATAACATTGAGAAATAAACTTTTTATATTAAACAGAAAATAAAACTTATTACAATGTAGTACAATTAGAGGGGGAGGAGGCAACTATACATTACTTCTTGTGCACTTGCACTGGCCGAAAGAAGAAATAAAACTCTGGGGTCCCCTTACTTTATGGGCTTGGGTGACTGAAGAAGGTAAGTTCCGGTTATCTACATCGTTTCATTGACAGATCCAGCTGATTCGACGACTATAGTCTCATGGCTTTGAGATAGCGAGACATCACAACGGACCCACTGGTGGTCGTCTATGTGTGCTGTATTGGTTACTGTAGCCTTCTTGACCTAACCTAAACAAAAATATAACAATTTAAAACATTAAGGCCGTACTTTAAAAGGTTTCAATTTACAATTTATTGTATTGTACAACAGCGAGCGTGAATCCCCCTAATATAAATTTATGTACTATTTTTTTTTAATTTTTAATTTGCCATCGAAAATAATACAGAGTGACAGTAAGAGTAAATACAAACTCTCATGAGCTTAAGGCTGCGCGCATGTTGGCTCACGTTCGCGTGTCGCGTTCACGTGTTTGCTGTCAAACGGTTTGAGTCTATGGTTTCCATCCAGAGACGCGAAGCTGTCAATATGACAAATGCTCGGCTATTGTCGTATCAACAATTTGAGTTCATTATTGTGCTTTAAAATGAATAATTAGGTAAGAATTGAGTGGCAAAACAAACGACTGGGGACTAGTAGGATGTGCATAAACACACATTTCATACTAAACTATTGGCGTTAATACACAATAATGAATCCAATTTGGTGATACGACAACAGCCGAGCATCTATCAAATTGACAGATTCGCATCTTTGGTTGCAAACCATAGACACAAATCGTTTGACATAAAACACGTGAACGCGACACGCGAACGTGTGCCAACTTGCGCGCAGCCTAAAGGTCGCCACCCACGGCAAGTATTTTGGTCGCGAGCATGCATCGAACCACGTCAAACTCTATAGAAAAAAAATCTCCTCGTTTCCACCGTTCTATGATATTCGATGGTTCGATGGAAGTTTGGTCGTGGTTGTGCTCGTCCTGGCTCGTCCATGGGTGGCGACCTTAATAGGGGGATTCACGCTCCCTGTTGTAAATGTCGTAAACTTCCTATTCGTCGTAAACTTTTGTCATCCCCACAGTAAAACAACAGAAGTTTACAACTTTTCGACAAATACGGCGTTTGCGACGTGAGCATGAATCCCACACATGATCGCGCAGAACCACGACCGAACTTCCATCGAACCATCAAATTTCATAGAACGGTGGAAATAAGGGGGATTTTTTTTCCACACGTTCTATGAAATTGATGGTTCGATGGAAGTTCGGTCGTGATTGTGCTCGTTCATGTGTGGCGACCTTGACAAGAGTCTTATGAAATCTGTGTAACTCTCATAAGAAGAGTTAAACTCTTGCTCTCAGAAAGTGCGGCATTTAATTTTTTCTCAACTACGACCGATCTTCCATTGAACCATCAAATATCATAGAACGGTGGAAATGAAGAGATTTTTATACCCTAGACTTTTAGTATAGGGTATATTGTTTTTGTCACGACGGAAATATGTAACACCTTAAAGGAGGCTCCGGAGGTATAGCAATGTATATATATAAATGATCAGGGTCACCTCCTGATTCGATTAAGCCATGTATGTCTGTCTGTCTGTCAATTTGGTCGAAGCCGCAGCCCCGGGGATAAGTCGCAGAGCATCGTGGAACAGTTCACACTTGACAAAATACATCTTTTGACCGCACGACACACTTTCATCGCGCACGTGTTTGTTTTCCCGGATCACTAGATGAAATTTTGCTAACAAATAAACACTGAACGCGGAAAATGAAAACTAAACACGAAACGCACAAATACCGGGGACTCGCCGCCATCAGTCGCCGACCACTGGATTGTGGATACGATGGCGTCATCACAGGAAATAATTGCGTAATTTACAATAGCACCGCCATCTTTATTCTCAGGCCGGAGTGTCAAAGTAATGACGTCATGACAAGCAGTGAACCATATGTAAACAAAGTGAAGAACGCGTGCAGTCGACCTCTTGAAATCTAGCGATTTTCGTGCGTAAAAGCGATTTTTGTGTCGCGATTTTAAGTGCAATTGAAAGTAGTGCTTATCACTGATATTTAAAAGTGAAAAAAACGCAAGGTGCCGCGAACTTCCGAGCAAAATGAACTGCTCGAAAGTGCGCGAGACATGAATGTGGTTATGAAAGTGCGACACGGAAAATTTCGCATTTTTCGTTAATTTTCCGCCAATTTGGCTAGTGTGAATGGTGCAGCACTACCATGGGACGAATCCTTGGGCCGGTGAGTTCAGCGGAAACTCCCGGAAGTGCTCCAAAAAGTGAATTCAAAGTGGTTGTCAAATGACAACATTACAGTTGATTTCCGGCCTTTTCATCGGAATTCATAGGGTAAGTATATGTTTTTTGTTGTGCTAAAATTTTAGTGGATTGATGCGCCCCAAAATACGCGTTGTTGACGAGCCAGACGAAAGTTTCACTGCAGCTGACAGGACTAGATGCCTGGCGGTGAAACTTTCGTCCGGTTCGTCAACATCGTCGTCAAAATCCGCATTTTGGGGCGCATCAATCCACCAAAAATTTTAGCACAACAAAAAATGTATACCTACCATATGAATTCCGATGAAAAGGCCGGAAATCACCTATAATGTTGTCATTTGACAATCACTTTGAATTCACTTTTTGGGGCACTTCCGGGAGTCCTACACCATTCACACTAGCCAAATTGCCGGAAAATTAACGGAAAATCCTAAATTTCCCTTGTCGCACTTTCCTAACCTCGCACTTTTCAATATACCATTTTACTCGATATTTCCCGGCACTTCACGTTTTTTTCACTGTCACACGGCACTGACAGCCACTTCTTTTATTTTCACTTAAAATCCCGACGCTAAACTCACTTTTACGCACAAATATCGCGTAATTTTACCGGGCGACCGCGCGAGTTCACACTTGGTTGACTGCTTGCAACGCCATCTAGATAGACAGGCCTGCGCTCAGCTGATCGTTACGTCATTATTTCCTTCGCCAAGGCCATGCCAAGGCAGTGACTGCACACGACGATGTTCTCGGCACGACATATGTTTACAATTGGAATTGCGCCAGACGGCATTTTAGTCCTCTAAAAACACACTTTCTGGACACTTCCACCAATTTGGTCGAAGCCGCAGCCCCGGGAATCAGTCGCATGGTATCGTGGAACAGTACACACGTGACAAAATACATCTTTTGACCACACGACACACTTTCATCGCGCACGTGTTTGTTTTCTCGGATCACTAGATGAAATTTTACTAACAAATAAACACTGAACGCGGAAAACGAAAACTAAACACGGAACGCACAAATACCGGGGACTCGCCGCCATCAGTCGCCGACCACTGGATTGTGGATACGATGGCGTCATCAAAGGAAATAATTGCGTAATTTAGCCGTCAAAATCAGCTGAGCGCAGGCCTGTATATCTAGATGGCGTTGATACGATCGGACAATTTTGAATTTTATGTGCTTCCCAAACTGTAAACCACCCGAAAGCCTCGACACCTGCGCCTGCATTTCAAAACGTGGAAATACGAAAGGGGGCCGTGCGAAGGAGGCGACCGCCATTAGCAAGAGGCACCGAAAGCCAGTTTGATAATTGGGAATTTCAATAGCCCATTTCAAAAAGAACATTTGTACAAATTTATACAATAACCGTGAGAGTGACATCCAACACATCGTCATAAAACGCATTTTAGAAAACCACATGCATCTCATATTTCTTCTAGTACATGTTTAAATTATCATAACGTAACATGTGAATATTATGTATATAATAAAAGAAAATTTCGTATTTTTTTTAGAAAAGAAAGACACACATTATATGATTTTACATGAAAAAAAATCAATGGTTATATTAAATAAACATGGATACCCAAAAGAACTAATACATAAACTAATAATTAAAAATATACATAAGATAAAACAACAACAAACAAATGACCAAGAAATTAGTACTAACAACAATAACAATCTAATTCGAAACAGAATATATAATTATCATCATAGTGGCACGACAGCCCGATGTCGGGCCTTGGCTGCCTGGATCATTGTCCTCCAATTATCTCGGTCACGTGACCGCGTACTCCAATTTTGGAAGCCCAGTAGCTGCCCGGCGTCCACACCTACTGAGCTCTCCCAACGAGATCTCGGTCGTCCTCGCAGTCTCGCTCCGTCGACTCGTTCTGCATTCATTACTCTCTTAGGCATGCGATCGTCCATTCTTTGTACATGCCCCGCCCATTGAAGTCGTTGTAGTTTGACGATTTTCGAGACTTGCAACTCATCGTACAGTTCATACAACTCATGGTTGTACCGGATGCGCCATCTATCTCGATCGCAAACAGCCCCGAAAATTCGCCGTAGAACCTTACGTTCAAATGTGTCTAGCATGTTTTCGGAGGCTTGAGTTAGAGCAACGCCATCTAGATAGACAGGCCTGCGCTCAGCTGATCGTTACGTCATTATTTCCTTCGCCAAGGCCATGCCAAGGCAGTGACTGCACACGACGATGTTCCCGGCACGACAAATGTTTACAATTGGAATTGCGCCAGACGGCATTTTAGTCCTCTAAAAACACACTTTCTGGACACTTGCACCAATTTGGTCGAAGCCGCAGCCCCGGGGATCAGTCGCAGAGCACCGTGGAACAGTTCACACTTGACAAAATACATCTTTTGACCGCACGACACACTTTCATCGCGCACGTGTTTGTTTTCCCGGATCACTAGATGAAATTTTACTAACAAATAAACACTGAACGCGGAAAATGAAAACTAAACACGGAACGCACAAATACCGGGGACTCGCCGCCATCAGTCGCCGACCACTGGATTGTGGATACGATTGCGTCATCAAAGGAAATAATTGCGTCAAAACCAGCTGAGCGCAGGCCTGTCTATATAGATAGCGTTGCTGCTTGTCATGTCGTTAGTGCTTTGACAATCAGCTGACACTCCGGCCTGAGAGTAAAAGCGCGTTGACACGATCAAACTACGGTTTGACAAACCACCTACTTGAACGTGTCAACCCCTTGTCAAACTGGTTTGATGTCTTGTGCTTCTGTCAAACCGTAGTTGGACGGTGCTCAACTTTTCATCAAATTCTAATTTGTCAAATCGTAGTTTGATCATGTCAACGCGCTCTAAGGATGGCAGTGAATTTAGCCGTCAAAATCAGCTGAGCGCAGGCTTGTATATCTAGATGGCGCTGACGTTATGCATACCAAATTGAGTGAAATTCGGTCAACTCAGCTTTCCTCCACTCGACTCACTTTATGCATACCACCCAATGTGTGCCTTTTGTAGTTCTGGAATTTTAGTACCACCTTTGATTTCTTAAATGTTTGAATAGATCAGGGAGAATCAACAACAACCAGATCGAAGCGTTGAGTACGCCAAACAGGCTAAAAGAACGGTGATGTGCTTGTCCATGTTGTTTGATTTTTCCCTTGAATACGTGAAATTGAGAGTGAAGGAGCACCCTCAATTATAATCAGTAAAATCTATGCAAAAAGTAGTGTGCCATACATTCTGTAAACATAAATTGCGGAGATCCGCGAGCCGACAAAGCCTCCAAATTCATAAGATTTCACAAAATTTAGTGGATGGTGTTCGACACATGTCGATGAAAGAACGAACAACGAGCACTTAAAGCTAATAGACCAAAAAAGCGAAGGTAGACCTAAGTCAATGAACAAAAAATACACATAGGTTAAAACGAACCTAAAATCAACATCCAACCGGAATGTAATGATTATTACAATTGTCTAGTTATTTCTTGAAATGTTCTGCTTATAAGGTAATATTGAACAACAAACAAAAAAAGGCTTATCCAAAGCTACTTTCATTCATTGCACTCTCATTTATTTCATAATATCTGTTTGAACATCTCAATAAATGATATAATAGCCACTCTTCTATAGATTAAATCTTCTAGACCAGGGGTCGGCAACCAGTGGCCAGCGGGCAGTATGCGGCCCTCCATTAGTTTTTATGCGGCCCGATTCAATCCTCTTTACCGCTATTTGTAATTTTACTCCTAACGCGAGATCTTCTGAACGAGGGATCTTCTGAAGATGCTCGAAAGAGTGAAACGCGTCAAGAGTAAAAATAAAAGTAGTAGACAAAGTAAAAAAATGCGAACCAAATTCCGTTTTGTAACATTGCGGCATAAGCCCTTAAAATGTTGAGAATTGCAAATTTAGACATTTGAATTAAGATTTTTGATCTGAGTAGGTTCAGGGCTTCTAATTATCAGTTATTCCTACAAATTCTCGTTAGCGCTTCAGATTATTGTCACTTATTCTACGATGAAGGGTTGATTTTTGGAGCGCATAGGCAACCCCGTCGATTTTTTTTACCGCCCAGTCGGACATTTGTCTCCGATCCCAGTGGAATCGCAAAGTCTTCGATTCCTTACCGGTTCCATTCATCGGTTTGTCTCCGAAGCTGGACGAATTTAAATGTTTTCAATTATGTATCGAGTTAGCCTGAAATTTGAATTCATTTGAAAGTATCTGGCATTTGGCGGTGCATGTTGTCATATATGAAATATGGAATAAAGGAATATGTATGTTTTTTTTGTAAGCCATGAATACAATTCGCCGTTAAATTAAAAGTGCCGTGAAATCAATCACGACACTTTTAGTCTCTGGACGAATTGTATATCAGGCTTAAATAGATTCAACCCATTTATACAGTCATCGATCCGAATTCGATCTCAGTGTCTATTCCTCGTTGGCTACAGTCATCGGTCCGGAATCGATTCCAGTCATCGATCCGGATTCGATTCCACGTTGACTACATTCATCGATCTCAATTCGATCCCAGTATCGATTCTACGTTGACTCCAGTCATCGATTCTCCATCGACTACCGTCATCGATTTCGGATCGATTCCTGTCCTCATTTTCGGTATCGCAAAAGCGGCCATGCCCATACAAATGTCTCCGACGTGTCTCCGATAAAGTCATCGATTCCTTAGTAGACAGTCATCGATCCAGGACCGATCAAGTATCGATTCTTGTCCGACTGGGAATGAATACTTCACGTACATACTATATGTATAGTATGTATGCATTTTTTTTTAAACTGAACTAGAAAATTATGCTGGTGTTTTCGATTTTCACAAAATATTAAATTTTGTTCAAGGGCTCTTTTAAAATTGTACTAGAACCTGAAAATCGCACAAAATACAATGAATCGTACTTTTTGCACCACAGGGGAAGCCGATAGCTCAGTGCATTGAGGTATCATGTCGGTCTGATGTTTCATCGTACCGGTTATTCACCAGTTTGAAACCCGTAACGTAACGCTGCGTTGGTGTGGTGCTAGCAACGGAAATTCGGTTCGATTTTTTTTATTCATTGACACTTAATGCATTTTGCGTGCTTGCGTTGGTTGGGCTTATGCATTGGCGGATCCATGATGTTTTCCAACAGCCCATCTATCGAATGCCCCTCATTGGTAAAAGAAAACCTTAACGGAAATAACGTTTGCCCAAACAAAAAACGCGATATGTTCAATCTCCTGGAGATGTGCACGGGCTTACCCTCTTAGTCCCCTTTTAGCGGAGGTCTATATGTCCAATTTCGAAACCAGCGTTTGATCCTCTGTGCTATCTAAAAATAAATTTTCTTTTGGTACAGGTATGGTGACGATATCCTGGTAGGTTTCAAAGGAACAGACAGACAACGAGATACATTTCTAGTATCGTTGAACGCGGCCAATAAACATATTCGGTTCACATTGGAGAAAAATGTGAACAACTCTATCAACTTTCTGGACCTAATTGTTTCAAACAATAACATCGATTTAAAGATCTACAGAAAGCCAACCTTTCTGGATGTAACAATTCCTGAGGACTCCCGTTGTGCATGGTCACATAAAATAGCGGCATACAGATCAATGGTTCACTGCGCGTTCCAAATCCCCATGTCAGACCACAATCAAGAAAGTGAGCTTAATGCAATAAGAAATATTGCGGCAAACAACGGCTTTCACCCCAATATGAATGAGAGTTGAATAAAAAAAGAGAGAGTTCAGGAGTCAGGAGCTTAATATACTCCAAACTTTCAAAAGAGCAACCCGAACGATACATTTCACTGCCATTTATCCCAAATTTCTCTGAAAATGTGGGTATCGAAACAAGTAAAAATATCTCCACCTTGCCAAAGTGGCAACACTCTTGACAAAAGATTGCTGAACGCAAAACCCCGGTCTGACAGACTTAAGAAACCCGGTGTTTACAAACTCGAATATCCCGAGTGTCCAGAAATATATGTTGGACAAACGGGTCGATCGATCGAGGTACGGTTTAAGGAACTTACCCACAGCTCAAAATTTTCTAATTTCTCCAAACATTTAAAAGAAACCGGCCACCGTATCGATGACAAATTCGAGCCTCAAATTGTACATACCTGTTCCAAACGCAAAAACTCAATCTCCTGGAAGCTCCAGAGATGAATAGAAATAACCGTTCACCTGGTAAGATCCTCTAGAATGAACAGACAGACCACCATAATCATTGTGGCGCGACAGCTCGACGTCGGGCCTTGGCAGCCTGAATCGTCCTCCAATTATCTCGGTCACGTGACCGCGTCCTCCAAACTTGGAAGCCCAGTAGCTGCTCGGCATCCGCATATACTGAGCTCTCCCAACGTGATCTCGGTCGTCTAGGCAGTCTCGCTCCGTCGACTCGTTCGTTCGGATGCGCCATCCATCTCGATCGCAAACAGCCCCGAACCTTACGTTAAAATGTGTCTAGCATGTTTCCGGAGGTTTGAGTTAGGGTCCTTGCTTCGCAGCCATAGCAGAGCACTGGCCGTATAATGGTTTTGTCCACCCGGAGCTTCGTGTTTGTGTGCACATGCTTCGATTTCATTAAGGGGAGAACCGAGAAAGAAGCTTTATTAGCTAACTGTATCCGTCGCTTGATTTCGTCAGTTTCGTTGGCGTCCCTTGACAAGTTGCAACCCAGGTATATGAAGTCGTTCACGAACTCGATGTTGAGGTCCCCCAAATTAATGATCGATTGTGCAGGTGTCCTTGTCGGCGATTGCATCATTATTTTAGATTTACCCTCGTTGATACGTAGTCGAACTTTTTTTGCAGCGGTATCGAGCGTATGCAGAAGTTTTTTTGCATCGGCCAATCTTCTCTTTCGCTCTCTCAATTGCCCTAACCCCTTGCGGGACATAGCGCGTCAACTGTTCCATGTGGCCCAGTTAACGTTTCGATGGCATAAATTGGTTTCGGAGAATAAAGTTGCCAGCATGCACCTCCTGCACATCCATGGCAAGGAATGTTGTCGTGGACGGGATTCGAACCCGAAACGAAGGTAGTCAAACATGAGACTGATGCCTCAACACACTGCGCTATCGGTCGCCCCTGTTGATGTCGTCGGCGTACGCTGCTAATTGTGCCGACTTGATGAGTAACATCTTGCTGTTGTCCATATTCATAGCCCGAATAGCAATTCCAGTGCTAGGTTGAAGAGCGTCGGTGCCAGTCCATCGCCCTGTTTCAGACCAGTGCGTGTTTCAAATAGATCAGTAAGTCTATTATGGATCCTGACTTGTGAGACGGAGCTGGTCATCGTCATCTTTGTCAGTCGCTCTAATTTGGCCGGTTGGGGCGACCGGTACCGGCGTTTCAGGTTCGAATCCCGTCCACGACGACGTTCGTGGCCATGGATGTGCAGGAGGTGTTTGCTGGCAACTGCATTCTCCGAAACCAGTTTATGCTAGCGAAACGTTAACTGGGCCATATGGAACAGTTGACGCGCTATGCCCCACAAGGGGTTAGGGCAATTGAGTAATTTGGCTTGTACACCAAATTGCAGCATGATGTTGTACAGTACTCCATGGTCGATACTGTCGTATGCCTCCTTGAGGTCGACAAAGATTTGGTATACGTTTAGGTTGTATTCCCAGCACTTCTGGAGTATCAGTTTGACCGTGAAGAGCTGGTCCGCTGTGGAGCGACCAGGTCTGAAACCGCTTTAATATTCGAAAATGATTCGTTCTGCGTACGATCTTATTCTATTTTCTAGAATTTACGTCAAAATTTCATAAGACGTAGAAACTAGTGATATGCTCCTGTAATTCTCACACCGCAGTTTATCTCCCTTTTTGTGTATTGGACAGATGATAAAATAAATAAATAACTGGCGCAACAGTCCAATTTGAACCACGGCCTCGAGATGAGTTAGCATTATCTCATTTTCTAGATCGTGACAGTTTTTGTGCAGAGGTATGTGATCAGCAACACGCTCAACCGAGTTATTTACCCCATAATGGGTACTCATTTAACAGCTGAGTGGGCTCATAGTCCGACACGTAAATCCCCGGAATCGAACCGGGGCCCAGTGCGTTGAAGGCGAACGTGCTAACCGTTGCGCCATCCGGACTACTATTGGACAGATGATGCTTCTGCGCTAATCATCTGGGATTACATCGTCCTCCCATACTCGCAGGAATAATTGATGTAAGGCATTAGCTAGACCCGTTCCACCGAATTTTAGCAGTTCAGCTGGAATCTCGTCACCGCCCGGCGTTTTATTTGGTTTTAGTGACTGCAACGCGAGATCAACTTCGTCTACTGTCGGGGGTTGTATAGGTGGGCCCACCTCTACAATATCGTCGAGAGCTTCTTGTGTGGGGATGTTAGATATTAGGTTCAGAAGCTCTTCAAAATAAAAGGCCCATCGATTGTTAATGCCATCGGTGTCGCTGATGATTTTCCTATCCTTGTCGTTACAAAGGCTAGTTCTGGGGTGATAGCCGTTCTTAATTGTATTCACTAGTTTGTACGCTTGTTTGGTGTTCCTATTAGCTAAGTTTTCGTTAATATTCAGCAACTGCTCGCCAAAATATTTAAGTTTCTTACGTCTAATGCTGTGTTTTGCTAGACAGCGGCTGGGCGATTTGCGTCTGCGGCTCGAGAGCAATTGATTCATCATTCAATGTCGGGGTTTTGTATGAAAATAGTACTAGTGTGTTGGGCAGGTTGTCTATGCAATCAAGGATTTTTGTATGTCCGTGAGGAGAATGGATGGAAAGAGACAAATGTACTGTAGATGTAGAGTCCTTCGGTGGCAGCAAGGACATTCGAGAAAGGATATTTTTGGCAGTGAAGCGATATATGGGGAATATGGGTGTCATATGAACCGGGATGAAGAGGCGAGTGTCCAGGAATAGTGTAGATGGCATTTCGGATCCTTCGGTGGCGACAAGGATATCCGAAAAAGACTTTTTGCAAGTAAAGCAAAATATATGTGTAATATGGGTGTCATATGAATCGGGGTGAAGAGGCGTAGATGTACATGGCATTTCGAGTCCTTCGTCTACTTGCGCAGCATTTCCTCGAAAATTGTGGTGCGGACCAGGACAACGCCCGTTCTATCAACCAGGCTAAATGCGCATACGGCATGCTGTCGAAAATCTGGCAGAGCAGTTGTCTCAGCATCAACATCAAGCTGATATTTTTTCGCTCTCGGGTACTGTCTGTAGTTTTGTATGGGTGCAGTACATGGAAAATTTCCGTAGGAGTTACCAGAAAGCTGCACTTCTGCGCGCCATCGTACTCTGTTCTGGGGAATAGGGTGCAGCTTACAACAGACTTACCCAGCGCGCTACACTCCTTTGCCGCAGATCGTGGCCATGTGATTCTAGGACCCCTTCTTGGTCGGTCTTGGTTGGAAACGGGGTTCTATTTCATGACGTGCAAAGCAGTGCATTTATCACTCTTCCGACATGTGTGACCTATCCACTGCTATTTTCGCCTGCATATCAATTCGTCGATTGGCATCTGCCCCGTACGCCAACTTAGCTCTTCATTTGATATTGTTTCAGGCCAGAAAATTCTTATAATTCGACGAAGACATGAGTTGACGAATACTTGCAGCTTTCTGGTAACTCTTACTGGAACTTTCCATGTATCGCTACCATACGCAAACGCAGAAATTACCAGGGCGCGAAACAGTTCCAGCTTGGTCTTGGTGCTGAGATAACTCCTTTGCTAGATTTTGGAGAGCATGCCGTATGCTCATTTAGCCTGGTTGATCGAATGAGCGTTGTTCTGGTCCACACCACCATTTTTGAGTAAATGCTGTGCAAGTAGACGAAGGACTCGAAATGTTATCTACATCTACGCCTCTTCACCCCGGTTCATATGACACCCATATTGCCCATTTTTCACTTGACTTTCGTGAATGTCCTTTTCACCACCGAAGGAGTTGAAGTGCCATCTACACTACTCCTGGACATTCGTCTTTTCACCCCGATTCATACGACACCCATATTGCACATATTTCGCCTTACCAGCAAAAATATCCTGTTTCGAATGTCCTTGTCGCCACCGAAGGACTCTAAGTGCCATTTATAGTGTTCCCGGACATTCGCCTGTTCACCTTGGTTCATATGACACACATATTGTCCATTTTTCATTCAACTTTCGTGAATGTCCTTTTCGCTCCAAAGGACTCGAAATGCCATCTGCACTACTTCTGGATATTCGGGTGTTCACCCCGATTCATATGACACCCATATTGACCGTATTTGGCTTCACTGCCAAAAGTATCCTATTTCGAATATCCTTATCGGCACCGAAGGACTCGAAATGCCATCCATAGTACTCCTAGGCATTCGCCTCCTCACCCCGGTTCATATGACACCCATATTGCCCATTTTTCATTCGACTTTCGTGAATGTCCTTTTCGTTCCAAATGACTCGAAACGCCATCCGCACTACTTCCGGATATTCGGGTGCTCACCCCGATTCATATGACACCCATATTGACCGTATTTCGCTTCACTGCCAAAAATATCCTTTTTCAAATATCCTTGTCGCCACCGAAGGATCCAGAATGCCATCCATAGTACTCCTAGGCATTCGCCTCTTCACCCCGGTCATATGACACCCATATTGCCCATATTTCAATTGACTTTCTTGAATGTCCTTTTCGCCGCCGAAGGACTCGAAATGCCATCCGTACTACTCCTGCATATTCGGGTGTCCACCCCGATTCACATGACACCCATATTGACCGTATTTCGCTTCACTGCCAAAAGTATCCTTTGTCGAATATCCTTGTCGCCACCGAAGGATCCGGAATTCCATCTACACTACTCCTGGACATTCACCTCTTCATCCCGGTTCATATGACACCCATATTCCCCATATATCGCTTCACTGCCAAAAATATCCTTTCTCGAATGTCCTTGCTGCCACCGAAGGACTCTACATCTACAGTACATTCGTCTCTTTCTATCCATCTATCCTCCCCGTCAGCTGAAGGTGTGACAGGGGGACTAACATTTGGACCACCATGGTACATTTGCCGTAACTGTCATGCCCTAGGAAGTGCGACCTTTACCTCCGCGTGGTGATGGGTGGAAGCAGGCTGTTGGCAAAATCTTATCTTTGCCATCAGCGCTGACTAAACTTGGTCGGGCGGGGAGCGGTATCTCCCTTATAAACATACCCTAAATCCAAGGTGGAACAGCATACGCCGAGGGATGCATGGTCAAGAGGGTGCTTGGCCGCTAGTATGCGAACTCTGGATACCTGTCGACCTCCAGTTTTAAACCAGACTTCTGACGGCAGACCGGGTGATGTCGTCGGTGACTGTTTTTCCCGGATATTCGTGGGATTCTATGAATAACAAAAAAGAAATACAAAACAAACCAGAGTGTGATGCAGCTCCAAATGCATCAAACACAGTTTCCTCTGAGCTGCCTACTAGCTCACTGCTCGACGGAGCCTCCGGGCCCGTTGTTGAGACTGTCGATGGACTGGCCGTTAAGCGATACAGTCCCTCTGAGTCGTCCTTGGACTTCTTTAGTCCTGATGACTCGGAGCCCTTACGTTCTGACATGGATTCTGATCCCGACGAATCGTATTCGGAGAAATCCGGAATGACGGTCGTTGGGGAAAGAGTCAGCCGCATGGGTTTGAACCCAAGTAGCGGCTATACTAAACTAACGACGGCGCAAAGGCGCAAATATAGGAGGGCTATGGCTGAGGGCCACTCCAGGGAAAAGGCCCGGGAGATAGCCCTCTTACGTTCAGGGCCTAAGCCGTCGGTGAAGCGGGGACGCTCTGAGGAGCAATCTCCACAGGCTAACTTGGCGAAAAAATCCAGGACTCGCGAAGAGTCCGGTAAGCCATTGTATAGCCAGGTAACAGCTGGTGTTAAGCTGGGGTTCTGCTCAGCTGATGCTTCCGCTACCTCCCTAACAACCGAGCAAATGACTCTGGTACAGGAGGCTATTATCGACGTCACGATTGAGAACAGGCCCGATGATCAGGACATTGATTTCGAGGCCTGTGTTCCACGTACGGGTTGGCTCTTGCTGATCTGTACTAACGCCGTGACAGCTGAATGGGTGCGAAGGAACTTTGCATTCATTAAATCTAAATGCGCGTTCCCCATTTTACTTGTGGAGGAAAAGGACTTCCCTCGTCCACACGTTATACGTGGCTATTTTCCCCGCAGCTCTACGCTCTCCAATGAAAGGGTCATTGGATCAATTGGAGCTCAAAATCGCCTTCCAACCGAAAATTGGAGGGTCATAAATAGGGGGCCACATGCGGACTCCCTTCACCTCGTCCTGGCAGTGGACGACGCCTCGATGGAGCGGTTGCTGGAGCGCAAGGGTAAAATTGCCTATCGCTTCACGCACGTCACGCTCAATCTGGGCAAGTGCAAGCGTCCAAATGCAGACAGTGCGCCTTCCTCTGTAAAACAGGATGCGCACCAATTGGCCCCACCCGCCGCAGGCGAACCTGATAATAAGGTTGCGATGGAGCCAATTCCAATCAATGCGGAGCCTGCCGACACCGACGGCGACTCCACATTCATCATAGATGCGACTACACCATCTACCAGCAACGCATCTAGCACTCATCGATCATCTTTAAGTGCCGCAAAACATGTGCCGCCAGCGGTCAATGTCCGTCAAGGCGTATCGTCGATACGGGGCAGAAACCCGTTTGGTCCTCGTGCTGCTAATAGCCCGAGGAACCTCGGCGGCTCTCACCGAAAGGAGCGTCAACGAAAGGGGGACGGAGGCAACAGTTCCCGACAGGGCAAGCAAAAGTGCCTTGTCCAACGCTCGCTATCCTCGCAGGACCATGAGCGCCATTAAGGTGCTTCAAGCGAACCTGCACCACGCAATAGGAGCATCGGCCACTGTGTGCAGGTTATTCGCCGAAAAACAGGCCACCATTGCGCTTATTCAAGAGCCATGGGTGGCCCGTGGCCGAATTTGCGGTCTAAACACAACAACTGGTAAGTTGATATACGACAGGTTAGCGGGTTGTCCGCGTGCGGCGCTTCTGATCGACAAATGCGTCAACTATTTGCCACTAACCAATTTTATTTCTAGAGATCTTGCTGCAGCATTGGTGGAGGTATCCACGCTCAACGGTTGTCAGGAAGTGGTAGTTGCGTCTGCCTACTTCCCATCTGACAATGTTGAGATTCCACCACTCGAGGTCCAGCAGCTCGTTGACTTCTGTCGACGTACAAACCGGCATTATGTGATCGGTTGCGATGCAAACGCACACCACACGGTGTGGGGTAGCAGCGACATCAACGATAGAGGTAAGCGCCTTCTTGACTATCTAATGTGCAAACATGTGAATGTCCTGAACAGGGGGTGCAAACCTACCTTTGTCACTGCGGCAAGGGCAGAGGTACTCGACATCACCCTTGCTAGCGGTTTCTTCTCCAGGTTCATTGCGAACTGGCACGTGTCGGACGAAGTGTCTCTTTCAGATCATAGACACATCAGATTTGACATCCTAGGACAATCTGACATTCGCTCGGATACTTTTTGTCCAAGGAAAACTAACTGGATTAAATTCCGTGAACTAGTTAGCTCCAAAGCGGAACTACTGGTCAGCCCCATAAGAACTACAGGGGAAATTGAGATTGCAGCTGAGGAGCTCAATGAAATTTTAACTTCCTCCTACAGAGATAGTACCGTTTCACGTTCGGTGGAGTCGGGGCGTAAAGTACCCTGGTGGAACGAGGAATTGGCCCGCAAGCGAGCTAAAGTTAGGAGGATGTTCAACAAAGCCAAGCGCTTCAATAGGTGGGATGAGTACAGAACTGCTCTCACCGAGTACAACAAACTCATTAGGCATTCCAAACGAGAATGCTGGAAAAGACATTGTGAGAGCATTCAGTCGCTACCGGAAGCGGCGCGCCTTCACAAAGCCCTTTCCAAAGGCTCAGCAAACGGGGTCGGCCTTCTATTGAGACCAGACGGTTCGTATACTGAAGGTCCAGAAGAAACATTAAAGTTGCTTCTTCAGACCCATTTCCCAGGGTCCGTACTGTCTGATGGTGACCCCTGCCCAACTGTGAGGACCCAACGGGTTCCCGTAAGCCGGGCTCGCAGTTTATCGGGGGTCATTTTTGACATGGACAAAGTAAAATGGGCGATAGAATCCTTTGAGCCATTTAAAGCTCCAGGAGTAGACGGCATCTTCCCCGCTCTGTTACAAAACAGCTTGGAGATCATAATAACTCCGCTAATCGAACTTTTTAGGGCAAGTTACACCCTAGGGTACATACCACAACCTTGGAGGAAAGTTAATGTGGTCTTCATACCCAAAGCGGGCAATAAGCCGGAACATATGCCCAAATCCTATAGACCGATTAGCCTTACTTCCTTCTTCCTTAAAACCATGGAAAAGTTGCTTGATTTGCATATCAGGCACAAGATGGAACTGTCGAGCCCCCTACATCGTATGCAATTCGCGTACACGAAGGGTAAGTCAACAGTAACCGCCTTGCATAGCCTTGTCAGTACAATCGAAAAGTCCCTCAGTGAAAAGGAAATAGCGCTGTGCGCGTTTCTTGACATTGAGGGGGCTTTCGATAATACCGGCTACGAGTGCATTTCTAGAGCACTGGAACTCAGGGACATCCCGCCCGCTACCATTGCATGGATAGATGCCATGCTCCGGGGACGGGATATTCACTCAACTCTAGGCAGTACATCCATTTGCGTGAATGCCGTGAAGGGTTGTCCACAAGGTGGCGTTCTGTCACCCCTTTTGTGGTCCCTTGTCGTGGACGAGCTGATTTCCATGCTCAATGAGCGTGGTTATCTTACTATCGGATACGCGGATGATTTAATTATCATAGTCAGGGGCAAATTCGAATCCACCATCACTGAGGTGATGAGGTTGGCCCTTGACATAGTTCTACACTGGTGTGTGGCTGTGGGCTTACATGTAAACCCACAGAAAACTGTCGTTGTGCCGTTCACACGAAAACGAAACATAACATTGGATCCAATTTCGTTAGGCGGCACGACCTTAGATTATTCCACTGAAGTTAAATGTCTCGGAGTAACTCTAGACTCGAAACTCACGTGGAATACTCACATAGATAATGTACTTGGCAAAGCCACACGTACAATGTGGGCTTGCAGAAGTTTCTTTGGACGGACATGGGGGCTCACCCCAAAGATAATTGAGTGGTTATACACCATACTGGTGCGGCCTATGGTGACCTACGCAGCGCTTGTGTGGTGGCCGAAAACTCAGCAATCTTCTGTCTTACTGAAGTGCAATAAGCTTCAACGTCTTGCCTGCCTTGGCATCACTGGAGCTATGCGCACTTGTCCTACGCCAGCCCTGGAGGCGATTATTGGACTTACTCCGTTGCATATATTCATTCAAGAATCAGCAGCTCTAAATGCTCTCAGACTTCGTTTAACTTCCGACGTGCGTAGTGAAGAAAGCGGTCACATGAGCATTCTGAATCAAATTCCTGATGTGCAGATCTGCTTGAGATCAGATTACATGATCACGGAGGTTTGCCTCGGCAGAAAATATTCAGCCCTCATCCCTAACCGCTCTGAATGGGTAAATGGCACACCCTGTCCAGACCCTAGATGTATCAAGTGGTTCACCGATGGGTCTAAAACGGAACAGGGTGTTGGTGCAGGTGTCTTTGGACCCAACACCAGGATTTCGATCGCAATGGGAGTCTCGCCCAGCGTTTTTCAAGCTGAGATCCACGCCATTGAGGTCTGCGCCAGGGTAATCTTGGAAACTGGACTTCGCGGCGCTCACATTGCTATCTACTCAGACAGCCAAGCAGCTATAAAAGCGCTCTCCTCATTTAAGGTCTCTTCAAAACTGGTGAAGGAGTGTTACAATCTCCTTCAACTGTTGGCAACCAAAAACCGAGTCTTCTTGTGTTGGGTGCCAGGCCACCAGGGCATTGAGGGGAACGAGGCTGCGGATGAACTTGCTAGACAAGGATCATCCAGTCGTTTTCATGGACCTGAGCCTTACTGTGGCTTTGGACTGGCCTCGGCCAAACTGCGGATCAAAGATTGGTTTGCACGATTGCGTCAACAGTACTGGAATAACCTTCCAGGGCTTCGTCAATCAAAGGAGCTGATAATGCCCTTCAGTCACAAGGGTACTACTCAAATGAGTAGAACCCACCTAAGACTCCTAGTGGGGTACCTATCTGGCCATCACCTGGTCAGATATCACCTGAACAAGATGGGTCTGTCAAGCGAGACTGAATGCCGTCTTTGTCTGGAAGACGTGGAAACGACCAAGCACATCTTGTGCGAATGTCCCGCCATCGCGCGTTTTAGGATGTCACTCCTCGGGCAGGCTACTATCAGCACTGCAGAATTCAGGTTGATTCCTGCTAAAGACTTACTGCCCTTTATTAGAAGGGTGGACGGTCTTTTGGATTAATGAGCTACGGCACAATAGATCTTTATGGTCGCAGTGCCTTCCTGCTGGGAAAGTAGCTCGTATTTGTATATCTATCTATCTATCTATCCATTCTCCTCACGTACATATAAAATAAAAATCCTTGATTGCATAGACAACCTGCCCAACATACTACATAGTACTATTTTCATACAAAACCCCGACATTGAATGATGAATCAATTGCTCTCGAGCCGCAGACGCAAATCGCCCAGCCGCTGTCTAGCAAAACACAGCATAATTATTCTATTCGATATTCGCCGTAGCTCGTCATATTTTCTCTTCTGGAGCCGGTTCCTGGTTGAATCCATGTCTATAGGCCTCGTTTTTTTACGTCAAGTGAATTTTTGCATTCTTCGACAAACCCGTCATTTCGCGCTCGTCGGGCTTTATATTCCACGACCTTCTCTGCGACATCTTTGATGGTACCCTTGAGTTCTTCCCAGAACCCATCGACGACTGGGTTGCTGATGTTGTGTAGCATAGTTGATAGTCTTTCTTCAAGGGCGAGAGTATACGCCACCGCCGACGCATCGCTCAAAATCTTATCAACCGCAAAGATTTTGGGAGTGCTGATTCTCGATTGGTGCACTAGGAAATTGACGATCTGAGTCGCAGTTTGCTCCTCGATAGGAGCGGACATCCATCACACTAGACGTCCATCTCCTGCAAATGAGGACGTGATCAATTTGGTAGACGGTATGTGCGTCTGGAGATTTCCAGGTCTGCTTGTGAATGCGTCGATGCGGGAAACACGTAGAGCTTACGACTGGAATCCTACTGCAAGCGAAGTCGATAAGTCGCTGGCCGTTGTCGTTACAGTCTTCACGGAGACTGTGGCCACCAGTCCCCCCCCCCCCCCCCCCCCGTACCAACTTTCATCTCCGATTTTCGTGTTGTCTCCCAGCAGCATTTTGACGTCGTTTGTTGGAAGTGAGTCGAAGAGAGTCTCAAGGCGGTCGTAGAACTCGTCTTTTACTGCATCTTCTTTAACGTCAGTGGGGGCGTACACATTAATGAGCTAGAGATTGAAGAATCGAGTCTTATTGCGAATCGCGCACAGCCTTTAATTTATGGATTTGAAGTCAGTAATGTGCGGTTTGAGGTGATTGTTCACTATAAATGCTACTCCAAACTCCTTACGGCACGATGGTTTGCCACTTGTAAAAATTGTTTCTTGTCATTGATCTCAGTAATACTCAGTTTGTACTTTTCGACCTGTTGAAGAAGAGCCTTCTCTGCCCCCGGTTTGTTCAGGGAGCGTACACTCCAGGATCCGAAAGAATAATCCGTTAGTAGTTTGCGTGGTCATCGTTGTTGATCCGTCCAATCCGAGGCTTTTGCTCCAGGTTTCTTGACGCGGAGTAGTTTTTACAGGGACGAGTTGTCAGCACATCGCTTAACCCCATTCAGGTGATGGCCTCAGAAGATAGCTGCTTCAGATGGTTTAGTAAACGCGCTGTAGTTCACACAACTATGTTGCAGGTCTAACTACACGAATGATTTGTGATCCTACTAAACCTGAGACGCTTAGGTGTTGGTCAGCCATTCAAGCTACAGCTACCTGCCTTTTTCCAAACTGTCTTATCGCTAAGACTTGGCCGTCAGCGATTTGACACACTGCCTGTGGAGGACTATGGAAAAGGTCTTTTGATCCTCTTAAGACGGACTTTAACCGTTCCAAACTTCTAAATCTTAATTACCCGTGCATTCCTTGATTGATTATTACATTTTATAATCCTTTTTTTTTTCTTTTTTTTTTCAGGTACTAATTAGGTAATAAGGACCTTGTTGTTTTTTTTTTTTTTTTTATACCCTAGACTTTTAGTATAGGGTATATTGTTTTTGTCACGACGGAAATATGTAACACCTTAAAGGAGGCTCCGGAGGTATAGCAATGTATATATAAATGATCAGGGTCACCTCCTGATTCGATTTAGTCATATCTGTCTGTCTGTCCGTCTGTCCGTCTGCCTGTCCGTTCGCACGATAGCTTTCGATAGAAGCTAGAGCCTTGAAATTTTGGTCAGATGCTGGAAGTATGATCTAGTTGGTTGGTATTGAAAATGGGTATGATCAGGCCAAGAGAGCGCCTACCTCCCCTACATATGTAAAATAATTAAATGTACTTATAACTCCCGATTAAATAAACGTGAAAAGCTCTAGCTTTGGTAGATTGCTCGTGAGGGTAATCTTATACTACCCTGGAAAAATAAAATCGATCAGTTTAAAACTAACGGTAATTTTCTTACAAAGAGCACCGTACTACCCTACTTGTCAGGTTTTTTGTCTATAACTCTTGAACCAATTGACGTAGACAGCTGATTTTTGGCATGTAACCCTAAAGTGAGAAGCTGCTTAGGCTTTAGTAAGTTGCGCATAATCAGATCAAAGGAACGCCTACCTCCCCTACAAAGTTCAAAAAATAAATATTATTAAATATTACTTTAATTACGATAACTTTCGATGGTAGTTGTTGGTAGTAAAATCTAGTTAGTTGGCATTAAAAATGGGCAAAATCCGACCCATGGAACCCCTACCTACCCTACAAAAGAAACTTCAAATAAACGATAACTTTTGATAGAATGAAGCCAGCGACTTGGAATTCTGGTCAAATGTTTGAAGTGAGATTGAGTTAGTTGGCATTAAAGATGGCTTAGATCCGACCTAAGGAATCCCTACCTCCCCTAGAAATGAAATTTTAAATAAGCGATAACTTACGACAAAATAAAGCGGGCGACTTGAAATTTTGGTCAAATGTTTGTAGTAGGATCCAGTTAGCTAATACTGAAAATACGTAAAATCCGACCAATGAAATCCCTGCTTCCCCTACAAATGAAACTTCAAATAAGCGATAACTTTCGATAGAGTGAAGCTAGAGACCTGACATTTTTTCAAATGTTTGTTAGGGTGATCTAATTGGTTGGTGGCATTGATGGGCAAGATCCGATCCAAGGAACCTCCTTACAAGCGAAACTTCAAATAAGCGATAACTTTCGATAAAATGAAGCTAGTGACTTGAAATTTTGGTAAAATATTTGTCCTGGGATCTAGTTGGTTGTTACTAAAAATGCGCAAGATTCACCAAACGAAACCTCTACCTCCTCTACAAGTGAGACTTCAAATAAGCAATAACTTTCGATAGAATGAAGCTAGCGACTTGAAAAATACGACAAATATTTGTAGAATGGGTTAGTTAATTGATTTTTAGAATGGCCAAGTCCCTCCTGAATGTGTGCTAACCTCCCCTATAAACTGGCCATATAGAAAACTCACTTTTAATGTATATGGTCGTTCCCAATTTGTACTTTTGGTATCACCACTAGGTCTGTAAAAGTCTAGGGTATATACGCTTCGGACTGGACCTGGTTTTTTCTCTTTTTTGACCCCAGATTCGGAGTTAGCGACCCCCCAATACCCTTTAGTTCGAGCCAGCCCGATCGGACCACTATTTCTCATGAAAACGGGGCAGCCAATCTGGGCGGGCTGTTTTGACTCTTTTGACTCTTTTTGAACGAATCTTTTTGTGCGACTCAATTTTGCGTCGCTCTTTTTGAACGAATCTTTTTGTGCGGTTCGATTTTGTATCGCTCTTTTTGAACGAATCTTTTTGTGCGAGTTGATTTCGTGTCGCTCTTTTTGAACGAATCTTTTTGTGCGAGTTGATTTCGTGTCGCTCTTTTTGAACGAATCTTTTTGTGCGATACGATTTTGTATCGCTCATTTTGAATGAATCTTTCATAGAGAAGGGAGAAGGAGATAGGGAGGGAGACGGCTGAGGAGCATCCAAATAATGGGGATGAATGCTCCATGTTTTGTGGCCCATTCCAAATGTGACCATTCTAAAATAAAAGGAATTTCGCATTTTCGAAACCATTTTGACCCCCCCCCCCCTTAAGAACCCCCATGCGGGCTGAGGAGCATCCAAATAGTGGGGTGGGGATGGATGCTCCTCAGCCCGGATGGGGGATCTAAAGGGGAGTCAAAATGGTGTCAAAAATGCGAAATTCCTTATATTTTAGAAGTTATGGCCACAAAACTGTTTATTTAAAACTAGGGTATAGTAGTGGTGTAACTGCTTGAAACAGAGTGATTTATGGGATAAACTGAATCGTGGTCGTGTGAACGGTCCACAACCCAAGGCAGTTCACTTTCCAGTCCACGCTCGATACAAGCATGAGATTGGAAGCGTGCCACGATGTCATGCATTTGCTCGTCAGAACGCTGCTTTACACTGTAGCTGTAGTTGAAGTGGAAGCTATGGGTTTTTGTTTGGTTTCATCTAAAGTTGAGCTTGAGATGATGATACAATACGTAAGACGAATACTTTTTAGAATGTTGGGATTGTTTTCTGTATTTGGTGAAACTTGGCTGTGCGGTGCGACGCGACGTAAGTAACTGATTTTTGATATGTTTGAATTTGCAGTCAGCATGGGTTGTTGTGTATATATTTAGAAGTATACACAATGAGCCAATCTAGACGAGGGAGTAATTTACTCCCTCAGATCGCATGCCAACGGAAAGCTATTTGTGTCTCTCTCTGGCAAATGTGCATGAGATTTCACAGAGAAGGACAGAAACACTTCATTATGACGACGGATCCAACAGTCCGAACGCTCGTCGGGTGAGGAGAACCATACGAAATTGTGCGATGATCACTACGACGAAATGATGATGGGTGTGGCTTGCTTCAAGTGCAAGAATGAAAAGTGTGTGATGAGAAAATTTAAACTGAATGTTTATGGCTGCAAACTAGCCAAATGTAATTACTGATTACATTTTGCATCACAATTATACTGGAACTGAAACGATTTATTTGTTAAAATTTTACTGACATTTATAAAAGCCTCCTAGCACCTTCGACATATTAGAAAAAATCATCTTAAATCATAATTCATATATCATATACCATAAATGAAATGAAATCATATACCACACAGCATGTTTTTTTCTTTCCGGACATCCTAAGATGCAGCCATAAACATTCAGTTTCAATTTTTTCATCACACACTTTTCATTCATGCATTATATTATTATATTATTATTAATTTTTTGTTCTAGTTCTGACTTGGAATTTAATGAGTTGTCAATATGTTGATTTATATAAATAGCTTCTTTTATTAATATTTTATCTCTGTTATTATCCCGACTTATTATTTTTATATTGTCAAAGTCCATCTCATGTTTTTCTATAATTTGGTGATGTGCCAATTTGTTATTTATGTTTTTTAGAAGTCTGTTTTTACTTTTATGTTCACTTATTCTTAATTTTAAATTATTACTTGTGGAACCATAATACTTTATGTTTTGCTTATTATTTTCACAAGTTTTACAAGTTATGCTATATACGAGTATTACATTACTTTTTTCTTCTTTCATAATCTTTTGTTTAGTGTTTGAATAAATAGTATCCCGTAATTTTTCTATAGGTTTATATGAAGTGTGAATGTCCATGTGATTACCTTGTTGGTCAATTATTGTTTTGGGTAATATATTTTTTATTTTTTTCCGATAATTTTGGTAAATATGAAATGCTATTATATATTCGACGAAGAATGCAAAAATTCACTTGACGCGAAAAACGAGGCCTACAGACAATGGATTCAACGAGGAACCAGAGCCAGAAGAGAAAAATATGACGAGCTACGGCGAATATCGAATAGAATAATTAGACGTAAGAAACATAAATACTTTGACGAGCAGTTAATGAATATAAATGAAAACTTAGCTAATAGGAACACCAGACAAACGTACAAACCAGTAAATACAATTAAGAACGGCTACCAACCCAGGACTAGCCTTTGTAAGGACAAGGATGGAAATATCATCAGCGACACCGATGGCATTAACAAACGATGGGCCTCTTATTTTGAAGAGCTTCTGAGCCTACCATCTAACATCCCCACACAAGAAGCGCTCGACGATATTGTAGATCTGGGCCCACCCATACAACCCCCGACAGTAGAGGAAGTTGATCTCGCGTTGCGGTCACTGAAACGAAATAAAGCGCCTGGCGCTGACGAGATTCCAGCTGAATTGCTGAAATTCGGTGGAACGAGTCTAGTTGATGCCATACACCAATTACTCCTGCGATTATGGGAGGATGAGGAGATCCCAGACGATTGGCGCAGAAGCATCATCTGTCCAATTCATAAAAAGGGAGATAAACTGCGGTGTGAGAATTACAGGGGCATCTCACTAGTTTGTATGTCCTATAAAATTTTGACGAAAATTCTGGAAAATAGAATAAAACCGTACGCAGAACGAATCACTGGCGAATATCAAAGCGGTTTCAGACCTGGTCGCTCTACAACCGATCAGCTCTTCTCAGTCAAACTGATACTCCAGAAGTGCTGGGAATACAACGTAAACGTATACCAAATCTTTGTCGACTTCAAGCAGGCATACGACAGTATCGATCGTGGAGTACTGTGCAACATAATGCTGCAATTTGGTGTACCGGCCAAATTAGTGCGACTGACTAAGATGACGATGACCAACTCCGTCTCACAACTCAGGATCCAGAATAGACTTACTGATCTATTTGAAACACGCACTGGTCTGAAACAGGGCGATGGACTAGCACCGACGCTCTTCAACCTAGCACTGGAATATGCTATTCTATGAATATGGACAACAGCAAGACGCTACTCATCAAGTCGACACAATTAGCAGCGTACGCCGACGACATCAACATCATGTCCCGAAAATTGACTGACGCAGAAGAACTTCTGCATACGCTCGATACCGCTGCAAAAGAAGTGGGACTACGTATCAACGAGGGTAAAACTAAAATAATGATGCAATCGACGACAAGGACACCTGCACAACCGAGCATCAATGTGGGGGACCTCAACATCGAATTCGTGAACAACTTCATTTACCTGGGTTGCAACTTGTCAAACGAAACTGACGAAATCAAGCGACGGATACAGTTAGCTAATAAGACTTTTTTCTCGGTTCTCCCCATAATGAAATCGAAGCATGTGCACAGAAACACGAAGCTCCGCGTGTACAAAACCATTATACGACCAGTGCTATGCTATGGCTGCGAAGCATGGACTCTAACCAACGCCATCTATATAGACAGGCCTGCGCTCAGCTGGTTTTGACGCAATTATTTCCTTTGATAACGCCATCGTATCCACAATCCAGTGGTCGGCGACTGATGGCGGCGAGCCCCCGGTATTTGTGCGTTCCGTGATTAGTTTTCGTTTTTCGCGTTGAGTGTTTCTTTGTTAGTTAAATTTCATCTAGTGATCTGAGAAAACAAAGACGTGCGCGGTGAAAGTGTGTCGTGCTGTCAAAAGATGTATTTTGTCAAGTGTGAACTGTTTTTTTTATATATTATGCATCACAGAAGCTTTCATCCCGGGACTGGGCTTCTCTGCATCACTTTACTTACTACGACGTAAGTGACTAATCAATCCATCGAGTGTGAACTCTAGCAGATTGTTAAAATTAGTTAATTAATAAGGAAATTTACAATATTAAAATATTCTCTTTTAAAAATTAGTTTGTTATTAGAGTGAAAATCAACGAAATCCTTCAAGCTGTTATATAGGATAATACACCGTGTAATAGGTTCATTGAGACCATAATTCACTCTATGGTAAGGCTGAACAAGAAGATTGTTGCGCCGCAAATTGTGAGGAATATTTCTAACTACAAAGTAGTTCGTTATATCTTCACACAAAACGTGACAGCAATGCAAGTCTCTTATAAACATCGCGTTCAAGAAAGTCCTTCTATAATCTAACGTTTGTAAACCAAATAAGGAGCAACGAGTACCATAATCAGGCTTAAAACTCCAGCCAATTTGGTAAATAGCAAAACGAGTAAAATTATGCTGAATTTTCTCTATACGCTCGATATACTACTTTGCCTTAACCCCTAGCGGGGCATAGCGCGTCAACTACTCCTGCGCGCCATCGTACTCTGTTCTGCAACTCCCCAAAAGACTTACCCAGTACCTGACACTCCTTTGCCACAGATCGACGCCATGTGATTCGAGGACCCCCTCTTGGTCGGCCTTGGTTGGAAATGGGGTTCCATTTCATGGCATGCATAGCAATGCAGTTATCACTCTTCCGCAATGTGTGACCTATCCACTGCCATTTTCGCCTGCGTATCAATTCGTCGATTGGCATCTGACCCGTACGCCGACTTAGCTCTTCATTTGATATTGTTTCGGGCCAGAAAATTCTTAAAATTCGACGAAGACATGAGTTGACGAAAACTTGCAGCTTTCTGGTAACTCCTACGGAAACTTTCCATGTACTGCTCCCATACAAAAGCACTGATAGTACCAGGGAGCGAAACAGGCCCAGCTTGGTCTTGATGCTGAGATAACTGCTCTGCCAGATTTTGGACAGCATGCCGTATGCGCGTTTAGCCTGGTTGATACGACGAGCGATGTCCTGCTCCGTACCACCATTTTCGGCAACAATGCTACCCAGGTAGACGAAGTTGTCCACCTTCTCCACAGGCTGCCCATTAATATTGATGGCAATAGGTGTCGGATTTCTTTTTCGCAACGGCGGGCTAAGCACCTTGGTCTTGTTGGTATTAATCTTTAGCCCAACCTTGCTTGCCTCCCTCTCGAGATCTAACGCCATTGCGGACAGATCCATGATTTTGTGGGAGAGTAGGCATATGTCGTCAGCGTAGTCAAGATGTTGTAGATAAGATGTCAAAGTCCATTGAATTCCTCTGTCGAGTCCGGATAGGGCTGCATGCAACACATCGCCGATCACAATGAGGAATAGGATCGGTGAGAGGATGCACCCCTGCCGAACTCCACTGCGAATCTCAAAGTCCCCCGACACCTTACCTTTATGCAGAACGCGACATTTTGCGCCGTCATAGGTTACCTTAATAATAGCCACAAGCTTCTCAGGGATACCTCTCCTGCGCAAGGCCGCCCATATAGAATCCCGGTTCACACTATCGAAAGCCTTTTCGAAATCGATGAAAAGCAAGTGAAGCGGAGAATCGTATTCAGCGCATTGCTCGATGATGATTCGCAAGGTGTTAATGTGATCGACACAGGAGAATCCGGATCGAAAGCCAGCCTGCTCTTCATCAATTGTGCTTTCTAAGTGGGCCTTTAGTCTTTCCAGGACGATTTTAGCTATTATCTTGGCAACGGCAGGAAGCACACAAATGCCTCTCCAATTATTACAGTCTGTGAGGCTACCCTTCTTTGGAAGTTTGATGATCAAACCTTCCTTCCACTCAGTGGGAAAGGTCTCTGTATTCCACGCTTTATCAACAAGTGGGTGCAGCAAATCGGCAGTTACGCTTGGCGCTGCTTGATAAAGTTCGGCAGGGATGCCGTCAAGTCCGGCGGCCTTTCCTCGTTTTAGTGCAATAATTGCAGTGACTATTTCCTCTTTAGTCGGGGCAGTGGACCGTATACGCACATTTTGATGGTTAGCTAAATTATCTATATGAGGGGGAACTTCACCAGAGGTTACACGGTTCAAGACCGCGGCGAAGTGTTCTTTCCATCGCCTCATTTGATCTTCTTCCAAGATAAGTAGCTTTCCATCACTATCTTTCACCTGTAAACTCCTTGATGACACCGTATACGGCGTTTAAGTTGTTACTTCTAGCGGCTTCTTCTGCTGACGCTAAAAGAGAATTGGCATAAACTCTTTTATCGCGTCGCACACCACGCTGAACTTCTCGAGCTTTCTGACGGTAAAGGAGTTCGATGCTGCTTCGATTGTCGTCTGCTGCTGCAGCCAAACGAACTTTCAGCTCCTTTCTTTCAATAATCCGCTGCCATGAAGCGTCGGACATCCAGGGCTTATTCCGGCAATCCGGGTTTGGGCCAAGGATGGTATTTGCGCTATCAATGTACGCATTTTTTATGGCATCCCAGTTTTCGTTTATGTCACTATCTGGGTGACTAGTTATCTCAGCCGCTTTTTGCGCAAGATGGTCATTATATTGTTGTAAGACAGCTGGATTTGTTACTTCTAGCGGCTTCTTCTGCTGACGCTAAAAGAGAATTGGCATAAACTCTTTTATCGCGTCGCACACCACGCTGAACTTCTCGAGCTTTCTGACGGTAAAGGAGTTCGATGCTGCTTCGATTGTCGTCTGCTGCTGCAGCCAAACGAACTTTCAGCTCCTTTCTTTCAATAATCCGCTGCCATGAAGCGTCGGACATCCAGGGCTTATTCCGGCAATCCGGGTTTGGGCCAAGGATGGTATTTGCGCTATCAATGTACGCATTTTTTATGGCATCCCAGTTTTCGTTTATGTCACTATCTGGGTGACTAGTTATCTCAGCCGCTTTTTGCGCAAGATGGTCATTATATTGTTGTAAGACAGCTGGATTTTTTAGTCGAGCGGTGTTGAATTTGCGGGGCCTGGATCTTTCGTCGCTGGGGCGGCGCACGGCTGCAATACGCAATCGAACATTAGCGATCATAAGATAATGCTCTCTTCCCATCCCAATATCGGCACCCTTCTTGTTTCGCACGTCCAGGAGGCAACTCTTGAATCTTTTACTAATGGCAAAATGGTCGATCTGATTTTGTGTTCTGCGCCGATCAACAGAGGACCAACTGATTTTGTGGTGGTTCTTATGCTCAAACATAGTACCACCGATGAAGAGACTGTGAAAGTTGCAGAACTCTACAAATCTTTCACCGTTATCATTACGATCACCAAGACCGTGTCTCCCCATCACATGTCTGAGCCCATAGTTATCAGCGCCAAATTTCGCATTCAAATCACCCATAACCATTATAATGTCACCTTTAGGTGTTCTGCTCTGAACGGCGTTTAGTTCTTCGTAGAAGGAGTCTTTTGCCAAGACATTGTCGGGTTCAGTAGGGGCATAACATTGTATTATTGAGATGTTCCTCATTTTGGTCCGGAACCTGGCGGTCAAGACCCTGTCAGAGACCGGTTCCCAGGATAAGAGACAGTTTCGCGCGGCTCTGGTTAAAAGGAGCCCCACACCTGACTCACGACGACTACCGGTAGCTTTACCGGAGTACAACATTACAGTGCTGCCCGTTGGAGAGATGAATTCTCCGCTGTTCCACCATCTTATCTCACTAACTCCTAAGATATTTAATTTGTACCTCAGAAATTCACTCTCTAATTGAAGAAATCGTGCGTTCTGGGGACTTTCTGATCCATTGTCCAGGAGAGTACGCACATTCCAGAATCCAATCTTTGTCATTGTACGATAGCTAAAAGTCGTAACCGTTGAGTCAGTCCTTATCCGAGGCATAGTTGACGTTTCGTTAGCATATAAAGATTTCGGATAGTGCAAGTTGCTGGCATACACATCCTGTCCTTTGATTGTCGGTTTTAACGACAGGCCCTCAAAGGGAAAGGCCGTGGTATCTTTTTTCACACCTCACACCACAGGGGTACCTCAACCAAATCATCGCACCGCCATCACTGGCGGCTTGACGTTGGTTGGCAATGGTCTGTGACCACTGCCGTTCCAGGGGGCGCCCACGCGGAGGACTATGGAAGAGGAGTTTTTGCCGCTCGATATGAACATTATAGAAAGGATTCCACACAATAGAGCAATACTCAAGATGCGAACGAACAAAAGCTGAATACAAAATTTTTAAAGTATAAGGGTCATAAAATTCGCGCGCGTTCCGTTTAACAAATCCTAACATACTATTCGCTTTTGATAAAATATAGTCAATATGTGGTCGAAATGAAAGCTTTTGATCAAAAATTACACCAAGATCTGATATCTCAGATACTCTTTCAAGAACACTGCCTGCTATGGAGTACTCAAAAAAAGAGAGGAGTTTTTAATCTATACGCGCTCAAAACTTTACATTTACTAACATTTCAATTTAAATTATTGTCGCGGCACCAATTTTGCGATTTTTCTAAATCGCATTGCAATTTTTGGCAGTCGCTTATGTCGCCAATTTTCATAGCAATTTTCATATCATCTGCGTACTGCCATACTCGCACGTATTGGAAATTTTGGATGATATTATTTACAAAAACTAAAAAGAATAGTGGTCCTAAATGACTTCCTTGCGGTATTCCCGATGTACATCTTATTAGACAGCGCGATGTACAACCATTTACCTTCACCAACTGAGTCCTATCAGTTAAGTAGGATCGCATCCAGCTTAAAAAAGTCGACTGTATACCTAAATTTTCTAATTTGCGAAGTAATATGTTGTGATCAATTTTATCGAAAGCCTTCGAAAAGTCGGTATACACCACATCAACCTGCATTCCTTGTTCAATAGAATCAGCAACAAATTTAGTAAAAGAAACTAAATTTGTTGTAGTTGATCTACCTTTAAGGAAACCATGCTGACATGGCGATATCAACCGGCTGACCAAAACATATATTTTATTTTTAACAATCATTTCAAAAAGCTTCGGGATAGCCGATAATTTCGCTATAGGCCGATAATTGTCTATATGATGTTTTGGACCCTTCTTATGAACAGAAGTAATAAACGAGACCTTCCAATCATCGAGAAAAACACCTGTAGACAAAGACATATTAAAAATTTTCGTTAGCGGGCGACATAAGGACTGCACGATGCTCTGCGACTGATCTCCGCGGCTGCGACTTTGACCAAATTGCTGCAAGTGTCCAGAAAGTGTGTTTTTAGAGGACTAAAATGCCGTCTGGCGCAATTCCAATTGTAAACATATGTCGTGCCGGGAACATCGTCGTGTGCAATCAATGCCTTGGCATGGCCTTGGCTAAGGAAATAATGACGTAACGATCAGCTGAGCGCAGGCCTGTCTATCTAGATGGCGTTGCTTTAACTCAAGCCTCCGAAAACATGCTAGACACTTTCGAACGTAAGGTTCTACGGCGAATTTTCGGGGCTGTTTGCGATCGAGATAGATGGCGCATCCGGTACAACCATGAGTTGTATGAACTGTACGATGAGTTGCAGGTCTCGAAAATCGTCAAACTTCAACGACTTCAATGGGCGGGGCATGTACAAAGAATGGACGATCGCATGCCTAAGAGAGTAATGAATGCAGAACGAGTCGACGGAGCGAGACTGCGAGGACGACCGAGATCTCGTTGGGAGAGCTGAGTAGGTGTAGACGCCGGGCAGCTACTGGGCTTCCAAAATTGGAGGAGGCGGTCACGTGACCGAGATAATTGGAGGACAATGATCCAGGCGGCCAAGGCCCGACATCGGGCTGTCGCGCCACTATGATGATAATTATATATTCTGTTTCGAATTAGATTGTTATTGTTGTTAGTACTAATTTCTTGGTCATTTGTTTGTTGTTGTTTTATCTTATGTATATTTTTAATTATTAGTTTATGTATTAGTTCTTTTGGGTATCCATGTTTATTTAATATTACCATTGATTCTTTTTCATGAAAAATCATATAATGTGTGTTTATCTTTTCTAAAAAAAAAAATACGAAATTTTCTTTTATTATATACATAATATTCACATGTTACGTTATGATAATTTTAAACATGTACCAGAAGAAATATGAGATGCATGTGGTTTTCTATAAAGCGTTTTATGACGATGTGTTGGATGTCACTCTCACGGTTATTGTATAAATTTGTACAAATGTTCTTTTTGAAATGCGCTATTGAAATTCCCAATTATCAAACTGGCTTTCGGTGCCTCCTGCTAATGGCGGTCGCCTCCTTCGGACGGCCCCCTTTCGTATTTCCACGTTTTGAAATGCAGGCGCAGGTGTCGAGGCTTTCGGGTGGTTTACAGTTTGGGAAGCACATAAAATTCAAAATTGTCCGATTGTATCAACGCCATCTAGATATACAGGCCTCCGCTCAGCTGATTTTGACGGCTAAATTACGCAATTATTTCCTTTGATGACGCCATCGTATCCACAATCCAGTGGACGGCGACTGATGGAGGCGAGTCCCCGGTATTTGTGCGTTCCGTGTTTAGTTTTCGTTTTCCGCGTTCAGTGTTTATTTGTTAGTAAAATTTCATCTAGTGATCCGAGAAAACAAACACGTGCGCGATGAAAGTGTGTCGTGCGGTCAAAAGATGTATTTTGTCACGTGTGTACTGTTCCACGACACCCTGCGACTGATCCCCGGGGCTGCGGCTTCGACCAAATTGGTGGAAGTATCCAGAAAGTGTGTTTCTAGAGGACTAAAATGCCGTCTGAGCAATTCCAAATTCAAACATTCATATGTCGTGCCGGGGACATCGTCGTGTGCAGTCACTGCCTTGGCAAAGGAATTAATGACGTACACGATCGTACTATCGGATAAATTTCCTTTAGGCAGCAAAATCATTTTGCACGTTTACTCTTCCATATAATTACACAACACGAACATTTTATTGATAGGAAATGAATGCTTCCCAAACCATAAACTGCCCGAAAACTTCAGCACCTACGCCGCCTGCATTTCAAAACGCAGCCTACTTAACAGAGTAGATTTCTTACACTAACCTTCTATCCAGAGCAGCTCAGATCAAATTGTTAGTGTAATTGTGTGGTTTTAACCTGCTCTGCATGGCTGTAAAAAAAAAGATCAAATTAAAATTTGGTATATATAAATAGTAAATAGGTATATACCATAATTTAACAAAAATTTAGTGACGGAAACTCCTCCCAAACTACTGAACCGATTTTAAAGGGGTGACTTCAATATCTGAGGCACCAAAATTTAATGGTGGGCTTCTATTTTGGGTGTGAAATGAATGAATCTGAAGTCCTTTTCCGCCAACACGTAACCGAATTGGAGATGCAGTGGACCGCGCTTATTGTGATCGCGGTTAAAGTTATCAACCGTTTATTGTTATTAAAATTTGCAAACCAAACCAGCCTTATGCTAATGCATACTAAATGTACCGCTTATTGTAATCGACATTCTGGTTAATGTTATCAACTCGCCAATGCTAGAGCTAAAAACTTGAACTTAAACAGAAAAACAAAACAAAATGCAAGCAAATACAATATTTGTGTTAATATCAGATCTCTACGTTGTGGTCTTCTCTTAGATAATTTGGGGCCCATTGTTTTTTGCGGACAATATGTACAGTAAATCTGCTGCTGCCTGCTGCATTTTTCTCCATTTTGTTAGAACGGCATCAACAATTTTTATTGAAGGTAATTGAGAAAATATTGCACTCAAATTGAAATTTGAAGAGCAATATGTAACTTCATACAATCAATGATAAGCATGCTCTTACATTCTGTTTCGATCTCTTAAACGTGCCATACACGCAGCGATCGATCGGCCGATGGATCGGCCTGTGTATGCGCTTATCGTTGACGATTTTTTTGGCAGTTCGATATAATTTTGATCAGCTGATATTTTGTGGCGATCCATCGGGCGATCGATCGGGCGACGGATCGCTCCGTGTATGTGGGGTATTAGTTAGCAGGTTCAGTTTGAGTGCAGTGGTCCCACTAAGAATGTCAAAATTTTCAAAAGTACCGGTTTTCGGTTTTACCCGTTTTTTTTTTTTTTGTATTCGGTTAAACCGTCGGATTTTAACCGACAGAAACTACCGGTTTTTCGGGTTTTAACCGAATCATTTAAATGATTCTAAGTATGAAATTCAAGATATAAAATTTGGCACGAAGATACTCAAAGAAGATACCTAAATTACTTGGGCGATTGTAACCAATTATAATCTGTATAATGCGAACTGTAAAACAAATTTAGTTTAATGTAGTTGTCTGTGAGCGAAGCGAACACAGCAATCGTTTCAAAATAAAGGGAACAAGGTGTGGCTTGAAGAACAAAAAAAAAATCATTTGGTATAATCATTATATGGTATTTATTTGAGTCTTTTTTTTTAACATTTTCCACAGCGAAAATATTTGCATTTGTATGTAAACACATATATTTTATGATATTTACAAATTGTATTATAAATTGAAAAAAAGTAACTGATAAAGTTTACAAATCTAGTACACAAAATACAACTTATACAGCGTATCCCATAGCGATCGCACACGGGCACTGACACGTGATCCCCCATTCAATTTCCAGAATAAAATATTAAGGAACCTTTTTCCGAATTTCTTAACACTTTAGCTGTTACTAAAAATACAATATCCCGAAAACTACGCCAGCTAGAGTCCTCAAATATAAAGATAATCAAATATAATTTTCGGCTTTAGTATCTAAAATTTATTCCGTGAAAATCGGATAAACGGTGTAATTGTTAAAAATTTTCAAAATTAAAATTTTTGTCTGAAAAAAAAGTTTATTCACCTTTTTTCGAATTTGCGCAAGCATAAAGTAAAATACTTTTCCTGTTTCAAAAATTAATTATCTATTCTCTTGTGATCTCATTGTCGTAGGATCATCTTGTCCCAATTTCTAGCAGTTACAGCCCTTTCAATGTAGAAAAACAGGCTTTTTTGTGCATTAGAACGTCGTGTACTTCGCCGATATTTAAGTGATTAGAAAACGAAGCAAGCTAGAATGGTCAGATAAACACTCAATCTCAGGTAGTATTTTACCATTATACACACAGCTCACATAGACCTCAAATAGGTTCGTTGTGATACCACTAGCACATATCCTCTCTCAACTTTGCCCGTTTGCCCGATTTTCACGGGACAAATTTTAAATATTAAAGCGGAGAAAAGGTGTGATTATCATTTTATTTTAGGGTTCTAGCTACTTTTTGAGATATTGTGTTCTAGTAAGGTCAGATAAGGAATTAATAAAAATGTAAATGCAGCTAAAGGATTAAGAATTTAAAAAAAATGTTCCTTAATAATTTTTCCTGGAAATAGCATGGAGAATCACTTGGCAGTGCCCGTGTGCGATCGTTACGTGACACCCTGTATAATCAATTTGAGATACGATTATAGATTTTAATTAACGGCGAAAATAATAATAATATTATTTAAGTATTGTAAACTTACGTTACATATCAAAAAAGTAATTGATTCATTTTCAAACATACAAAATATGCATGGAAGAGCAACAGAAAGCAAAATTATAGAATAAATGCGAATAGAGAAGGGGGATGGAAATGGAAGTACAATAGAAACAAGATTTGAATTCTGTTCATAAAATTAAGTAATGAAGTGAAGATTGAAATTTCATTCCGGTTATAACTGGGTGGAAGAATAACCGACCGGGTAAGAACCACGAGAAATAATAACCGAAAATAACCCGGTTAACGGTTCTGAAAGTACCGGTTTTCCGGTTTAACCGTCTGGTTTTTTCCCTTGTCCCTACTCAGGAAGAAACTTGCACACTTCTCACGCTCAGCGTCGAACACAACGCGAACTCAAACACGAATATGGTACAAGTGTCCTCTGAGTGGATCAAAACATATGTATGTATATCTGAGCAGAATGTACCTTGTTCGATCGTGCGGTGCGGTCGCGCTAACGATAAAGTGGCATGTTGTTAGTTGCCTTGACCCCTCAAGGGGCATGGACGCGTCGACATCTGTAGCATTTCAATGCCCTGTTTACGTTTCGATAGCATATCCAATTTTCGGAGGTGCAGTTGCTAGCATGCACCTCCTATCCGCGCCGTCTTTATACTGACAAGCTCGAAGCACTGTGAGAGTTCTATTAGTACCCACAGGCAGTTTTTATCGCGCCGAGATTTGAACTCCGAGCTCTAGATTAGTATTGTTGATCGGTGACCGAACGACCACGGCCACCGAGCGCGACAAGGAGAGGCATGCAGCCGTTTGGAGGATTTAAAGTTAGAGGCTGAAGAAGTCGAAGTTGCCATTAAAGAACCACCTACCAATCATCAAATTTTGGAAAGCCTAACGCCAAATAGATGGTGTAACATGTTACTTGCTACATGTTACGCTCCGTCTACTGGTTTAAAAAAAAATGGATTTCCATGCGAACATGTGCCTGCGACGCAAAAGTTTCTTATACATGTCACATCGTCTATTAGGCGATTAAGAAAGTTTAAGAAAAGGAGTTCAGTTTAGATTCGACAACTTCAGTTTACATTGTAATTTTAAATATGAAAAATGTATTGAAAAGCTATGTGTAAATGGTAAAAGGCAGTCCAAGTTGGATGAGTTTTCCAAATAAAGCATCACATAGTTTCTGCATTATACAATAACTTTCCTATTTACGTATTACATGCTAACTTAATGTAATTATAACAAATAACAGTAAATAAGTTATGAATTATGTATTTCTATTTAATTAATTCTGGTGTAACGACTATTTGCTTGAATATATCATCTAATTTGGGAAGAATTTCATGATTTTTGGTCGTTTTATTCCGTTTATTATTATCACCTCTTCAGTCCAAATGTGATCACAATAAGCGGGGCCCACTGTATTTATTTTACATTTAAAGTTGGAACTTTTGTATGGTAAAATCCAGTGCTAGAATCCTACTATATGATACATCACCATTTATTGTTTTTTTCAGGCCACTAGTATTTTAGATTTAGTGTGAATGAGCCGTCGATAACGTACCGAACGAAGTCGTGTCGATTTTAATGATTTTTACACCATTAGAAAGGTATTCTCTCAGCGGTGTGCACAAACTATGTACAATATATCTTACAAGCTGAAGCGGCTCGCTTCATTCGCGTTGTTGCCTTTGTGAAGGACGAAAATGTGTTTTATTTGTGAACAGGAGGCAAGATGTATGAATGTATATCAATTAGACTATGAGCCAGGTTTTTACAAATAAATAAAAATACATTTATTGGCATGTTGTAGTTAATTTAATTCACGGTTTTGTGATAAACAACATTTCTAGTTTTATTTTGTGGCGCGTAAACAAACAGAGAAGCTGGTTTTCCTACTCGCGAACAGGGCGACGTACAATTGTCCGTCCGAAAAACATGGATTTTCCAAATTAACACCACACACATTCAGCGATTGTCCTTGTGCTTTGTTCACTGTCATCGCAAGCGCAAGACGCACAGGGAATTGCAATCGTTTGAATTCGAATGGCATATCAATAGAAATCATTGGAATTCGTGGAATCAACACGCATTCACCTTTGAATTTTCCTTTGAGGATTGAAGCTTGTATGAGGTTTGGCAACAACTGTTTGACAGCAAGTCTGGTGCCATTGCATAGGTTGATTGAAAAAATTTGAAGCAAATCGGATGTAGGATAATTGAAGTGGAAGGAAAAACATATCTTCATACAAAGTCGTCCTTTTTTTGACCAGGTCGTCTATTTTTGGAGTTTGAGCTGGATATGGATCCAAGTTGAGCCTAAAGAGACAGAACAAAAAAATTTCAGTCAAATCGGACACAGCGCAATTTTCTTTTCAGGCAAGAGGTCGTCCTTTTTAGGAAAGGCCATGTGGAAAAAAATTAATTGCATTGAGAACATGTGTAAGGTACATGCAACGTACTGGATATGTTTCCTTGAAGGACACCAGAATGTCCTTTATTGTCAGCAGGTCGTCCTTTTTTTTTGGACTTTGGGCTCGGTGAACATGTAAGTTGATCAAAAGGGAAAAAATTTCGGGCAAATAGTATGCAGGGTTAGGGAGATAGAAGGGAAAACATGTCTCCACACAAAATGTATGGGAAAATGGAATTTCCCGAATTTCCTAATTTCCCGGGAAAATTTCCAATTTTTAAAGATGTACATACATAATTATCCACGTGTACCACCACCCACCTACTCAGCAGCACAACCTGTCTAATCACATGAAAAATTTTCTAGCCCAATGCCTTACACACCCAGATGAATGGGATGGAAAATTGCAATATTGCGCGAGTGCGAGAGGGAGCAATTCGGCGTTTTATATGAAGAATTGATTTCGAGCAAGAAAATATTGCCACCGAGACAAATGTATGGGAATTGAATTTCATATGGGGCATACTGAACGTGTGTCATCACACCAAAAAATTTGCATACGGGGATGCCTTGCATACTCAGATGAATGGGACGGAAGAATGCAAAATTGCGGGAGTGCGAGAGGGAGCAATTCGGCGTTTTATATGAAGAGTCCATTTCGAGCGAGTAAATACTGGCGCGACGTGAAATGTATGAAAATTTTATATCATGTATGGAGATTTCATATAAAGCATTTCCTTTTTATGGGAGACCAGTAGAAACAACAAAAAACACATTGCATTGAGGAAATGTATAAAGTACATGGAACGACTGGATTATTTGCATGAAGGACACCAGGTCGTACTTTTTCCCAAGAGGTCGTCCTCTTTTGGGAATTTGGGCTCGGTAAGAATGCACGTTGACCAGAAAGGAGCACAACCGAAAAAAAATTGAAGCAAATCGGATATAGGATAATTGAAGTGGAACGAAAAACATTTCTTCATACAATGTCGTCCTTTTTTGACCAGGTCTTTTTGTGGAGTTTGAGCTGGATATGGATCCAAGTTGAGCGTTAAGAGACAGAACAAAAAAAATTTCAGGCAAATCAGACACACGGCAATTTTCATTTCAGGCAAGGGGTCGTCGTCCTTTTTAGGAGAGACCATGGGAAACAAAAAAAATTAATTGCATTGAGAACATGTGCAAAGTACATGCAACGTACTGGATATGTTTCCTCGAAAGACACCAGAATGTCCTTTATTGTCAGCAGGTCGTCCTTTTTTGGACTTTGGGCTCGGTGAATATGTAAGTTGAGCGTGAAGGATCAAAAGGGAAAAAATTTCAGGCAAATCGTATGTAGGGTTAGGGAGATAGAAGGGAAAACATGTCTCCATGCAAAATGTATGGGAAAATTGAATTTCTCGAATTTCCTAATTTCCCGGGAAAATTTCCAATTTTTAATGATGTACATAATTATCAACGTGCACCACCACCCACTTACTCAACAGCACAACCTGTCTAATCACATGAAAAATTTTCCAGCCCAATGCCTTACACATCCAGATGAATGGGATGGAAAATTGCAATATTGCGCGAGTGCGAGAGGGAGCAATTCGGAGTTTTATATGAAGAGTCCATTTCGAGCGAAGCATTTCCTTTTTATGAGAGCCAGTGAAAACAACAAAAAACACATTGCATTGAGGAAATGTATAAAGTACATGAAACTACTGGATATATTTGCACAAAGGACACAAGGTCGTTCTTTTTCCCAACTGGTCGTCCTTTTTCCCAACAGGTCGTCCTTTTTTGGGAATTTGGGCTCGGTAAGAATGCAAGTTGAGCGGAAAGGAGCTCAACAGAAAAAATTTGAAGCAAATCGGATGTAGGATAATTGAAGTGGAAGGAAAAACATTTCTTCATACAAAGTCGTCCTTTTTTTGGCCAGGTCGTCCTTTTTCTGGAGTTCGCTCTGGATATGGATGCAAGTTGAGCGTAAAGAGACAGAACAAAAAAAATTTCAGGCAAATCGGACACACGGCAGTTTTCATTTCAGGCAAGAGGTCGTCCTTTTTAGGAAAGACCATGGGAAACCCAAAAAAATAATTGCATTGAGAACATGTGTAAGGTACATGCAACGTACTGGATATGTTTCCTCGAAGGACACCAGAATGTCCTTTATTGTAAACAGGTCGTCCTTCTTTTGAACTTTGGGCTCGGTGAACATGTAAGTTGAGCGTGAAGGATCAAAAGGGAAAAATTTCAGGCAAATCGTATGTAGGATTAGGGAGATAGAAGAGAAAACATGTCTCCATACAAAATGTATGGGAAAATGGAATTTCCCGAATTTTCCAATTTTCCGGGAAAATTTCAAATTTTCGATGAAATTTGGTTTCAAGCGGAGCGTAAAGAAACCGATTGCAAAAAATTTTAAGCAAATTGGATAAAGGATAACGACGCCAAGTCCGTACATACGTAGACGACTTTCTTTTATATATAAGATAAGAAAATTCATAAAAATATTACAACCACTTTTTTCATATCTGAAATAGTTTTCGAGAAAACATCATTTAAAGAGTGGTATATTTCTCAGAAATTCCAGTCAAAGATTTTTACAGTCAACATTCAACGGCCGCTTTGCTATTAAATTTCTGCTAAATATACCACATTTTAAATGAAATTATCTCGAAAACTATTTCAGATACGAAAAAAAATGTTACTTGCTTTTTGATGTACATATTTCTATGTGATCTGTAATTTTGTCTTAGGAAGTTTTTCGATACGGTTATTATGATGGTCTTTCATTTTGTCTTAGAATATTTTACGCTATGTGTGGTCTTTAGAGAAAAGAAGTTTCAAGCCGGCATCGAACGCAATGTAAAGGGTGAACATTTCAAACCCTTGCACGATCCTCAATAAAACCCCTTGATTTATTTAAGGTTGACAGGTTGATAAAGTTTATTCCCTGAATATACACATAATACAAATTAAAATGAGTTTACAGAACTTAAGACATTAAAATATTACAAGTCACATGACTTACTTATTTGTATGCGTCCTCCCTGCTTGGAATTCTCTAAACGACTGCTCTTGATAGATTCCAATAAGCGCGGGAAGTGACGTTACAATATTCAAATACAAATACATTGACAATTATAAATTCATTATTCCGTTGGTTGTCATAATCTCGTTGAGTTCGATGTTTAGCTTACAGGGTGATTAAACAACACTGTGGTTGACCGTTTTCAAAATATTTTAAACAAATTATTATAAAAAGGTCTCTTTCTTTGTAGTTTTTCCGAGATTCTACCGAAAGTTACGCTTTCAAAAACTCCCTGCTGGTACTAATAGAACTCTCACAATGATTTGAGCTTGTCAGTGTAAAGACGGCGCGGATAGGACGTGCATGCTAGCAACTGCACTTCCGGAAAAGTAGATATGCTATCGAAACATCAACAAGGCATAGAAATGCTGGAGAGGTTGACGTGCGCATGCCCCTGGAGGGGTCAAGGCAATTAATAACAACACTACAAAAACAGAAAATAAAAAATATCCTGGATAATTAGTATATTTCAAAATACAAATCGGCAAACTTGATAAAATGATGTAATTTTAACGTTTTTTGCAAACTTCAACGCCAAACTCACCCTCGGAGGCTTGCCAGACTTCTCATTTTTGTATTCCAGCATTACAAAGAAACGATCGTGAAAGTTTTAATTTTGGTACTTATACCGTTACCGCATGGGCCGCTAGCTCCCCAGCTATGATTAGCGAAATAGGCAAAAAAATTAAAACAAAACAATATATACCTATATATCGTCAAATATTAAGCATTTGGTATGAAACTTGGCAGAAATATTGTTTATGTTATGTCATACAATTTCTCCAGGCGAGCAAAAACTGATTAACTAGTCTGATATCAATCGTTTAATATTTAACGAGATTATATGCATGCCCCTCACTCCGTCGTAGCTACTCAAAATTGGGGAAAAAATAGCAGAAATGGAAAGTACTCACTATTTCCTTTTGATATGATAACCAACATGCCTATACTCGAAATAAAAAAAATTGTCTTTTTCCTTCCTTTTCGGTCCCTTCCGATCAATATTTTATGAAGCGAAATATTTAAGTTTTGGCTTCTTCGACCACTACAGATTACAAAAAATGGTCATGTGTAAATTTTTCCTAGCTCAAGTGTTTTATTGGATATTTTCACCGTAGTAGATTTGTATGCTTCTAATGTTCTCAACTAATATTTCACATATAGAAACAAATTAGCAAATTAGCAAATATATCCCCATCCTCACCCTCATCTGTGTCCACGTCCTCATTTTTTCATTATAAAATATCCCCATCCTCATCCACGTCCTCGAACCCAAACTATTTTTATCCACTCAATATCATTATAATCACGCATAGCGCTTTTTTCTATATTTTATAAGTTGTTAAGAATGAATGAGTGTATCACTACCAACTCAATACAATGAGTATTGAGTTGGTAGTGATACACTTCATTTATTCTTAACAACTTATTCTAATCCACATCCTCTTCCTCATCCGCTTAACAATATCCCATTCATCCCTACATTGCAGCAGTTGTTTGTATCTTTCTATAGGTATAGGTACAATCATACGGTAAGATACACATGAAATAAACTGTGTGTGCATGCACTGGTTTTTAATGCACTACTATTGCTAGAGACAGCAGTCGAATTTCGGCTTAAAAGTACTCGTATACCACTGTCCTGAAAAGGTAGTTATGGGATTAGGGGAACTTAGAAATGAAATTCCAAATTAAATTCTAATCTTTATTTCCTGAGTAGTAAGATACAACTGACTTAAAATCTAACAAAATTTGAATCTTTATACTAAATTTCGGATATCATTCTGTGGACGATGGATGCTGATGGCTCAATTGAAATTTCTTAGTTAATTGTTTCTAAAATCAAAAGTGGCTATTAATACAGTACATCGAAAACGCATTAAGTAGATGACAAATGATATGAGCAGCGTAAGAACAAAGTAGATTCTTTTAGTGTTTATAATATTCAATCAATTGAAAGTGTCAATGGAATAAAATTGAAAGTGTCGATGGAATAAACATTCTTATGGACATGACTGTAAATATTCTATGAATATGCTGTGCCGGCATGATATGTATGTATCTACAATGGGTATGATCTTGTGTGTGTTATGTGAACGGGCATGTTGTTAGGGTGTTACCATAACCTCCCCATCCTTAGACTGAAGCTCCTGATTCAGAGTTATTCTGTCTTTTTATTTTATATATTTAACACGTTTCTTCTCTAGTTTGTCAAATGTTCGTGCTAGTTTTTCTGTAGATGTAATTGAATTTACTTTGAAAATTTTATTCTTACATTTAAAGCATATAAAAAAATGCATAGTATTATAACTATTACAAATGTTATGGTTGACATTGTGGGAATTATTGTATTATGGTTAAGTTTGAATTCGATTAATTCTATGTTTGCTATGTTCTCAACTTTTTCCATCTTGATATCTTCAAAACTTATTTAGTTTTTTGAATGATTGAAAAGTATTGGTAATGGTATTATTAACTTGTGGTAAAAATGTATTATTTTATTTGTGAAAAACATTTCATTTAATTTTACTGAACAGTTATTAGGATTGATTACAAAGGTTCCAACTATTCGAAATTGTTTCTCATTACAATTATGTGCTATGCTTCCATAGTAATTTTGCACTAGTAATATTCCAATTTCTATTTCTTCGATATACGTTTGATTATTCACTTTAATGAATTTACAGGTATGTTCACAATTAATTGGATTCTTCAATTCCTTTATACATATACTATAGGAATAATATTTGTTTTCAAATTTGGGTAATGGCTTGAAGTCCATGTAACAAGTTGTTTAAATTGATTTTGAATTAATTCGGTGTGATTTTTGATTATCGCTAAATTTCGTTCGAAGATTTCATTGTTTCTTGTTTGTTGAATTTGTTGGTTATTTCTTTATCATTTCTACCAATATTTTCGAGATGTTCCAATATTTCTACGCTATCCTCACTATCCATTATACCAAAAAAACCATCTATAGAGTCTCCCAACGTGGTATAATATACCTCGCGCAAAACTTAAGTTTCATATTGTCTAGTTGAAGTGTATTTATAGGGTTTGTTTTATCAATTTTCTTAAATAATTTTATTTTCACTTCAATATCTTCTACTTTATATTTTAAATCGGGATAAACATCATAGACGGGTTTGTACGTATTTTCAGTTACTTTCATTGGTATTTGCTTTAAGTTAGTGATTACATTCTCGTAATCGGTTACATTTATTTTGTGGAAATATTAGGAACAAGAGGATTTCCTGTCGGAATATCTGAACTGGTGTCATCTGAAATGACAAGAAGCTTGGGACGTTT